>OY974082.1:3793449-4393449 GCA_963854165.1 Sylvicola cinctus
GTATTTATGCAATACTGCGGAAAACCATCATGAAAACTAACAAGTCAGTCACATTAAGACACGTTTTAAAGGAAAATGTTTGTCAGACATGTTTATCAGGCATAAAGTTGGTGACTTCACAATTTTGATTTTGTGCCAAGGTTCTTGTTTATTTTTAGCAAAATAATTTAGAAAGCTGACGATTTGATGATTTTATGATTAATTAGATGACGAGTTAAGTTCATCTGAGGGAAATGAACTGACTTAAATATTTTGTGAATTAACTTTGCGTGTGTAAAAACGATTTAAGTAATTTTCAGAGCGGTTTTAAGTTACAACCGGCGGTCATTTTAATGAAATTGACGGTAAATATAAAATAATTTTAACTTAATGATTAATCAAAGGAAAAAATTGTTTTAAAGTTCAAAAGGATTTGCCTTTTAAAAGGAATGATGTTATGGCCATCAAATTTAAACTTTAAAAATTGATGAATTAGGAGTTAAGTCAAATCAATTTTCGGCATTTTTTAAACGTTTAAACACTCTTCTCTTTTACTTTAAATATGAAATAAATTAAATTGGTTCCTTTATCTTTTACGTAACTTTTAAGGGTTTAATTTTAGGTCTTAAGTTTCTACCTAGATTCACAACATGAATTAATTTATTGAAGTTAGAAGGGTCTTAAGTTTATCAAAAAATCAGAGCAATCCTTTTAAATTAAACTTAATTTATTTTTTTTTTATGGTTAGTAAAAGGCAGTTACTCAATTTATGTGTGAATGTCTAGCCCTAGTCAAGGTTAGGCGCATGACAATCGGCAAATTCATTAACGAACTCAAAGAAATGGCACCAAAGTGACCAAAGAACTATAAACAGTTGACATAGTTCTTAAAGATTACTGACAGGATTTAAGAAAACTAATCCAAATCAGCCTATAGTCAGGTCACGCGGAAGATTGGTCTTAAAACGGAACTAAATAGCTAATTGAAGTCTCGGGTCAATCATAATAACAAAACTTTAACCAACCAACCAACCAACAAGGACTTCTAAAAGAAAATCCCGTAAGTCTTTAATTATTTTTAATCTTAAATTTTCCCGATTTAATCTCTCCAGTTTTTCCTTATTTATCTGATGACATCTTATTTATTAGGAATCCATTTAAAATGTTAACCCAAAATGCCCAAATACTGGCAGGTATTTAAATAATAACCGAAGTTGTAAACATTATAAGCATTTTAAAAATTGTCTCACATAACTAACCTGGTAGCGGTTCAATATTTTTGAGACACAACCGTGACTGACGCGTAGCTGGCGTGAGATCACGCACGGACGAACACCGGCGGCCGCCATTTCGACGATCCGCAAGCGCACGTTGTTGGGCAGTGGTCGGCCGTTTATGAAAACGCCACCAAGTTGGTTGACGCGACCCTGGCCGGCTGATAAATCATCTGGAAATTAAATGTTTTTAGTTTTTTAGTAAATTGAAATTAAATTTTTTTAGTTTTTTAATTTGTTTTTAAATTTAAATTCAGTTAGGAACATTTTTAAAGAATTAAGGTAACAAAGGATTTATTAATTACAAGGATTAAAAGTGCAAGGATTTAAAGAACTAAAAGAAATTCAATTCCTTAATGCCTGAAATAGATTTAAAATTAAAATCCAAAAAAAAAAATTTAATTTTTGCAACAACAATTGCAGTTTTGTTTCAATTTTAAAATGTGCAACAAAACCATGTTTCGCTTCTTCTTCAGCTGAAGTGTGAGACATTTCAAGTAACTCCTCAAAAAAAATGCATTGTTCCACTCAAAACGAGTACATCACATGTTCGTCCTTTCGCCTCCAACATTTTTTTTGTGTTTTAAATTATTGCAACTGCAACTACATTACCTCATCCCCATGACAATTGACAGTTTACTCGCACTGCGTTTCACAACACAAAACGACAACAACAAAGCCCACTGCAAATATCCTCGGAAATGAGGATCCTCAATTCTTGGAGTCAATCACTGCAGTTGATGGTTGCATATTAGCTGGTGCAATAAACGCATAAATGCGAGACAATGCGAAGCAATTTGTTGCAAAAGTATTTTTATTGCCCCCATCCCGAAAAGTCAAAATCTAGGAATCAACCATAATATAGTTGCCAAGCAATTCACTGCAGGATCATAAAGTTGCAATGCTGGTTAGTTGGAAAATATAGAAATAGAAAAATGCTTCTTCAGGGATTTCTTGAATATGTGCACTCTGCATGTGGAAAATTGTGGGATTTTGTGTTTTGCTGTTTTTCACACAATCAGTGGCGTGAAATTTTTGTGCAGGGATTTTACAAATTAAATAATTATGATCGTAATTTCAAATTAAGGAAAAATTAAGGAAGTTTGTGGGTTAAAAGGGTTTTGTGAAATATTATGCTGAGCGTCCTTTTTAATTTATTTTATTAACCCTGCGGTCTTAAGTCAACTTTAAAATCGGTTTAATTTAAGTCACTTTCACTTAAATAAATAAATAATTTTAAAGATGACTTAAAGTGTTTAAAAGGATGACTTAATTGCAATATTGTGCCGCGGATCCTTTTTAATTTATTTTATTTACTCCGCGGTCTTAAGTCAACTTTAAAATTGGTTTAACTTAAGTCACTTACAACGTTAAATGTTGGAAAATATGACTTAAAATGTTGGAAATGATGACTTAAAATATTAGAAAATTCAACTTAACGGCATTGATAAATATAAGGGATTTGTCGTTTTAAAAAGCAGATAAAATTTACAATACCCTTTTCCAGGTTACATCATTTTCCTTTGATGGGTGAAAGGAAAACAAAGTAACCTCGACAAAAGAGGCAGCTTTCAATCCTTTATCACTGCCAATTAAAGTCCAATTGGTGTTTTAAAACATCCTCAGGACTCAGGTATAAGTTCTAGGAAAGAATGTTGCAGGACACACAAAACTCTCTACTCTACACTAGCAATCCAACTTAAAGTGCAAACTTATTCTACATATAGTAATAAAACTGAAGGCAATAGAAATAATTTGTAAACAAAAAAAAAACTTCCATCATGAGAAGCAATAAAATAAAAAAAGTTAGGAAAAAAGAAACATTAAGCTTTGTAGTAATTTTTTTGCCATGGAATTACCAAGGAGAAAGTTTACACTATCGTTTAATTGCAATGGTATTATTGTGTCAGTTGTCACCAAACTGAATTCTCGATCATAAACGAGATCATTGCACGTTTGTGTGTGTCAGGAATTTATCGACAGTTACGAGTTCTCCTTAAAAACTATTATTTGAACCGGTTTGGGTGTTCCCATGTGACATTTCATTAAATAAAAATTTAGGAAACGGTTTTAAAAAAATAGGAAAGGCATTTATGGACAGGAAAATAAATAAAGTCAGTTCTTTATTGGAAATTATTGATAATAATTCAGCTTTATTTTACATTACAGTTCACAATGTTGTGTTTTATAGTTTCGCAAATTTTTCTTTGTAAAATAAATTTTTATAAGTAGGATAATTTATCTAGGAAAACCGGACTAGCACTGTGATTCAACTGGAATTTTTTAAGTATTTATGAAACTGTGTTGTGGCACAATGAAGCGTGTCAATTTTTAAGATTGTGTTACTAAAAATAGGGTTCTTAAAGGATAATAAAAAGATGCGGTTTTTAAAATTTGAAATTAAAAGTTGCGGTAAAAAATTTATTGGAATATTTTTCAATTAAAATTGATGATTAAGACAGAAGGGTCTTGACTTCTGATACAATTACTTGAAAGCTTTTGTAAATCTCTTAAAAAATCTGTGAAAGACTTCATAAAGAAAAGTCCTATTGTTATAAGTATAAATCTTAAAACTCAACCGTTTCGTTTTTTTTTTTAAATTAAATTGAAAGCCGTTGGGGTTTTTACCTAACATGTTCAATTTTTTAAAATAAAATGTTCTAATTTAAAAAAAAAATAAAATTATGACAATTGATGGTCACTTTGGATTGAAGAAGATATTTTAAAATTAGATTAAAAATGAACTTACTTTGAAATGGATATCCACTAAAGCACTGGCGATGCATTGCTCCAAAATTGGTAACTGTCATATTTGGGCACTCCACGGTAGCAGTTTTTTATTTTAATGTTTTGCTACTTAAATTCAATTCACAAAATAATTTTTTTCAAATTATTAAACAATTGTCCTTGTTATTGATGACAAATCAAAAGAAAATCATAAATTATTTTTTATTTTCTTTGTTTTGTAAAACATTTAACTTCACCAGCAGTTTTAATTCAATTTTATAATTAACACCCGTTAAAAAGGTTCACAACAATTCAATTGCAGGTGTTGCACAAACTAAAAAACAAACAGTTAAGTTAGTAACTAAAAACCGCGTCCGATCTCAACCAAAGCACTTCTTCAACTGACAACTAATCACGGCAAAGCTAACTGCGGGATCACTCAAAACTTCAAAGTGGGCTCCTGCACTACACACCACTGTTCATTTCGCTATGCTGCAACTTATTACACAGGTTTTAACTACTAATGTTGTGTTCGTCTATTCGTCCCATCCACAGGTTAGGCTTGACTTCAAGTTTTCACAACGTACGCCCATTTTTACCGCTCCGTCTCCTGCACTTTTAAGTAACCATGGCGAGCGGTTCAGGCCGACTTTTTGTGTTTTCATATTGGATTGATCGGGTTTTCCACTTATTGTGTGTAGTTTTTGGGTTGCAACTCGTCTTCAACTCATTTCTCAGCTCCGCCTTTAATTCATATTCTCTAGCTTCTTGCAGTTTGGTAATGTTAGTAATTATGTGGAATTGGTGAGACGTGCCAAAGTGGTAGCGCATTTTAGTCTTCTATAATATCTAGCGTCCCCTTCTGGCTGCCGGGGTGTTTGAATTGATGAGATTTCATGTTTTCTTCGTGACTGAGTGTTGTGTTGTAATAAATGAAATTATTGCCAATAATATATGATTATATAGCGGCGATAAGTGGCAATTAAGGGGATAAATGTTAAAACAAATAGACAATTTTCATGGAATGCCACGCGTTTGGACCGGTTTAGCCCCTGCGGGTCAAGACAAGAATTGCTTGCTCTTAAGTATTGCATGATTGAGGTTTTTGCTTTAAGTTTAATTTTTTTGATTATAGAAAGATGAAAGTATTTTTGGTTACTTCAATTAAAGTTGCATGTTGTTTAATGTTTTGTTGCATTAATTGTTAAATTACTCTGAGGTTAAATTGGATGAATTTAATTTAAATTGAAGCGCTGCATCGTGATTCGTAAGGTTTCAAGATGAAGCCCCTTCAGATTGAGACGAAGCGCTTAAAGGTTCCAAGGATTTTATCTAAGATTTAAACCCTGAATGCGGGTTAAAATCTTTCAAAGCAATGAATAAGTTCGTTTGTAATCTTATATAAACTTGTATAATATAGGGTGTAGTTTTAAAGAAAAATAGCTCGTCTAAAGACAGTTTCCAAGTTTCAAAGGATAAAACCTACGTGAAAAATTATTTATTATAAATAGCTGGAAATACCTTGCACAGTTCATCCTTTCTTTAAGGTTCCAAATTAAAATTGCAGAACTCTAAAATTTCAAGGTCATGATCGATTTAAATAAACTCAAAGTGGCACAACGACTCAAGGATCAATTCAGCTATTCTACGTATAACACTGTAAAGAATCAGGATGATAAACGTGCAGAGGATGAAACAGCAAACGAAGCTGGTAAAGGAAATTATGTGGAGAGATTGTTGTTAAATCGGAATTTGTATTATAATAATTACTGCAATAACGTAATTTCGATTTGGCGACAAGAAATAAGATTAATGCAGATTTTAAAACTTAAGGCCTTCGACGAATGGCCCAATGGGAAGACCTCAAGTGCGATTTAAGAAGATAGAAGGAGCCTCAGAGTGCAGGACCAGTATGAAAGCAGATGGCGAGGACGATTAAGAACGATTGATGAGGTTATAGGGGTTAGCCATCATTCAGCAGAATAAGAATATTATAAGAATTAAACGACGACTAGATCCAAACACTTTTATTTTTCCTAATCCGACATCAATTTTATGTGGAAAACCTAATTTAAAAAATTCCCTTTTTAAGTATTTCAAGGTCCAAGTTTTTAATTAGAAAATTACAATTTCCCTCGATTTATTAACTAAACTAAAAATTTTTGAAAAAGTTTTGAAAGTGAAGTAACGTCTTTATAAAAAAACTCAAAATTTTTCACATTTTTGCAAACATTTAAGGTGCTTTTAAATAATTTCAAGGTCAAAGTTTATTTGTACTTCATTTACCCAAAAATACAAATTAAAAAGGGATAAACATTCAAACAAAAATAAGGAAAACTGATAACGAGATGATTAGGCTGGTGTGGCTTTAAATTATTTGATTAAAAGTTTAATAACCTTGAACTTGTTAATTTATTGAAATAACGCTTAAGTTGGAAAAATATATTTAACTACAATTAGAATTTAAATTAATTTAAGATCTCATCAATCAATCAAGTTTAGGACATTTTTCTCCCATCATAAATCAAGATTAAACCCAAGTTAATCCAATTTCTCTGGCTTTCCACTCAATTTGCAACAAAACGTTTACAGACATTTAACATTTTTCATACTTTTCCCCAAAAATAATTGATTAAATTTGCTTTTTTCAGCATTATTTGGTAATGCCCTCCCTGCCTCGCCTCCAAATCAGTTAAACACATATTATAACGAGCCACAACATTTGACACACAAACCAATCCGCATGCCTTGGAGAATGGACAAGATCCCCGCGCATGCGCGGCATGTAACTCGTTACAATTGTTAACACCGAAAAACATATCATCGAGCTTCTCACAATCCATCCGTGAACGCGAACGAAGAAAACGATTTCTACACGCCATTTAAAAGACACCCAATCTGTGTTGCATAACACGCTGAGAGCATTCAAATCTCGATTTATCGGTTTCCCCATTTAACGAGACAACTCAAATGCAAGAGTGCGAGTACATCTTGCAGTTTGTTGGTAAAACAGTCGAAAAACGTTATGTTATTCAGAAGATGTGGGGCTGCTTCAAATTAGCGGGACGTAAAGACAGTGAACGCCACACATTTGTGACAGATCACTTTCTATTCAAATTTGTGCCACAAATTGAAGCGACATCTTCCCTTCTTGTTGCATTGAAATGCAGGGACAAAAAATCAACAGGAAAAATTGTTTAAATTGTTTTCACCACCAAGAACTTCCATGGAAGTTGGGCTACACATTCTCATCCGAGTGCAGAAGGAAGGCGAATCAATTTGGTGCACTGCAGCAACGCCCAAATGTAACGACAACACAATTATCCAATCCGAGGAACTGGACATTGCAATTGTCTTACATTATAAAAGTGAAGAAATCCTTGACTCCGTGTCCCATTACTTTGCAGTTTATGATGCGGACCTTAAAGTGCACATTATTGTTTAATGTTGGAGCTTGTTCGGGCTGTCACTCATGGCCAATTATCGCATTTACGACTCTGACCATGTTAAACAGTGCGTTTCCCAAACAGAAGAAATTATGACCCACTAAAGGTCCTGACTTATTTGAGTTATATTTTCATTATTTGCGTTTCCAAAAAAATTGCATGCCGCTTTTATTTGGCCTGCAGTTAGGGCTGTAAATCACTAAAGAGCACAATATGGCAGGGTCCCAGTGAAATTGTTTATTAGAAATTCGATGCGGAATGGTTTCTGGGATCAACTGAATTTATTATTAAAACATTGAGGGGGAATGATGGGAAATGATAAAATAATAATTATGACAAATAATGCGAGGGCGGGATGACCCAAATGATGACAATTCTGAATTTTTCATTTCAATTTGTTTAAATTCCAACACAGTTATGTGGGATCATTTCTCTCTGAACAACAAATAATAAAGGCAAAAAATTAGAATTGTAAATACAAACTATTTCAAGTATTTGCAGCTCCCTGGATTGACGCACACAAAATGCGGGGCCACAATCAGAATTAAAGCCCACAATTATGGCCCACTGAAAATAGGTTCAAACTTTACTTTTAGGTAGTTCCACAAAATGAAGGAATCGTCGTTAAAATAATTAAAAATGTATGACTTTGCGTTATTTTTTCGATCGGCTTCTGTTCAGCGATCGCGCGAGCACTATTTTGGAACGCGTCCATTCATTTTGGTATTGGGAGATGTATAATATGTTTTGTGTCTGCTACAGTGTTTGATGCTCTGGAATTTATAGAACCCTCCGCGTTTTCAATATTCATTCCGTTGCACAATGTACGTGTTCGTCGATGGTGTTGATTGCCGAATTGTCAGTGATCGTCCAAATATTGTCTGATCATTTATTAGTTGGAAGCGTGTTGGTCAAATGTTTGATGATTGGACTGATAAATGCAATTATTGTTTAAGTCACTTTATTACATTCGGAATAATACTCAATTAAGGTTTTTGATCTTATACTGTCTTGATGGTCAGAATAATTGAAAGGAAATTAATAAAGTGACTTAACAGTTAATTCGTTTTTTCGTTGGTTAATTTAATTAAACGATTTATTTCGACTTAAGTCGTTTGGAGGATTAACCTTTGACGGTAATTAAATTAATCTATGAAGAAAATTGTCTTAAAGACATTTTATTGACAACGAAATTAAGTCTCTGTAAAGAAATAATTTCTAAATTTAAATCTTAAATATTTTAAAGGACTATTTTGTTTTTGGTAAATCAAAATTTAATCAATTTTTTCTATAGAAAGGACTCATTTAAATTGAACTCGAAAATACTTATAAGTAATCCTTGTCACAAGTAGTCTTTAATCCAAATTTTGAAACTGAAAAGAAAAACGGCGAGGATTTTTTTTAATAATAAGAAATAATTAAAATTCTGATCTATAAATAATTTTTTAAGTGATTTATAGTAGAATTGAAATAAATAAAGTGACTTAACGGTTAATTCGTCAATTTAATTAAAAGACTTATTACGACTTAAGTCTTTTGTGCATTAATCCTTTTTCTGCAATTTAGTTAATCCATTAAATTATTAAAAAATCATTCCTTTATTCCAAGCTTAAATATTTTAATAAAGGATTAATGGTTTTTAAGGAATTAAATATTAAATAAATTTACAATGTAGAAAGGACTCATTCAAATTTATCCTATAATTAATCCTTGTCACTTGTTCTTTAATCCAAATTATTAAAATAAACAAAAAACCGTAAAGATCTTATGAAATAATTTAAATTTTGATCGTTAAGTAATTATTTTAAAGTTGTTTTAATTTTAAAAATAAACCACAATAAATTCCTAAAAAGCCAACATTAAATTTACATCCAAATGAATGATCCTTTTTCCAGCTCCAGCCTTAACACATCAACCATATTGTCTGTAAAAGAAAAACGTTGAACAGAAACGAAAAAAGACAAACCACATGACGTCCCAATATGTCAAAACACTGAATAGGACCACAACAGAGTGTTGACGTACCTTGAGGGCATAAATTGTGATCTTTAGAATGTGCGTACATCTTCGCACTCGCCTGAGGTTCACACTCTTAAGACAACATTTTTGTTTCTGTTTTGTTTTCGTAACATGCCATCGAGTGGAATGACTTTAAGAATTTATTGTGTCTTAAGTATTTTGTAGCATTTTGAACGACCTTCAGAATGTGCTTAACATTTTTTGTGCGAGAGGCAGATAAAAGTGTGAATATTTGAGGAACAAAAAAGAAGTTGATTTGATTTTAATTAAGTTTTTTAAACTGATAATTTTAATGTTTTATTGTAATAAATTAAAAATGTATTTAATTAAATTTGGAAGCAATTATTTAAAGATTAATTAAAGTATTTTTGAAATGTTTTAAGCATTTTTTATATTAATTTTTGAGATTCCGGAAAGCAACGCACGTTGATCGCGACTTAATAAACAACGGCGACTTAACAGCGACTGAACAGTGACTTTAAACAACAGCGACTTAAACAACAGCGACTTAAACACAACAGCGTGCACATTAAACACAAAGGCAAACATATTCTGAAAGATTGAATCAATCACTTAACATTTTTCAGCGTTTAGACTTTAAATAGTTCAAATTTAAAGGAAACTGTGACTTAAGTCATTAATTTAATTAATAAATCCATAAAATTCATTGGAACCCCGTTTTAAAAGTCATAAGTTAAAGAACTCTTTCAGATTTGAAATAAGTAGAGAGATAAACATGATAAGAAGTCAGAAATCTATCGCTTAGTCAGCCTAAAATCTAAAAAGAAGCCCCAATAAAAGCCCTAAAATCATAATTAATATTGAAGTCCTCATAAAATGACGCACCCTGTTGATTAAACAACTCATTCCTCCTCAACATTCCAGCAACATTATCGGAAATAAAAACCACAAGACCACCCTAAATCCAATTTATAACAAACGTAAAAATTTTGCACTTGTTCTGCAGCGTGGAAACTCCACAACAACATTAAAAAAACCGCAACCCTCCCATAACCAGAAACCCATAACATCAACATCGATCACACAATCATTTAAAACACACATCGCTCACATTACACTGGTCATCAGCGGGTGGTGTTGAACATTCCATCGCCGTAACACAAAAAAAAAACTAGAAAAACCAAAAAAAAAAAAGAAACAACTCATCAAGAGCAATTCCAACAAAGCAACATGCCGATAGTGCTCTGCAATAATTCCTTGAGGCAACCCACAAATCCACATATCATGTTGTTGTGGCTTCCCTTTGTTCGGGACTGGCTGCCGGTTGTTTGTTGCTGGTGCTCCATAACACGCATTGAATTTTGGACAACAAAAGAACACCGCGAATGGTGTGTCTTTGCTTTGACTTCCCTCGATGATAAACTTAATAATATCGTTCAGTTCGACACTTAAACATCGGTGAGTGTTCACAGTTCAGTGTGTGCGTTGGCCCCTTCGGGATGAGGTGCCGAAACTTGATCGATCAATGGATATCCGGCCAATCAAAACGCTAAAGCGCACCATTCCAGCCGCACAATAAAAATTCAATTAATTTGATAAATTGCTTTTTGTGGAAAAAGGTCCAATTGATCGAATGAAAAAACGGAGCTCTCAACTGTTTTTAAAGCCAAAATGTGCCTCCTTTTAATACTCCTGTGGTGTATTATAAAGTTGTGTGGGGATTCCTCGCTTTTCATTGTGGATTACTCCTGTTTAGTTGAAGATTCCCACAAGCAATTCATGACGTCTAAAAAGTAAAGCGTTGATTCCCGGGCCACAGAGCAAATTAATACACATCGTAGCGGTTTAATTTACGGTAGCGAAACGGTCTCAACTTCATTACGAAACTTACATTTTCTCATACGCGTCTCTCACATTTCTTCATTTTTATGATCGATTTGATGATGATTGTTATTATCATAATTTATTTGGCGGATACTCACAACTCACAGCCAGCTCCTCCAGCTTTAACTATTTATAACGCGGTTTCTTTTATGTGAATGCTGGTCATTTAGATTTTTACAAGACGCGTCCGTGTAGTAATTCAGCGGGAGCTTTCAGCCAATCGTGGAGATATAATAATCGTTAAAGCTATTATAAGTGCTGTGAATTACTGTCGGAAATTCATTCATTAAATGGGCAATGGGCTAGATAAATGGATGTCTGGAAGTCAAGCGCCTAAGGAAGCTCAATTTGGGTTAATAATTTTTGCTACATTGTTTGGTAAAAAAATCTGTGCGGATGAATGAGTAAATTGGGAGGGGAAGGAGGACTTTAAAAGCTTAAACATCAAAATTTTATGGCTTTACATCTAATCATGGGAATAATTCTAAACATTTATGTGTTGTTTTGCGATTTTATTCATATCCGTTCAGGCTGTTTTTTTTATTATTTCGTGGAAATTACAACAATATTCACAATAAATATGGATTAAGCAACATGGATCTTAAGGCAGGAATAAAGTTTTCAAATTAGGAAGCTTAAGAGTCTTTCAACAATAATTTTAAATTATTTTTTTTGCAATTTGGATTTCTTATAAAGACTTTAAAAGCAGAATTTCTCTTCTGATTGCAGTTTTTTTTTGTTGAATAAAATGTGACTTTACTTTTTTAATTTGCTTTGACTTTATTGTTTTTATATTTCCAAATCCTATAGGGTGAAGGCGTCAGGCGAGTGCGTAACCACAAATTGCACAATTCTGTCTACCGGGAGATTTTTTAAATTTTGATATTGTCACTCCTTGTTTGAAGAAATGAGTTAGTGGACTTCCTCGCTTGGGAGGGCTAGCTGCCCTAATTTCCTGGAGTATTCACACCAAATTAAGGAGTAAAAGTCACCAATTCAGATCTCCCAATAAATAGTCTTGACTCTTTAGGATACATAATATCTTGTAAGAGGAAATTGTAACTTAAGGCTCAAGAAATCAATTTCCCGACTTGAGAATCCAGTAGGTCAACCATTTTTAACTTTAAAAGGGAGATTTAGGTGTGGCTTCTCAATTCTTAAGATGTAATTCCTCCTGCCTGCAGCAATCACAAGACAAAAAAACAACTGAGGATCTGGATTTATGAAGAATAGGGAAAAGTTTACTTAAAATTTTCAACCATCGAAAATAAGTTGAAGAAAAATTATTGTTACAAATTGTTTAAAAGCTTATTTTCACCAAAATTAATAAAATAAAGTTTAATTTAAATAGTTGAGACTTAAAAATAATTTAAACATTTTGTTAAAAAAAACGAAATAAATTGGAAAAAGCATCTAAGTTAATTTATTGATTAAGGAATGCACTTTTTCTTGACGTTGCAGGGGAAAAAAACGAGAAAGTCCACAAAACCACCAAGGAAATGTAGAAAAATTCAGTTCTTAATCAATTTCCAATTTAAATAAATTATTAGCTTATTAATCTGACTTGATCTTAACTTAATTACAGAAATTTCCTTTTTTAACTAAGAACCCCCTGATTTAAGTGAAATTTTGTAAATTAAGCTTCTACAAGAAAACAGTGCAACTTATTACGCAATTATTGCGTTGAGGGCTTTAAGCAGGGAAGCATCTTTGCAATTTAATATAATTCTTAAGTCATTACTCAATCCGCCTTCAATCTTAATTAAACGTAATAATGATTGCCTTAAATAAAAAGCCCATAACGCACATTGTTTTGAAATTCGTTGTATTCCAATTAACCACAGACTTTAATTAACTATTCCACTTACAAAGACATCTTTGTGTCAGAAGGGCCTTGCCAGTAGTTGCCAGTAAGCAAACATTCAAAATCACAATCAACTAAATAGCGATGTGTTATGAATAGTTACAAAAAAGACTTAACATCACTGCAGCATGATGAGAAAAACGTTCAACCATTTCCAAGTTCCAGCCATCGTCCGAAAAAGTTTCACAACAATTAAACCCAATTGCAAGGAGATCGCATTACAAAAGAAATACTATTTAAATATAAAGAAAATCAATTTATTTTTAAAAATACTTTATTTATAAAATGTACAAGCATTTGAAATTCGTGCATACGAAAGTATTTAAATCTCGCGAGACAATGGTCTGTTGGCTGGTTGTATCGACGCGCGCGTTATAAAAGCCTGAGACCTCGCTGCCACGATCTTAAGTAATAAAGGTGTTAAGAAATTAAACACACACATTGAAAGCCCGGCAGTTTTGTGTGTGCCAACATCATTGCGGGCATCGTCCGTGGCCCATTATAGTTTGTGCGATTGGATCATTGAAGTGGAGTTTTATATTTATTATGGAATGGAGCGGTGTGTAAAGTGTTGGGGCGAGATGATGCGGAATAAAAGAATGTGTAATACAAGCAACGCAACGCAGCAGCCAAACAGTAGCAGCCAAAGGTCTTTAAAGTGTGGAATAATAATTTGAAGAAAAGTGAGAACAACAAACATCAAAATCGAATAATAAAAATAATAATAAGGAGAGAATATGGGATGGAGTAAAAAATTGGGAAGAATGCGCGTTAATGTTATGTGGCAGATAATCGAAATGATGTTGGAAGAAAAGAACATGGTCGACAAGATGGAAGCTGTGTTAATCGATTTTTGGATCAGGAAATTCATTTTATATTTAATTGTTATATTTTATATTGTTATTATTTTTTTGGTGTTGCCGTTGTAATCCTGATTGTTTTTTTTAAATTTTTACAAAGATCCTTAAATAAAATAAAATTAAAAATATCAAGAAACAACAATGGAAGTTGTGAGTATTACTTACATCAAGACAAACGTGTTCTGAAAGTTTGAGGTAATCAGCCATCATTGCAATTAGTTCCGGACAAACAAGGCAGCAACTTATTTTGATGTTTCTATTTCCTTACAAATAGCCAGGCTGCAATGAGAGCACTGAGCTAAATCGTAAGTAATAAAGGCAAATTTTGTGAAGATAATAAAGCACATCATCTTCAAGATTGAGGACACCTTCTTCAAGATTGAGGACACATTCTTAAAGACCAGTTTGGGAAGGTGTGCAGAAGCTCAATCAGCTTGAAAGAATTAATCTTGTTGCCCAGTACTGTGTGTCAGGACACTCATTTTAAGCAGGAAATTATAAAGTAGACTTCCTCGATATGGAGTGAGCTGCCAGACCTTCCATGAGGTCTGATCCATTCTGTAGCAAAGGCTAAATACAAAATAGCGTTGAAAAAACCTTGACCTGCGTGCTGCAGCATGGTAAAGTACTCTTAAAGAAGCTTAAAGACAATCAACGACATTGCTGGGAACCTTAAACCAAACCAGAATTAAGACCTGTATTTTGCAGAGTAGGGGCAGGCTCACAACATTGTTAACAGTCTTCCTAACTGCCGCCTGTAAGCTGAGAAGGCATTTCGAAATTCTAGGACTTGAAGTAAATAAAAACGCAGATTCTTTGAGTCTTTTGAAGAGATTCCAGGACTCATATTTGGGATTGCGTTAATTTTGTATTTAAATCATAAAGGAAGTGCTCACCATTTCACGACGAGCAGGTTGTCATCTCACTGGACCTCCGTAAGGCCCTAAAAAAATTAAATTAAATATTGTTTTCATGAAATTTAAATTTTTTTCTGTCCAAAACCAAACCAAATGTTGAGTGGTTCTCTCAAACTTCCACTCACAGAGATTCTTAAAATCAAAATAAAACTTAAAGACACATGTCAACTAATATGAATTGCCAAAATCCCACATTAAAAAGGCTTAAAAGGACCACACAAATGCCACATTAATTCTTGACACTCAGCATGACGTGATGATTACCAAGAACTACATTTCTTTCTTCCCCTTTTCATAATTTTGGCACTTAATTAACGCTAATTGTGCGCGGCAGTTAAATTTGACAAAAATGAGAGATCCATCCGCAATCTCATCATTTCTTAGTATTTATGTTGCTTCCTTTTTTATTTAAATTGGGGCACAAGATTGGGATCAAAAACCTTATTAAGATCGCTTCCTCAAAAGTTGGGTCTTCTGTTTTAAGTAAATCATATTTTTGAAGAATTTATTTGAGGTCCCAATTTAATTGTTGCGGTCTATAAAAAAACGATTCATTCTAAATATGAAACCATTTTCACCCCAATAAAAACTGAAAACGCATTAACGGCTTTTCCATATATTCATTGAAATTCCAAATTTAGAGATTAATTTAGTTAACAAATTTCAGACAAATTGCGTTGCCCGCCTGTTCCATGTTGGTCGTCTCCACTTTTCCAGGCGTGTTCCGCTCACTCAAGGGTGGCAAACACGAAACTATTTTAATGCCATGAGTTTGTGTACACCTTTGTAATTACATCGTATCAGTTGCGGTGTGAAATTTATCATTAATCTTCCTGTCCCTCGTGTACGTGACACCCAAACAGAAGCCCAAACAATGAAAGGTCGAAAATGGTGCAATCGCATGACAGCTTTTAAATAGAGCTGGGATAATACTAATAAAATATGGTGACACAAGGATTTGCACTCAAACCGCAGCCGCAGGAAATGTTGGGGTTTATTTGGAGTCCAATTCTAGAAGCTCTTTTTTTGGGAAAGAGTTAGGAAGCCCGATTGTGTTAAATGAATTTAAGAAAATGTCAATGTTTTAAAGGTGTTTCAAGGTTTCTGCCTTCTGGAATTCGATAGCTTTATAGGAGCTGCGTCAATGTTAGAGTGGAACTTATTAATTGGTAATTAAAATTAAGTGAACAGTGACCATTGACCATTATGGTCAAAAACTCTTTTTTCCCCAAAAAAAAACATGTTTTGGTTATTTGAAATCCTTTCACTTCTATTATGAGAAACTTAGACCCTCTACCAGAGCTTTCCAGAGGATTCGATTCACAGTTCTTGGCTTTAATTGTTGTCACGGCTTAAGTCCGGTCGTCCGGTTGTTTTCAATCTCTTTTAGAACAGATCGCCTCCATGTATTCTTGAGGCGCCCTGTTCTTTGTGAACCCTGGGAATTCCAGTCCAGAAATAAAAGGTCCTTAAATAAATTTGGAAGAGTCCCGCTTTAGGATTGATCACTGTCCATTAAAGATTCCTACAAAACATCTCAAAAAAGAATTAAAAATTGGTCTAAACAAAGTTGAATTCCAAACGTTTCAGAACTCCTTTAAACATCCAAATGTATTTCTTCAACAGATGCCTCAATGTTAAAGGCAGTCCATTTTAAACGAATAAAACACACGCGTGTACCGCAACTCACAAATCATCATAACATCTTTAAACCCATCATAATGCAGATGAGCGCATAAAATACCGCAGAAAAACACAAAGATTTCACACTTTACATTAAAGGCCTTTGTGGTTGAAGTACTCGTCCACACGCACAGTAGCTGATTGTTAATTATCCGTGGCGGCATTTCATCTTACCATGCCGTTTGGCTTTTTTGGTGTGCGCCGCGCCGCCCGTGTGCGCTGTTGCTGATCGCATTCTGTTGTTGCTTTCATTAATAATTTGTGTAATATTATGCTCTGTAATCTTCATCTCTCCGTGGAGACTGGAGATGTACGCTGTCTTTAAGATGGGGATTTTTCTTGTAAGACTTTAGATTAATTAAATAAAACAAGAAATGCCAATAACAATTGAGCTTCCTATTAAGGTTTAGGAATGCCACGACAAGGACGACCTTCACTAAGTCATCTTAAAATTAATTTTACATTAATTAATTTGAAGATGACTTATTGAACCAGTCCAAAACAAATTATGTTAAAGTTAATTCACCCTAAATAAAAGGCTGCAGCAATAATAATTCCGTCCTCTTCCAACTTCTTCTCGTCTGTCGGAATACCGAATTTAAACCATTTAAATCCAACGCCAAACTCATCATCACTGCAGTGTTTTAATGATTTGATTTGATTTTTGTTACTCTCGCCCAAATATTATGCTTCGGCTTATTTTTTTTATTGTTTCCAGTAGCCACAAAGATCCATCACACAATCCCCAGCGCGTACCCAAACTATAATGCCGCATCTACTGGTGTTTTCCGTTTTGTGTTTTATTGTAATTTACTTTTGCTCTAATTTGCCTTTTGTTAAACTTAACAGCAAACAGCCGCAAACACTGCACGAGGGAATTTCTATGTGTGGCTGGAAGACATCATATTATGCCCGGAATAAAAGGAAAAAGCAACAAAAATAAAACGAATCTACCGACACAGAAGAAGAGAAATATTCCGCATCAAAAAATCACCCGCCGTAACTCGTCGTACTTGGGGCTTGGAGGTGAGAAAAAAATAATTAATGATTGATGATTAAACAACGCACACACACACACACATTCACCAAAAAAAAAACTCATCTGGCGGATGAAATGAAAGCGCGCAGGCGCAATTTGTGTGGATGCCGACGGAGGGGATGAAACAAAATGCGCAATGTGAATGAATTTTCATTAAAAAAATTCTGCGTGCGCCGCTTATACGGTTTTTTTATGCCTGTATCCTTGTTGTGTGCGACCTTAGACTGGCAGGATCCGCATTTTTGGCTTCCTTGTTGCATTTACCGTTGGTTTTTCAACGCGGTTTTTTATTGATGCGGCTGAAATTTAATAGGTTTGATGTAAAGGCGGTTGTGATGAGATTTAAACTATGAATCTAAAATAAAAGGAAAAAATAAAGTAATCTTTAATAAAAGGAAAATCTGCATGAGTCCTTAATTCGAAGATGTTTATCACTTTCAAATCAAAGTTCCCTTCTTCAATTTCAACTTGTTATTGCCACAATTAAACCATCAATCGTGTAAATACATTTAATTGAGACGAATTGTCGAAACAAAGCATTATACAAGTGCTCACTGGTGTTACGCTGTGAGTGGAAATCGCGATTTAAAGGCTTTAATGACCTTGAACAATTCGATTATATCAGAACGCAAATAAGCCTCATCGTCAACATCAACAAAATCCCTTGAAATCAATTAGCATATGCCAATTGTGTGTGTTTGCGTCTGAAGTGGGTTAGGGGTTTGCGTAGCGTTACCAAAGCAGTAGGAGATGCATTCCGCGTCACAAAAGGCGCGACCATTACAGGGTTCCGCTGGGTAATCAAATAAAGTAGCCAAATTGGATTGGTTTTAATCAAAGTGTGGCAAAAACAACTTGTTAGTTAAGGTGGTGACACAATTTGAAGCACCGCAAAGAACCTTGAAGCCGTTTTATAATAATGACGCGACTTTATGGATCTTTTATGAAAGACGCAGCAAACTTAATAGTAATCTTAATCTTTTTGTAGTTGAATCCTAGATTTTTTTACTGTAAGACAACAGGGAAGACCACAAACTTGCTGTGGAATCCACACACAGGGTCAATACTCAATCAAAATTCAAATGGAATGTCTTCCTTTACTCATCTCTCCATCGCACCTGATGCGCAGCAATCCACAAGTCATTGCGCTGATTAAAAAACCAACCGTCGATGAAATCAAATAGCTCTCATTCTTTATTGTCCCCATGATGTTTACAGCACGGAGCTTCCATCTTCCACATTTTTCCGATAGATAATGAACAATCAAGTGTAAGCACAAAGGCGTGTGTGTACAACAGGCACTCTGCGCAGACAACGCGCGCAACCCAAAAAATGTGTGGCAACTATACGGACGCGCATTTAATCCAGAAATGCCTCCACGCATGATTTGTGAAAGAGCTACTGTATTACTGCAGCAAGTGGCTACCGGGGACGATAATATAATGTGTGAGGCTGCAGAGACTGGCTGTCGCTGATTTCTGATGGGTATTTTGTGTGTGGCTCAACAAAAATTTGGGAATAGTATATGCGGTTCAGAAAGCTCGCTTGATTATCTTATTAATTCGGATCGCTACAGTCGTTTATTTCAATGGAATTTTCACTTGATGATGGAGATTTTTTGAATGGCTTTTATTTAGTGGTACTTTTTATTCGTTTTTTATTGTTTATGAAACGTATAGAGCCAGGCCAATTGTTGCGTTGAGGATTGGTTTAATAAAAGTGGACGTTTTCAGGAAATTCCAGGGGTAACCTACACGGTAAGTTGGAGCGTGGACTGGGAAGGGTTTTAAAAATATTTAGGACGCGATGAATTTGTATAACTGCGACTGGGATTTATTTCAGCAGAACACGAGGACTGCAGTTACCGTTAGTCAAGAGACAGTCAAGAGATTGATCAATGAATAGGAAATTAACATAAAACAGACCAGGATGGGAGACTACAGAGGGATGGCAGACATTTAAAGCCAAAATTGTGTAGTGAAAAGGTCTAACACAAATTTAAGTAAGCTTCTGCTGTCAGCCGGCCCCGGGAAAGAAAGTCTTGAAGATCATGGTTCCTATATCTGCAAAGGCCAGAGTTCTCCAAGCCACTGACTTAAGTCTCAATGGGATGTGTTTAAGGCACTCAAAATGACACTTAAAAAAATTTAAATTCTAATTTTTGTAAAAGAAAAAACGAATTTTAGGTGGTTTTATTTTCACTTAAACTTAATTTATATCATTTTCCAAGGAGTTGCCCTAGCTTTAGGAAGTGAGGTCAAGACCCTCCGTCTCCCGGAAAAGGGATTAATTAGGATTAATTTCAAAAGCCAACAGTTTGACTTTAATGCTTCTTAAGCTTCAATAATTGTTTTGTGATGGAAATAAAGTCTCTAGGGGAATAAGTTGCACAATATTAATTAATGTACACGCACAAATACTATTCTTCCAATTATTGCAACTGCATTAACTGCATTAAAATGGCATTGAACATAAATGCAATTTGCCCTAGATAAAGTTTGAAACATTATTAATTGATTCCCGACGGTTAAAAGCTTTTAGCAGCTACACGCCATAAAATGTAATCCTTAACAACCTCATTTAATTAATTTAATTATCAGCAAATAAAGTTTTGTCAGGCCGAATCATTCCACAAAGAACTTAAGCCGACTTAATTAATTTATAATGAAATGAAACAGACTTTAAATCAAGCGAATCTCCCTTAGAGGTGCCGATTGCATTGATGTTGACCTATTTAAATTTTAAAGCACTTAGTTTTCGCAGAAAGGCGTTTTATGTCGTCAAGTTAGGCTTTTAAAGCATTGAAAAATGTTACACAGAATTTGTTTTTCTTTTTGTTATCACTGCAGTTTGCAATATTTTTCTGCAATTGCCAATTCTCCATAACACGTGCATGTGTGACGAATGTTTTATGCGTTTGCCGCTTTTAATTGTTTTCTTGCCGGTGCGGTGTCAACAAGGCATCAAGGCATCAATTCAATTGAGGTCGTAACGACTTTATTTTATAATATTTATGTGTTTTTGTTTTTTCAAATCAAAATGTCTTCAAATGTAATTACTTAAGTTACAAAGAATGCTTTTTTTTTTGTTTAAAAAAACAATTTAAATTCACAGAATTTGTGCTAAAGCCACCATTATTAGGTCAACCTGTGTTGTTTTGTAGCCAACTTCCTTGTGTGGTTATAAAGCCACTCGACAATCGCTCAACACACTCATTGAAACAATGTCCCAAATAAATAGATTTTTCGGAAGCACAAAAGTCACAAACAATTGGAATTCAATGAATGGAATCGCTACAAAGTGCAATGCGTGTATTTAAAAATGTTGAAACAGCCCAACAAACCTCGGATCGCATCACTTGTCAAGCATAATTGTAGGACGTGACACCACAGAAAATTCACGAAACCTTTTTTTTTCAGTGCACTTCTTTTTTTTTTTTGGGGGCTTTTTGCATAAACGTGCTTTTTAAATTGAATGCCCGCCGTTTAATCGACACAAACATTGGGAAAATTTCTACGCAACATAAAACCATCGTATTGAAATGTGAAACTTTCAAATTTTTTGAAAATCCGATGAACCGTTTTGTGTTTTCCGCGACTTTTCGCTTTTATTGTGTCTGTCTTTTTATACTTCAATTGCTGAAAAGTAATCATCTACCTGGACATTGCAAAATGGTGAACCTTTTCGATTGGGAAATGCAGAAAATATTGCAAGATTTTGAATTACAAAGTACTTTTTGTTTGGAGTTAATAAAGTTTGTTTGGAGGAAATAAAAATTGCGCAATTTAATCTTCTTAAGGCTTTATTTCGATTACAAAACATTTATTGAAGCTTATGAAGCATTGAAGTCGAAGTGTTGGCTTTTGAAATCAATCCTAATTAATCCTTTTTCCTTTCCGTCTCACCCACATTAAGGAAGTGTGGGTGAGACGGAAAGGAAAAAGGATTAATTAGGATTAATGCTCCTTGGAAAATGATAAAAATTAAGTTTCGATGGACAATTTGAAATCAGTTTTTGATTTTACAAAAAACTACACTTAAAACTTTTTTAAGTGTCATTTCTAAGTGGCTTAAATACACCCCATTAAGACTTAAGTCCACTCGCTTTACACAAAAGATAAAACTGCGTATAATCGCATAACCACATAGCGCCACAACACGCTATAATTCGCAAAACATATACAAGACGCTTTCAGTTTCATGGAATTTATAGTGTTACCATAACATTTTACTTGCATTTAAATCTCATCCATCTCAAGTCTCATTCTGCTGAGATGTCTAACAACGCGGCGGTGCCAGCCACCATCTCAAATTGCAAATCGATTAGCGCATGGATTTTAGTGGCTTATTTTTAGATAGGAAAATCAGTAGACGTAATCTGCAATGCATCTTTAAGATTTACGCCGATGAGGGATACCGCATGGAACCGGGATGGAAATGTGGAACAACCGGGAGAAAAGGCTTATTGGTAGGCCTTGCGCAATTAGCTGCTGCATTTTTGATATGTGTTGGGATTGAATTGACTCCTCCCGCTTGTTTGTTTCTCCGCCCATTTCGCGGTTTCATGAAGTGTGGAGTGTCGCGATCATCATGGTTGAAAACCGATAAGTTTTTTTTATTGAAATTAATGTTACCGGTTTTTTAAGCGGTTATTTTTAATTGAATTGAATTAGTAAAATATATTTAATTTTTATTTTAGTCTCAAGAACCTTAAAAATTAAAACATTCACAATTTTTTATGTTTTAATTCACAAAAGGATTGAAATTTTAAAATGACTTAAGATAAATTTAATCCGTTTTAGAATTAAAATACGAAAATTAGATGGATTAATATTTCAATCGGTTTAAATATTTTCAAAAAAGTTTAATCGTCTTAAGTGCGACTATTTATTTAAATTTCAATTTTTAAATTTTAAATTTTAAAAACAATATGTCTTATTTACATTTAAAATATTTTCCTGAGTTTTTAAAACCGAAAAAAAATGGTAATAAAACAAAAACGCATTAACCCGCTTTAAAACATTTCAATTAATTAAAATCGCAAGTCCTTGACTTTCCCTGACGCCTTAACATTCAATGCGAGCCGCACCAAATTTCACCGTCTATTTCAGAAATGTTTACCAAATTATCAACGCACCTTCATTAAGTCAAAAATCCAACAAAACTTGAGTACTTGCAAACTCTAAAGTCTCATCGCAACGCAAAGAAAGTGTCAAAAAAACATAAAGATGCGTAAATATTGAAACATAAAACGGCCAGCTGAATGCCGTCGGAAGACGTTGTACTTTAAATCATTTTCTGGTAGATTGAGCAGATCTTGTGCAGCGATCAAATATAGCCTCATCTTGTGAGTATTGTGAGTGACGATCATTTCGCCGTACATGCGCAGTGCGTGGATAATCGCGATTTCTCGCGCGCAGCTTGTCGTCTGGTGCGTTTGATTGTTTTCCGAGATACATCAACGCCATGATTAAAGCAAAATATCGCGCTACCGGTTTTTTCCCCTCGCGTATTAATCCGATAAACCTTTAAAAGTGCCCAAGCCGCGCAGTAAACAAGGCGTGGAAATCAAAGGTATTGTCATAGTGTCCGTCCCACCTAATTGAATGCGATGGGATTGAAATTTGATTCTTATCAGGAACCATTTTAATTTTAATTCAACACGTGGCAATTGTTTATTGGTTCTTAAATGAAATAATTGCTTTTAATTGATTGTAGGCGAATAATCCTTAATTATCCTGTTCAGCAATCCAATTTAAATTGATCTTTATTCCTTAATTAAAATTTAAAAAAACAATAAAACTATTTTGAAACCAAAAAAATCCCATTTCAACACAATTTTATCTCGTCCTTAAATTAAATGAAAAATGATTTACAACCCCACTAGCTGTTCACAGGAACTGATTTGAAAGAAATTATCTTTTAAATGCTGCATAATTCTCTTGACGCTGTGCCAAAAGGACCTCTCACACACTCTCACAACAATACGGATCATAACATGACCATTCTTTCTTCTGTTTGTGAATTGTATATCATCGTAAAATGTTTTAGGACCATAAAAGTGACTTAGGCTGACAATTAGGCAGCCCAGTCCATGCACGCACAATTCACATAATCCACAGATAAGTACATTTTGAAATGTATATCTTGTTTAGGAAGTCAAGGACAACTCTCCAGCTGTGGCATTTAAGGTCAATGCATCTTTGCAATGTGTTTAATGTGCATTATTTCTTGATAACACCATTTTTTGTGGATATTTTTCTTTGTAGGCTTGGCTCTCTGGTGTCTGGAGTCCTGGTAACTGGATTCGCATCAATCTGTAATGAATTTTCATCGCTCTGCAGTGGATTGACTCCTATAGGAGTCAGCTTTGAGGTTAGACCTTGTCTGCAATTTAAGTCAGAACTCAAAATGCTAGTTTGCTGCAGATTGCACTTTGTTCAATTCAATTCATGCCAGTTTCCTGAACTCTAAGGATACTTTTTGTTAAGTAATAATCAATTGGAAGTGCTGTCATTCTTTCAGATGGTTTCCAAGTAGCTGTACAGATTCTCAATGTTTTCATTGTAATGGTGGTAAGGTAACCTCTGAATTGTGTGTTTTTCGATGTCCTTGGAACTTTTGAATTAACTTTGCCTAGAAAATGTTAACTGTCTTTAATTTACTGAAGTTAATTCATGAAATGTGCGACTCCCAATTTATTAATTTAATAAAAAATATTTGACTGATCCTTAAATTTTGGACCAAATACCTGAATAAGGACTATAACGACCCTATCGAACTTTAAATTAATAGATATGAAGGACAACCAATCGACCATACTTAAGCCTATCAGCGCTCTTCCTTTTTTAAAATCTTTAGCACAATCCCGAAACTGACATTATCCTGCCAGTTCCAACAAATCCCTACAGGACGTGGACACGAATAGGACAAAAATGTCCTTTATTGCCTAGTTTAAAAGGAAATCCTCTTAATTAGTGTTTTTTTTAACCAGTTTGATGAAGTACTCAATAAAATCCGACTTAAAAGAAACAATTAACTTCTTCCTACTTTAGGTGTCCTTTTAAAGCAAAAATCTTTTACCATTTTAACAATTAAAAAAAGCAAATTACTAATTAATAACTGTTAAAAATTAATTAAAATTAAATTAGGTTTAATTTTTGTTAAATTAAATCAATTTGAGATTGTTACAGTTATTCCCTGAAAACTACTCAAAAACCACTCAATGTTATGAACACCACCACAAGATGACTCTTTACTGTTATTATGCCAATATAACATATATATTTAAAAAATTGAAGTCGATTTTTACAAAACACATATATCTACGTCACTTTACATTTTGTATGCAGAGTAAAGTCAGTTCCACTTAAATAAATTAAAATTTTCAACACTGAGTTTGAAAATATTAGAAAAATTTTGCAACCGAATTTCAGGCTGCATGGGCCTTCAACATTCAATTATTTGTGTGATAACAAAGTGAAAACGCTAGCCCCAATGGTGACGCAGTTGTAGCAATTGAAGGTAAATAAAATACGGACGTCCCCAAATGCACAAAACTGCAAAAATTTGCACAATCTAAAGGGAAAAAAAAGAAAACAAGTTCCATGAAAAATAGTTAAATTTCTACGTGCATTAAAGTGCATTAAAATGCAGACAACAAAGTTCAACGAAACTGCAGCAAGATTTAAATCAACCCAATTGAAAGTTGATTGAAGACGTAATTACTTTGGAATAATGCGCAATATTAAGTAGCACCTATTCTACATGCATAAATTACAGTTCATTACTTTACACAATGGAATCTACAACTTAATATTTGATACGTGCTGAGTGGATTTTTACACACATTAATAATAATAATATGAAACGGGGTGGAGGAAGGAAGTAGTACGGCTGCAGGGAATGAAAGAAAGATAAAAAAAAACTACTCAGTACAGCATTTTTCGAGGCCATCGCTGTCAAATGCAGCTGTCACCTACAAAGTGACAGCCCATGTTTTGCTCGAGAGGCTCTTGCAATTTAATAATCGCAGAAGAGCACAATTTTATTTAACTTCGGCTTCACAAATTAAGTGAGGTTTTTCCTTTTTTTTTTGTTAAATGCAAAATTAAAATTCACATCAGAATGTGTGTGGTTTTTTATAGAATTGAGTGATAACAATTTGGTACACAAGTTCATTGTCATGACTTGCAGTCTCATTTTAAGTTTTGAAAATATAAGTTTGAAGTGAAAAGTTATAGGATTTACTTACATATACTATACGTAAAAAGTGATGCAAAAAAATAAACCGAATGTAATTAATTGAAATCGTGCGTGCATCCCGATTTGGCGTCATATTATTTATGTCTCAATTATTATTTACAGTTGTGAGAAACTGGAGCAATCGGATACATCGGACGACCGCAACGTACAAATCATTGCATCGTTTTGCATGTGGCCGGGCATTTTTCTTCGGAGCATTTTTCATCGTGCAGACACTTCGCCACCACCCCTCCCAATATCGCAGCGCACCCAACAACAAACACGACGACATCATTAAGGCGTCAGATGTAAGGGTGTGATTTGAAAAGGGAAAAAGGAAAAACAGCAAACATCAAAACAGCCCTAACACACAACGATTACAATTTCACAAGGCAATGAAGAAACTATTTTCAAAGCTGGAGAGAAATGAAAAGTTGGAGTCCACATCGATCGGGCGGGAGCCTAATAATTTTGTGGGGAAGGCGTTCACTGTTGGACGAGTGACTGTCACCGTTGAGGATGTGCTGGCTGAGGGTAAGTGTCACGTTGTCACTTTTAAACTTTTTAGTTTGTGTCGTTCTTTGCGGTATTATCTTTCTTATCGCTGGTTTGTCGTTGTTAATCGCATGGTTGTGTTGTGCTTCAGTTCAGTTACTTTATTATATCGTGTTGTTGTGTTGTGTATGTTAATGTTAAGTTTGCGAAATTATCAAATCACGCATGTATAAAATAAAGATAGGTCTTCTCGTGTGCTTCGTTGTGATAAGCGCAATTATTGTTACGTACAGTTTTTTTCCACTTCATATCCTCTCATTTGTTTGGTTTGCAATTATTAACCCCGTTAATAAGAATTTTCCTCGGATTTATCAATGCAAACTGTTTTCTTATAATTTATGTAACGTTATCTTAGTTTAAATTTGAAATCTCTGACAGAAATGTGCTTCCAAGTTGCTCTTTTAATTGTATTTTACAGTCCTTTTATGTACTTAAAATATTATTTGAGTTTTTAAAGCCGGTTTCTTAACGATTAAGTCTTGAAGAAGGCGTTTTTTTTTAACTTGTCATGATTTTGTCTTTGAGCTGTAATCAGTACTACTTATTCTTTGTGAGTAATTAATTAATTGCAATAGTAACACAGTTATTTTAAACTTTATTAATTTAACCGTTCCTGAAAATCTCTAAAGCCTTTAACATATTAATTCAAAAAAAGGCCTAAAAAACCTTTCTTCAATTTGTTAAGAATTTAAATTAGAGCTTTTATAAGCACTTAAGTTAATGCACTAAGGATATAGGCTCTCCCTTACGTACCCTTAAGTAAAATTCTTACCCATAACTTTGTATTTATAAGGCAGACAAAACTTTAAGTATATCCAACTGACAATGGCAACAAATAAACTCCCATAAGCCCTTTCCAGTACATAATAAAGAATGGAAACTTATTAACAACATGTTTCACCTTAAGGGTGTGTCCTTGACATTTAAATATACACATCGCACAAAACAGCTGGGGTGGTTGGGCGTACGTTGTCGCCAACAGGCAGACACCGCCGCACTCACAGCAGCTGTGGTTGGTGCAACACAAATGACGGTGCATTATTCATCAGTCACCGTTGCTTGTTGTTGCTCCATTAAAAATGGGGGCCACACTCCCAAGTCCCAATCCTATACTGAATACTCCAATCGACGAATTAGAATGCAAAAAGCAATTTCCAACAGTTTAAACGATATGACGCGAATCGTCGTAGTCGTACGTGTCTTGCATTTTATTGTATGTTAACATCAAAACGGGGAAAAAAAGCAAACTGAAAACAAAAAAACAATCAGTGCACTCTGTGCGATGTGTACTTCCGGTACTACCAATTTAGTGGCCATGAGTGGCACTTCATTTTCCACACAGGCACACACGCGATTTGTGACGATGTGTGATTGTTGTTGGGCGCGCATTAATGCTTTAAAGTCGACACTTTGGTGTCACAATCGTGGTTCACATTTACGCCCCATTTTCATGGCTTATCTTAGTCCGGTTTTACTAGAATTGGGTGATAACTACTTTTTAAATTTTATCAGGAATGTGACTCTTTAGTTCAGTACTTAGTATTTGAAACATAGTATGGATCTTTTGAAATTATTTACGTACTTAAGAATGTCCTTTTTACAATAAAGGTCGAAATTATGACCGAGCTCTTTAGTTATTGAAAAAAAAAGAGCTTTCCTTTTAAACAAAGCTGTTAAGAAATTAAGTACTTACGTACTTAAAAATATTCTTTTCAAGGTCAAAAACTTTTACTACTTAATCTGTTCTTAAATATAGCTTAAGTACACACTTAAATGCTATAAATGCATCCTCATTCCATGTTTACCGAATAGAATTCAAATTAGATTTTCCAATCAATAATTGCAATTTTCTTATTTTTAGGTGGATTTTCAATGGTGTTTCTGGCCAAGTCGAACTCAGGCTACGGCCGCTATGCACTGAAGCGCATGTACGTCAACAACGAATACGACCTGAATGTAGCCAAGCGTGAAATCCAAATAGCCGTAAGTTTTCTGTTTGCACTTCTTTTATTGATTTCCAACAAATCTAATTCAATTTTGCCCCACTCGCGACAATCTCTGACACACACACACACACACACACAGAGCAACTTGAGTGGCCACAAGAACATCATCGACTATGTGGATTCCTCGATAACGCACACCGGCGACGGTGTTTACGAAGTTCTATTGCTAATGCCCCACTGTCGCAACAACATGCTGACCATGATGAACGGCCGCCTCCAATCCGGCTTCACCGAAGCCGAAGTAATGGTGATATTCTGCGACATTGCCGAGGCTGTGTCACGCCTGCATCATTGTCACACGCCAATCATTCATCGTGATCTCAAGATTGAAAACATTCTGCAAGGGGACGATCGCAATTTTGTGCTGTGCGATTTTGGATCGGCCACTGCCAAAATACTTAATCCCCAAACGCATGGCGTACCAGCGGTGGAGGAGGAAATCAAAAAATACACAACCCTCTCGTATCGTGCACCCGAAATGATAGACTTCTACTCCAACAAACCGATCACAACGAAAGCCGACATCTGGGCACTAGGCTGCATGCTGTACAAACTGTGTTACTTCTCGCTGCCATTTGGCGAGAGCACCCTCGCCATACAGAGTGGCCACTTTACAATACCCGACAACTCCAAGTACTCGAAAGGTGTGCATCAGCTCATCAAATACATGCTGGAGCCGGACCAGGATAAACGTCCCAACATCTATCAAGTGTGTGAAATTGCATTCAAAATCACTGGCAAAGAAAATCCAGTGCAAAATTTGCACAAGTTGGCGGCACCATCTTTGGAAGCGTTGGCAGTGCCACTATTTGAGTCGGAAGCAAAACGATCAACCAGCTCCCTCGGTGGTAGTATTGGCAGTAAAACACTACTTGCCAAACCAACAGCCGTTCAAGAGGCTGGCACCAGTGTGGCACCACGTCAACGTCCCAAAGGAAGTGCAGCACATTCGCAGCATCTGCCTATTGGATTGCCACCCAGCCCATCGCCACGCAATGTCCTGTCATCACCCGTGCCGCTCACATTGGCTGTGGCTCCACAACAATCCGATATCGCACCAGCTGTGGCATCAGCACAACAATCGCAACCGCAATTTGTGGCTGCAGCAGTCGTCACCAAAACGCCAGAACCCCTATTTCAGGCTCAATTTCAAGCAAATTTTCCACAAACTCCGACTCAAGTAATTGCATCAACTCCTATTGTGCAACAGCAACAACACGTTTCTTTGCCACAAACTCCAACTGCTTCAGCAACAAGCATTCAGCAGCCCAGTGATCCAGCTCATTTGAATAATTTGTTTGAAACAAAATACCCTGATCCGTTTAGGGAAACAACTGAAGCGCTCGAGCATCCCAATTCAATTCTGTTTCAACCCCCTGCCGAACAGGATGTCGTTATGCCATTGGGTGTCATCCCCACAACTCAACAATCACCCGTTATTGCGGGTACGCCCACAAAGCAGCCCACTCAATTGTTGGTCACACCAAAACAAACTGGTCATCGTCGGAATATGAGTGATACTTCTGCCTTCAATAAGTGAGTGTTTTTTTTTTTTGTGTAATCATTTTAATGTCATTACTTATTTCTCTTATTTTGCAGAACCTACGCCACCGAAACCTCCCAGTTTCTGGCTCCATATGATGTGTCTGTTAAGAGTCGCCAACCCTCCACAGGATCACCGCATTCCACTCAAGGTGGTTCACCGAATGTAGCTGCTGTGGCCAGCACAAATTTCTGCTCCGAACATAGCGTCCTTGCGCAACAGAGGAATAATCCGTTGTCGGCGTCCATGTCCAGTTCGGATGTGCCCAAGCAGGAGCACGGTAAAAGCTTGCCTAATGATATATCGGCATGGAATCCGTTTTTTGAGGATCAGCCGTTCGATCAAATGACGGAGGATCATATTATTGAGGCGGAATTTGATCAGATACGACAACGTGGCAGTCAAGGGAGTAAGTTTATTTGTTTTTAGTTTTTGCCAAAAAATTTTATTTTAAAATATGCTTGCATTTCATTGAGAATATTGCTTATAGTTTTTTTTTATTACAATTTATAATTCCAAATGTTCTCAATATTTTTATTTATTGTCAATAAGATTGAAATATTGACAATAATTGTAAATACAGTTAATTAAGGAATATTATAATGTTAAAATTTTCACATTTTCCTTAATCCAATTTAAGGCATAACAAAGCTGTCAGCTGGAACAACAGCGACCAGCACACCGGAGACCAACATCCCGCCAAACATCGCTGAGGATCCATTCGGTTCGGCCCCCTTCAGTATGCCGCAATCGTTGAAGGAGCGCTCAATCAACGCTACAGGTGGCGCTGCATTGGCGTCTGGAATGGCGGCGCCAGTCGTTGCCGTCGTCGCACCAGCAATACCATCGCCGCTTGCCAAGAAAACCGGAGGTAAAGCATGAACATGAAAAATATGCAGAGAAATTTTCTTTTTTCTTATTTTCTTCATATTTTTTTTTTTACTTTGTTTTATTTTACTTTGTTATATTTTTCATTATTTTCAATTTACAATTTTTATTACTTTGTTGTACAAAAAAAAAACAAAAAAAAAATTCAAATGGAAGTAACTAAAGACAACGAAACACGTATATATCTGGCAATGTCCTTTAAATGTATGTTTTTTGTGCAGAATGAGTAGACATTGTGAGAGCAATCCAGCGAGTATTGTATGATATGTAACATATATACCTAAAATATAGTATATAGTTTATAAATGGAATATAATTAATGTAGTAGAGACGTATAGAATATGAAAAAGGAGGTGCCGGAACTTGTGTGTGATTTATTGTATGTATTTTCATTTTGTTGCTGGCCTATTTCCGGTCGGCTGGTTATTTAACCGCGCCATTGTGGCGATGTTATCCAACAACACCAAGCAGACGCGATATTGTGGCAATGTAAGCTTAAGGCTTGACGTTCCTTAACTCATTAGGGTCCTGTTTTGTTTTCAATTTAATTTTGTCAACACAAAAATTTGAAATTTATCTTATCTAAACAATTAATTAAGCTACTTTTTATATTAATTAAGTATGTCTTTGATTAAAAGGACGATCGATTAAGATGAATTTTCACATTACTAAAATTAAAAATCCTTAAGCTTATGTGCTACTAATCGTGTTTAAATGTAATTGTGCAGCAAGACTTTTCATTATTCTTTTGCTGGCTGTGTCTTAACTCTTGTACGCCTATTATTATTATTATTAATTATTATTATGAATAAACTTGATGATAGTCACTTTAAAGTAAAATGAGGATGAAACTAATCAGCAACAATTATGAAATTAATAGAGAATATTTAAGTGATATATAGTTTTCATAATTTGAGTGTTTAAATATTATATAATAATTAAAAATAACAAAACAGTAAATATGATGATACGTAATGAAACATTAATTATTAATAGTACATAACATTAATAACAACAAACAATAAAGACACCAAAAACACTTGCACACACACACACACACACACTCAAAACATTATACAAACTCATACTCACACCACTCAACGGTTTTATTCAATATTATCTTTACACAATTATTGCAATATAACGGGGAATAATTAATTTAATTGGTTTTTATTCAATTTGTTAATTAACAGATTTTAGTTGTTTTAAAATTTACAAAAATTTCCTAAGTTATCCTTTTTAAGGGATTTAAAAATAGCAATATGGTTTTAAGATATTAAGCTGGTTTATTACCAAATTTGATATAAATATTTGTCTTTATTGCTGGTTTTTAAAAACCAATAATTCAATTTTAAATGAATTTATTTAATTTTTGTTTTTAATTAAAAGTCTCAATTGAAGGATTAAACTCCAAACTCTAATTTAAAAGGGAAAATGAATTATTACCCAATGGGACATCTATTTTTTCTTTATTGCGGCAGGTTTTTTGAATTGTTTAATAGAAATCCGCGAAAATATACCGCGTTTCGTGAAAAAAATTGACAAACTCCAGAATAATCGTGGAAATCATTTTCGTCGCAAAAAATTTGTGTCTTTTAAATAATTTAAAATCCACGAGCGGGCGTTCCTAGTTTACCGTTAATTTAAAATGACCTTTTTTAAGTCTTGTTTAAAATTCTTTATTGCGCCTCACTTACCTTAAGTCGGCTATATTTTAATTTTGAATTATTTGTTTTGTTTTCGCATTTCTTTCATAAATTTATTTCGAGGGTAGGAGTCCTTCCTTCACTTCAATTCCGGTATAGCGTCCTTCACTTATATTATAATATTTTGGTACCATATTTTGTGCTAATAATTATTGGTCCTTTCACAAAGGTGACTTAAGTCAAATATGGAAGCTGGAAAAAATAACGGAATTGATTCATTAAGGATATTTTTTATTTTTTTTAACTTCTTAACGAAGACAAAAAAATTGTCTGGAATTGAGCCAATTATAAATTTTTATGAAGCTAATTTGCTCAATTTTTATGAATTACTAAAAAAATTTTTTCAAGTTTTCTTTCCTTTTTCAATAAAATGATTTAATTTAATTTAGATTTCAACTTAATACATTTCAGATTAATTTTTATATAAAAGTAAACAACAAATTCATTAAAATTAATTTATTAATATTGCAATGAATTAATTAACTGACAAAAATCAAAGTATTTTATGCAATAAATTACAATAAAAGCTCTTCCCTATATTAAACTTTAACTACTTAATTAAATTGAAAGTTATTCTCGCACGACTACACATTGAATTGAATTGGTGTGTTGCACACACTTCTCACACCTTGCCATCATTTCATTTGTTTGTGTTTCACTGTTAATCATTTATCATTTCACGAATTATATTTATAGACACTTTATAACTTCACGACTACATCACAAGCAGCCTAAATAAGTCAATCTTTAATAAAAATAAATAATAAATTAAATACAAATCTTGATAGAAACGATCGTTGTAACAATTGAAAGCAAAACAAAATATTTATAGACCCCGTTAGTATAGTTTTAAAGTAATTAATCTATATTTAATTATGTAATTTGAAGAAACAAAACAACAACCAAAATTTAAGTACCAGAATTAACAATAATTTACAAAAGATGGAATAAAAAAAGCAATCAAGTTGTCTTTAATTGTAGATGGCAACTTACTCACAAACAAAAAAGAATTAGCCGTAATGTTTCTATTTTTACTTAAATTTAATTCATAACAAACAAACCAATTCAAAATGCGTCCTTTTCTCTTCCTTAAAAAATAAATAAATAAAAAATATTTAATACTAATGCAAATAAACATAAAAAAAAATATGAAAAAGAAATTGTTAAAATAATGCTGTAAAAAATAATACAAAAATTAAATTTAAAAAAAGGAAAAACAAACAATACATACTTATTTAATTGAAAATCAATACATTTAATTATTAATTGATAACAAAAACAAATTGAAGCAAAATAAACGAAAATATTGGGAAAATATTTTGAAAAAGCTAATTTAAAACAAAAAAAACTCAACAGTCGTCTTCTTTTCTACGTGTGTGTGTCCTCCTCGTCCCTTTTTCTCATTTAATTTTATGTTTTGATGGGTTGTTGTTGTGTGGGACGTTTAATTTTTGTTTTAATTTTTAAATAATGAATAATCAACCGCTGTAGCTGCTTTTTTTAAGTTTAAGAATTAAATCAATTTTATGTCTGTGGTCTGTAGAAACTTATTGTCGTAGTATTTGTCAGCCATTTAGGGCGCAAAACTAACTAGGATGTTTTGTTGGAAGAAAGGACTTTAAAAAAAATTGTTTTTAAGCTTAAAAAAAGTGCAACAAAATTTATTAAAAAAAAAGGTTTTATAGGCCAACAAAACGCCATAGTAAGGTTTTTTTAATGGTTTTAAGGGGCACATTCTCGATGGAAACTAAATTAAGGAAGCAAGTTAATAAAAATAAACTTCTAGTACAGAAGGAAGTTGCTTTTGTGCTAAAAATTGCAACGGTTACGATGCAATGAAAACATGCTGAATATTCAAATTAGCAAGCAATTAAGTTTGGAAACTAGTTAGCCATCGAGAATGTGCCCTAAAATTGCTAAGTATGCTTTATTGCATGTTGTCTTTATTAACAATAACAATAATCATTAGTTAGAAGCTGAACACAACTAATTGGAGTTGGGAATAATCACAATTATTACTAACACAAATTAATTTCGTAGTGTGGTGGTATTTAATTGAATCTGTTTATTAACCAAAAAGGGGGTTAACCACCTCCTATCCACTTAACATTTTTTGATGTAACAAGAACTCCAGATAATTGTCATTAATAAACTACCCCTAACTCAACGTGTTAACTGTTTAAGTGTCAGGAAATGTGGGCCATCACAACCTAGCCAGCAATAAAAAAAAGAATGCACATTTATCTATTGTCTTAACTTCTAAAAACCAAACCCCACCTCCAAAAAAAAAGTACCAACCACAAATTGAATTCATACAATGAAAACGAACCAAATATTTGGCTAATGCATAAAAGTCACTTCATTTCAGTGCGATCATCAGCATCCAGCGTGACCAAATCAGCGTCCCATCGTATCACCACCAAATTGCGCGACATCGCACAAACCTCAAACGTTTGGCGATTGTCGCCCACCATTGAGAATCCCAATTCCGAGCACTCCGAGGATCGCACCTCCCTCATACGCACCACCAACGTCTCTCTGGACAATGGCGACGAGGACTCCAGCAAATTGTCATCGGTCACACTGACAACACCAGTGTCGGCGTCCGCGGCGGGCGCCCACATGCAGCAGCTGATGTTTGGGCGTGCCCCACTTGAGGATCGCAACAAGTACGCCAAATTGGGTTCAAATAACATTACGTCGGATGACTCGGATTCAGAGTTTTTTGATGGTGACAAGCGTACTGGTTTTATCAAGCAAATGGTGATGGCAAACAGTATTCCCGAGAAGATTCAAGCCGTCTACAATAAGGTGGATAAGAGTCAAATTAAAATGCCCAGTGTGAAGAAGTTGCGCAACAAATCAGGAAGTAGGGAGCAAAAGGAAAAGACTAAATCCAAGAAAAATGATGGTGACAAAAAGGTTACCACAGCAACATCAGAAGCGTCTTCAAAAAAACAGGCAAAAGATGATTCGGATGATGATTCCATTGGTTCAGCGAGTGATTTACGTGATGGCTTTGATGAATTGGCAAATGATACCAACAAAAAGGTGCCACGGAAAGGTGTCAAGGCGATGTTGGAGAAGAAGTTTGATGATGCTATTAGTGAGAGCGTTAAGACGTGTGGTTCCAGCGCTTATCACGCGGAATGTGAAAGTGTTACAACCCACGAAGATGATGTCAGTCGCGTCATGGTTAAAGTCAGAATGAAGAAGCGCGACCGCATGAATGAGTCCACCCACACTGTGATTGATGAGAGTCAGATGTCACCATCATCTGAAGATTTGTTGCATCAATTCGGTGATAAACCATTGCTTTTGGATGATGAATTGGATTACAACTCCAGTGAGAATAACGAAAGTAAGCCAGGCAGTCTTGAGGATTATAAAACATTTGAGGCTGTCGCACAGATTGTCGCCGACAAAACCGATGTGGTATTAATTGATGAGGATGTATTTGCATTGGCGCCATTTAAAATGCCAAAAGCATTGCCCAAAAAGTTGTCGACAAAAAAATCAAAGGATTCATCGCCGGAGGATCAAATTTGGACATCAACACCAAAGAAGCCAACTATTGAGGCCAACAAATCAAAAGAGAACAAAAAACAAGACTTCTTTCATCCGCCACCGTCATCAGCTATTAAGCGCCCAACGCCAATTGCTACTCCAGTGAATCCATTCAAAGATCCCGAAATAATACCGACTGATTTAATAATGCAAACGCATCCCGTTGCCAAAATGGCACATGCCCCAACCGTCCTCAGCAGTGAGGACTTATTTGGTTCCCAACCATTCCGCAACATAGTATTGCCAACCGTTATCAGCATTGAAAGCAACAACAGTAGCATTCCCACCATACCAAAGGATCCCATACTGCTGCAACCATCCCCCAAACCAACACAATCCACAATCTCATTGGTTACCGTGAATCAATCGATTGTAATTGACAAGTACCAAGATAATAACTCCCTTCCACCGCCGCCACAATCTCAACCCAATCAACAGCGCTCCAAAAGTGTGTGCCTCATTGGGCCGTCATTTTCAGCCGTCCAATTCTCCTCGTCCTCCTCAACATCCACCCTCACTCGCACGCCATCCATCAAAAATGTGATCACCACCTACAACATTGATCCGCACGATCAAATGTTGCCCATTGCCGATTCCGCTTGCAATAACAATTTGTACGATGACATGAATGATGATGATGACGATGATGACTACCATCTGGAGGAGGTGGAAGTGTTGGCAAAGACACGCAAGGAAAAAGGTGGGAAGTACAATTACTTGAAGACGGAGAAGAAAAAGGACAGCGATAGCATTAGTGGGGTGCGTGTGTTGCCCGCAATGTTAACTTCCAAAGTGAAGAGTGCCACTTTGAGCTACAAAAAGGTACCGTCCAAGAAGGAGGGGCGTAGCAAACAGCAACAGTCGCAACAGCATCAGCCACCATCCTCGGGTGGTGATGATTTTTACAAGGTTTACGAGACTAAAAGTGGTTTCTCCAATATGAGCTTTGAGGATTTCCCCTCGGATCAGGAGTTGGATGTCCGGAATCCAAGTGATCGTGGTGCTGTTACAAAGACCACCCCCTTTGAGGTGGTGCGCAATGAGAAAATGCTTGCCGAGGCGGAGAAGAAGTTCGGCTCCCTCAAGAGGCGTACGAATTTGTTTTCTTGAAAGCGGCTTTATTAGGCGAGGTCACCGCCCCCATTAAAATATTGTGCACATAAAAGAGAGTGGACCTGTCTCTTTCTCTCTCCCACACTCACACAACACACACAATTACAAAATTAAACCCGAATTGGACTGAAACACGCGCACAAATTGTTTGGATGAAAAACCGTTTTTGAGATATTCCCAATAATTTGTTCTGAAACGATTAATATCATTTATTTATCATCATTTATTTATTTGTATAGTATTAATTAATTATCTAATGATTGTCCCAATATTGTAATATTATCTAAATCATAAGGGAGGGGGTGCATGTCTTGATTTTATTAATTCAGCCACTTGTGCCCATAGTTAGTTGGAGGTCTCATCTTGATAAACCTTTGCTTAACTATACATATTATTACAAATAATTACAGAAATGTATTTAAAAGAATTGTGAGACGAAAAAAAAGTATTTCTAGTTGTTTAAAGAGATGCCCGCAAGACTTTCTTTTTTATCAAATTGAACAGCAGGGTAAAACAACAACAACAACATTTAACATACACAATTATGATATCGATAATATACCTATTTATATGATAAATATAATCGCTCTTCCATTTTCTAGAAAAAAAAAATCAAAAATAACCGGAAGCATTACATGCGGCTTTTACAGTTTTTTCATAAATATAATGTGCAGTTATATATATAATCTACATTCCTTGTTACACGTAACACAGAAAATTGTTTTGAGAGAACTACAAATGCTTTCCCGTTGTGTCGATAAATAATAAAAAGCATTTAATCTATGAAAAGTTGAACAGTAAAATATGTATTTATATTTCTATCTAAAAAAAAACTAAACAAACAAGCAACTATTAAGAAAAGTTATGGACAACTTTATGCAAAATCAAAAATATATATTATATATAATTCTAGATTGTTGAAAAATATATGAAAAACAATATACAGAATTATTATTTTACTTTTTTAAAAGCCTTTTTTCAATTTCAGATTTTTTTTTTTAATTTATAAGAATTTATAGAAACTTTTTAAGCTTTTTAAGATAAAATTCTCAAAGATTATTACACAAGGACCTTAAGGTAAAGAATTTATTTTCAGGATTTTTATTGATTTTTTTACATTACAAAAAAAGTGAAACTTCTGGATCCAAAAAAAAAAACGTTTTTTTACAGAATTTAAGGTTATATTTTTCAAGGTCACACGACAGATTAAAATTAAGTTAAAGTCGAGTTATTTGTCCAATGTAAATTAAAGGAGAATCATCGAGGGAATTTATTTAAATGGCTGATGGAAAATATAAAAAAATGTTCTTCTCACAAATTTTATTAATTTTAATTGAAGGTCACGCTTAATAAAATTCGATATTTTTTTTCAAGTCAAAATCTGATAAAATCGTTTTTTTCCAATCTAGAGTAATTTTTTTGTATGAAAACGCTATTTTTTGACCTTGAAAACAAATTTTTATTTTTTGATTATTTATTTTTTGTCTTTTAAAACATTAAAGAATAAAGTAAATAATGAATTTTAAAAGTAAAGTATTTTACAAAATTGTTTACTTTATTGTATTTGTGTTTTTTGCGATATAAAATTTGTAACCTTGAATTTTGACCTTGAAAGCACTTATTCTTAAATTTTTTTCTTTGCCGACTTTCCAATAAATTAAAAAGCCACAAAAAAGATGATGAAAATTTCCATTCAATTACACCGCAATAATATAACCGCTAGCATAACAACGATTAACCACCAACGACCGATTATAAAAACATATACGCGCAGACTTTTTGCAGTCAAATGTTATCAGCTGATAAGCTCAGCTGTTACTTCTCTCGCCGGGTATCGCAAAATAATATTTATGTATCACCGGATTTTGAAGGACGCTTCTGAACCATATTTATAATGTGCGAGTAGCTCTTCTACCACAATCAATATTCATTGTATCACAGTTACATCCAATTTTGCTCTTAAACAACATAAAATACAGAAATAATGAAAGCAAGCGGATAGTTACAAGACGTAACTTATCACGTCAGTTATCAATACAACGCAACAGGCTCACCCCCACTTATGTCACCCCAGCGCTCTCCGAAGCTCATTATACAGGCGAGTTATTAATTTATCATCACATCGCTTTTTGTCTACTGTTAATAAACGGTTAACAAAGTTTAATTATTATTTCGAGTTATCAGTTCGTTGATTTAAATCGTGCTGTGCAGTCACATTTTGGTGCTCATCTTAATGTTTAAAAGTGTCCCCTTGAAATTGTTTTAATTATTATTGAATTACCACTTTTAATTATTGCTTGTGAATTTTTAAGTTCAATTTTAAATTCGTGTTTAAAAGTGAGAGTTTCGTAACAGTTATTTAATACACAGTTCTGGTAATTATTGTTTTTATTTTAATACTAATGAAGTTAAAGTACCTCTATCCACATTACACATATATAAATAATTTAATAGTCAATAATGCCCAATTACAGTTACAATAACGGTTACTCGTTCAATTGTAGAGTCAATCCACATCGCAGTAAATTGTATTTGGAGGCCGTGTTGTCGATGTTGTAACACAATTTAAAATGATTCAATTTAAAATGATTTTGCCACAATACCACACACATAATATAATGGTGTCTATTTATTTAATTACCAAGTACAAATTACATTGTTGCCGCCAAGAGTGTGGCGCTGAATCTTTTAATATGCACCTCAATTTACATTTAAATATGTATTACGATTTTAAAACATGTGACTGTGATGTACGTATATATAATTCAATGTAAACAACTTTTACTGCATCTCACCTCACGTCTTGTCTTATATTGAGTGAATGAGCATTGTAATTTTTAATACAATAAAATTATTGTTGCATGCATTGAATTGCATTTTTGAGTGTTTGCCAATAATTTTTGGTGTATGCTCGTTGTAACTTAAATGATTTTGCAAATTTTCGGTGCAAAAACAAATCACAGCTGTTTAATTTGTGCTGAAATAACTGCAGTGAAAATTAATGTTGTTTAAAAAGAAGAAATGGAATTTGTGTATTTGCGTCAACTGTATTCTATAAAGTGAATTTTGTAACGCGGGATATTTCAACGGGATAAATAAAAATAACGGTGTTAAAGAAACTGAAATAAATGAAAAACCCTTTCTTGGTGTTTCTTTTTTGGAACATCTGAGCCATTACATTGTAAAAAGCAACAGTAATATTCTCTTCAACAAAGCTGCAAAAGTATCGCGTGACGTACATGCGCAGCTAAAACCACTTTGTAACCAATTCGGAGTGCGCAATCTTTATTTCTATCATTCTTGGCACAAAGCTTACTGAAAAGGAAGTGCGATAAGTCAAAATAAGTCGATTTTTCTGAATCGTTGGATGCAAGTGAGATGTCAGAGTCTGACGACTAAAGCCGATTAAATCCCTAAGGGTTCCGAACTTAATCCACTTTTGATTAAATTAAAAATAAATTAAGCAAGAAGAAAGTAAATACTGATCCTGTGCTTGTATTCAAATTAAAATAGAGTTCTTGGAGGACTACAACATCACAGCAAACTTAAGTTGTCAACACTGCCAATTCGCCGAATATATTCAGGCCAGTTCCATTCAGGACGATTATGTCACGTTATTGCACTGAGTTCTATACTAATCTACTTTTCTAACAGAAGACCTCATTGTTTCTATCCACGTCTTCTGAGATCAAAGTCCCATTAATCTTACAAAGATGCGATTATATTCATAATTCTTTTAAACATAAAATCATTTAATTAGGAATAAGTATTAAGGCAGATAAGCGAAGTCATCTTATCTCTCGCATGTAAACAAAAACATTTTACAATGTATATAAAAGCTTTCAAGGTTCTCTTTATTTAAAAGCATTAAGTCTAATAAACCTTTTTGACCCTTTAACTAGATCAGCATGCTAATTAAAACAACCGCAGATCAATGGCCCTTTAATAATATTTTGCATTATTTACTCGTTCGTACAATGAAAACAGCGAATCTCACGTTGTTTAAAAACCGAAAAAAAAACGTTGTTAAATCCGGATTGACATGAGAAAAGTCGTAAAAAATACGTAAAAAAAATTCCGCGACGATAAACACAATTCTGACGACGAGACGGCTTTAAGTCGTTTGCGCACCCAAACAAATGATAACAGCGCATGATGATAATGGCCAGACAAAGTGCGAGCAAAGCATAACGAATTTTTAATTTTAATTCTTTTACAATCATCATAATTTTAATAATTAATGTGAAAGGTTAAGTCATGAATTTTGATGCCCTAGAACGATTGGTAACCATCTTGGGAAGTGAAAAAAAAATTTAGGCGTAATTTTAAATAAATTTTTTTTTGTGGAATTTAAAAAAAAAAAATTTTGGTTTTTCTTTTACTTTTTGGATATGGCAATGAAAATGCATTGACTGTCTTTTCCAAAATATTAAGTATTATTGTTTGGGAAAGGTCAGTTATCAGATTTTGACTTAAGTCTGTAAAAAATGCTAAGTCAGTCCGTGAAAAATGTGTTTTTGCGTATTTTTAATTATGCAAAGTCACTTAAAATGCGAAACTAATAACTGCAATTCATGTTCATTGGGAATTGGTCAGTTTTTCCCACTGGTTGGGGGTCCCAATTGCGACGCAACGACCTTTAAATCCATGATTGAACGCAAATATCTTAAAAAACCTGATCTCGATTGTAGCGGGTTATTGCCCCTTGAATAAAATTGATAGGGTTTGGGGTGTATTTTCTGGATAGCACAGGGTACAGAGTACAGAGCTTCTAAACCTTTGTCTAACCAAAACTGAATTACAATTGAAAAATCTGAATAACATAAAAGTGTAGACTTAGGACGATCAATAGGAAGTGGGAATCCCCGCAGAATAGAAAGAAAGTATTTTAAAATTTATATTGAACGATGAGATGGTTGAAGTGCTATGATAGTCCACTCGAATCTCATTCCAATTCAATTCAGTCCTCCAAAAAATAATATAATGATTCCACATTTATAACAATAACTACACTTTAATGTAATTGACAATAATTATTTTCTAATCAATTTGCTGTGTCAACAATTGCTAACTAATTATTTTCCCCCAACCCTTCTAGGCACGCGCACCCAAACAAATACAACCATGTCAATTACACCCAATGACGTCCTCGTAATAGATGGCGGCTTCGCCACCCAACTAACCGTGCACGTGGGCAAAAGCGTCGACGGTGATCCACTGTGGAGTGCCCGCTTCAACGCCACCAACCCAAATGCCGTGCTAAATACACACTTGGACTTTCTGAAAAATGGAGCCGACGCCATCATGACCAACACCTACCAAGCCAGCATTGAGGGCTACATGGAGTACCTGCATTTGGACGAGGAGCAATCAGTGGATCTCATCAAAAAGACAGTGCATTTAGCGCACAAGGCACGTGCCAAATACTTGGCGGACGAGTGCGTGAACGAGTGCAAGGTGCCACTTGTTGTGGCCTCAATTGGACCGTACGGTGCACATTTGCATGATGGTTCCGAGTACACGGGAAGCTACGCCGATTATGTTGATGATGAAATAATTAAGAAGTGGCATCGCGTTCGTATTGATGCGTGCGTCGAGGCTGGTGTGGATGCGCTGGCTGTTGAGACTATTCCTTGTCAGGTGTGTGAGGTCAACTTTATTTTGAAGCCCAAATAAATTAATAACTTTGTATTGTTTAGATGGAAGCGGAAGCAGTTATTGATTTACTTTGTGAAGAATATCCCGACACAAAATTTTGGATATCCTTCCAATGCAAGGACGGCGCCAACCTAGCAAATGGTGAGAACTTTGCTGCGGCCGCCCAAAATGTTTATGAAAATGTTAAGGAGCGTGGAGCGTTGCACAATCTCATTGCCATTGGGGTGAATTGTGTGAATCCCCGTTTTGTGACGCCTTTATTTAAGTCCTTGAATGGCAATCGACCAGTGCAGCAGCGCCTACCTTTAGTTGTCTACCCGAATAGTGGGGAAGTTTATGATGTGCAAAGTGGATGGACTGGAAGGGAGGATTGTGTCCCACTTGAGTTCTACATTCCGGAATGGATTGAGTTGGGCGTCGTCGTTGTGGGTGGATGTTGTCGTACCTACGCACGTGACATTCAAAGGATTAAGGACACCGTGTTGACATTGTGTAAAAGTAAATAGGAATTTTATTTGTAATGTAATTTTTATGTAATTGTAATTGTAATTTTATATTTTTTTTAAAGACAAAAGGATAGATTTTTTTATGTTTTATAATGACTTAATTGTGTAACTATATTGTATGTAAATTTATGTTTTAATAAAAATAATTATTCATGTTTTGTAAACAAAATTTTAATATTTTTTTAAAAAAGGCTTTAATTTAATTTATTTAAAAATAAACTGGCACTTGATTTCCTTAATTTCAAATAAGGCGCCTAAAAAATTTATTTCACCACACCAGAATCACGAAATATATATTTTTTTGATTTAAGGGGAATAAGCGTTAACCCATTCGATCAATTCGGATTAATTCCATAATATACAGTTTCAACTTTAAGGATACAGCCTGCCGTAGGATTTAAGAATGATTGGTCGTTGCACCCGGGTGCCGGCATGAAAGTGATGTCCACTTAACATTTTATTAGTTTTTTGTGTCCCGACATTAAAGTAATTATCGTTATTATCCTTTGTAGTATGAAATATAATTATTGTTTTCAGGATTTACAAGTTACCTTTATTATTTCTTCCAGCATTTTACTTATTCATATTTTGATCCATATTTCCCACTCTCATTATCTTATTCTGACTTATATTTTTTATCTCAGCTCTCACAATGACGGGACTACCGTTAATTTGGTATTTATTGTCATGCATTCTCTCCCTCAATATAATTGGCACTGATGTTAAGCATAGTAAAACGTTATCACTTATCATTTTGTGAATTGTGACTTAAATAAGATGTCTGTGACTTAAGTCAGTTGTCCCGTCTTTTGCAAGTGTGCTTCGGATTTCAAAAGCATTGTGTATTAAGTGGAAACTCCTGGTCCGGCCGATCAATTTACCGTAAAATACTTGGGTTTAAGTAAGTGTTGTTTTATGATGGTTAATTTGTGTTTCGTGGTCACATTTAATTAAATCTTTTAACATATTCAATTTAAAACGAAAATATTAAAATACTGTTTAAAAAAAGTGTAATGGAATATTCCTCTGTATGTCTTAAACTTCGAATTTTAAATTACTAGAACGTTACCAAGTAGAATTTTTGTATGTATTTCTAAAATAAATAACTCTTGATAACCTTTCTTCAAGTTCTTACTCACTTAATCTCTGTACTTAAATAAGAAATTATTAAATTATTAAGACGTTCAAAAAAAAATTCAATAAACAAATCCTAAATGTCTGTTTCTATGTGAGACTAATTAATAAAAAAAAGTGTTTAATTCAGTTGCTAAGCCATAAAAACAATTTAAAAAAATTATTTGGGAATGGTCAGTTTTTAAGCTATACAATTAGAAGGCAAAAATCCCAAATGTGCATCGTCAGCTCCTGCATGACTTAACTATATTTTATTTTCTGTTTTAATCCAAAAATTAATTGTCATGCATTTATAGAAATGGTCAGTACTCCAGGTTTAATCCAGTGATGACCCATTTTAGTTCTTAAATTAATTTTAATCCGAACACGTCCTTCAACCAATAATAAATTTATTTTGTATTTTTTTTTTACTTGAAGGAAAAATTTAAATTTCAGTAATCCCTCATCATTTTAAATGTAACTTCAGTGGTCTATTTAATTAAATACCCAAAAACGCAAATTTTAATCAATAACCTCCGCCTTCTGACGGTTGACCCCCTGTTATCTGCGCATATGGGTCGCTTCGATCCTCATACAGAACTGTTTTTGTAGAAAATATATAATTCTGACTGCTTGTCAGAATTACATTAAAACAAATTCAAAATATTTAGAATTGCTGATTGCTTCAATACTGTACACGAAAGACGAGAACGCAGAAGCATCACGCAGTGAGGAGGTCTTAAGTCGTAATCTCAACCACATTTTAATGTATTTTATTTTAACTTGATATAAACAAAGTGTTAATTCCCAACAATTCTTCTCTCCACAGTGATTAACTGAGTGAAATGCCTACTACTCCCAAAGAGTTCCTCGTAATCGACGGTGGTTTTGGCACCCAATTAACCCAACACGTTGGCGAACGCATTGATGGGGACCCATTGTGGAGTGCCCGCTTCAACGCCACCAACCCCAATGCTGTACTAAACACACACTTGGACTTTCTGCGAAATGGGGCAGGCGCCATTAGAACAAACACCTATCAGGCCAGCATTGAGGGTTACATGGAATTCCTGCAGTTGGATGAAAAGGAATCCATTGAATTGATTAAGAAGACAGTGGGAATAGCGCACGAAGCCCGCACTCAATTTTTAGCTGACCGCAGAGGAGTAATCATTGACAGAAAGCCACTTGTTGTGGCTTCAATTGGACCATATGGTGCGCATTTGCGTAATGGATCAGAGTACACTGGAAGTTATGCTGACAAGGTGGATGATGAAATAATCAAGAAGTGGCATCGGGTTCGTATTGATGCTTGCATTGAGGCTGGGGTGGATGCGCTGGCTGTTGAGACCATTCCTTGCCAGGTTTTTATTTTTTAATTTTTTCAATTAATCCGATTATTGATTTTTCATTTTTTTCAGATGGAAGCATTGGCATTGATTGACCTACTTTGTGAGGAGCATCCCGATATTAAATTTTGGTTATCATTCCAATGCAAGGACTCCACGAGTCTGGCGAATGGCGAAAACTTTGCAGAAGTTGCTCAAAATGCTTACAACAAAATAAAGAATTGTGGAATTTTGCATAATCTCATTGCGATTGGGGTCAATTGTGTGAATCCTCGTTTTGTGACGCCTTTATTTACAGCTGTGAATGGCAATCGATCAGAACAGGACCGCATTCCATTGATTGTCTATCCCAATAGTGGTGAGGTTTATGATGTTGAAGAGGGATGGACTGGCAAGGCGGATTGTGTGCCATTGGAAAATTACGTTCCTGAATGGATTGAGTTGGGGGTGGTGGTTTTTGGTGGGTGTTGTCGAACTTTTGCGCCTAATATTCAAAGGATTAAGGACGCTGTGTTGGCCTTAAGTGATGATAATTAATTAAATAAATGTAATGTTACTTGTTAAACGTTACTTAAAATTGTTTTATTTAATATTTTTTTAAAGGAAGCCATTTTTTTGCTTTATTTATCAATTCTAAAGTTGAAGGGGAAACTGTTTTTCCCAGAATTACTTCAAAAAGGATGTTATTAATTTAAAAAAACAAATATTAACAGCTTTATTGGTTTACTGTTAACATTTAATTTTAAAATTAGCGCCAAAATTTCCACACAGCTTAAGTACTAGATGAAAGTGTCATGGTTGGATGTAATTAAATTGGAATGTACTTTTTGAGTTAAGTAAAACTATCCTTTTATCAAAATTCATTCCGCAAAAGCGATCATTGCCAAATTTGATGGACATATTTGTCATTATTGAGGTAGATGTTCTAGGAGCTGTATGTCCTAATGTGTAATTGCATAAAGATCTTATCATCATTGTCGGCCCCTGTACAGTCTTGACCCCTAAATGTCAAAAACAAACTGACGCATTGATATGCCCAAAAACAGTTCGCCATCAAAGAAACGTTGTAAAAATTAAAATCCAGAAGGTATGTTAAGGATTGTGGACTACAATTTTCTTTTTAGTGGAGTTATCAAGATTTTTCAAGGGCTAAGTAGAAAATTAAGAGGAAGGATGTGGTCCGAGGAAAGTGGGATGTCTGAATAGACAGAGTTGAGATTCATCATGATGAGGTTAGTGAATTTGGGGCTAGGAGTGATAAGTGGCAAACAAAATTTATCTTGATCCTATACTTTTCCTCCACACTTGTCAGTAGAGATAAAATAGTAAAACATAAAGTTAGAATGGTTTGCACAATGGGTAGCAGAAGGAGGAGGGGATGTGGGGAGATCACAGAAGGGACAGCTCCAGAAGAACAAAGGTAAATCATTAGTTGAATACTTGAAGGGATCTAAAAAAAATTACATCAATATTTAACTTTAAGTACTGAAATAAAAATTCATTCAAAAATTAACGGCTTTTCGATTACACCGGCATTATTTAAATTTGCATCGCACCAAATTGTTTGTTATTGAGCTACGGAAATATGAGCTACAGCGCGATCGCCGATTATGTACGCGGTCGCGGTCGGTCGTACGCGGTACGTGCCTTTACAAACAGGCCACAGCACATGTGAGCATATTGTACGCGACTCACGCCCGGCTAAATAAAAACACATTAAACTGTCACAATAATAATCAACATCTGTTTGTTTTTAATTATATTATTTCACAATCACATTATTGAGAACTGGCAAGTCTTAACATCATCACTTTTTTTTTGAGTGTAATTACGGGGCAAGTTTTGTACTTGTTTATTCTTTAAAAGGTAAGAAATTAATTTGCTTAATACCATTTTACGTTTGTTTAACATTTGAAATGACCAATGGCTATCAATCAAGTAAAAGATAGGAACAAAAAAATCATTAAAAGTTTTGAGAAATTGCAACAAAGTAGTTGACACTTGTCTGGAATTATTGTGAAATTAAAATTAAATTCACTTCATTATTTATACAAAAGAAAATACAATTGATCCTTTGAAATTCCATCACTGAGTTGAACGGTGAATTTTATGGGATTGTTTCAAAAATTTCGCCCGCCTTTCCAAATAGATTTTAACATAACCTAAACGATTGGGTCTTGGAAGTTGGAGCTGGGAGGTCCCTATTTGGCACACACATTCTTGTGGCTTTCTTTGGAGCAACATTAATAAACAAAGTGATTAAAAAGGAACAATTTTGTTTGCATTAAAACTGCTGGGGAGTAATCAAAAGTTGCCCCATTTAAAATTGATTGCAACCCCAATTAGAAAGTTGTGATAATCTTATTAAATTTCGAATTAAAACAACAAATAACATTACAAATACATATTAATTAAGGCGTCATACATTTTAGTGCTGGAATGTGTGACTCATGTAGTTGTTTTTTCAAATGTCGAACAGAGTTAGGCACTTAAAAGTAAAGTGTTGTATGTTAATTGAGGTGAGTCCCGTTCATTTAAAATTGACTGATAACGGGACGATCCGAATTGGGTTTTTGTTTAATTAAAGTGATTAAATGTTTATTCCTTTGAATTCTTTTATTTTTTCGGGATTTAAGAATTGATTTCAAAGTTTTAAGGAGTTTTTAAAAATAATTTGAAATTGATTTCAAGCTTTTAAGGATTTTTAAACATCATTTAATTTAATGGGAAAGGGTCCTAAAATGTTTCAAAGCTCAATAATTCAAAAAAATTTTGAAGAGAAGACCTTTGTGTCCTTTTGTTTTAATAAATGATCGATGATTAATAAATCGCCTGCTGGGGTAAGAATTTGGGAATCATTTCAAGACAACTGTCTTTAAGTTGTCAATGTTGGGTTCCTAATTTCTTTTATAATCACGGATCATGTCTTTCAATCCATGAAGGTCATTTAGTACAAGTAGCAGGAATTATGACTTAACGTAGGCTTAATTACTAAGTTCAGGCTTAAGTAAGATTCAGGAGTCAGGGAAGTCGTCCAGTCCTGATGGTTGAATTTTAGTTTGATTTCGATAATGTGATTCGGCATTTTTTCTTTGAATGGGATTAATAATTAAATAAGCTAAAAATCTTAAGACGGCGCTGAGCTTAAAAGGTTTCAAATTAGAACCTCTCCGAAAATTCGTCCTATTATTTATCCCTTTTTAAATATCAATCATTTCATCTAAAAACAATATTCCTCCTCAACATCTTAATAATCCCCCACTTCATTTCTCCAGCACACTACTTACTTCCCACATCACCATGCAAAGACCGCATCGCAAACTCAACCCGTTCAAGGATGTCGACGTAATTGACGGATGCTTCGAAACCCAAATCGCCGTACACACCAACAAGCCCGTGGACGCCATACCCTTGTTCAGGGCCCGCTTCAACATCACACACCCCGAAGAGGTGATCGCGACACACTTGGCATTTATGATGAGCGGCGCCACCATCATTCGTGCCAACACGTACCACGCCACTATTGAGGGTTACATGAAATATTTCAACTACAACCACGAACAGGCGTGGGAGAGTATTAAGCAGGCGGTCCGGTTGGCACAACATGCCCGTTACAAGTTCATGACGATCAATTTGTATGAGTATGTGAAGAAGAAGCCGCTGGTGTTTGCTTCCATTGGGCCGTACGAGGCGCATCTGGGCGGTGAGGTCACTGGGCAGTATCCCAATAATTTTCACAAAGACAATTTGACGAAATTTCATCGTGCGCGAATTGAGGCTTGTTTGGAGGCGGGTGTGGATGGGTTGGCTTGTGAGACGATTCCTAGTTTTGTGAGTTCTTCATTTATTTAAAATATTGTTTGAATTTGAATTTGAATTTGAATTTTTGGGATTTACAGTGGGAAGCTGAAGCGTTGACCAATCTAATTTGTACACGTTACAAAAATGTTAAATTTTGGATTTCATTTAAATGCCAGGTAAATATTTTAAGGACGTTTAAAAACATTTTAAATAATTGGATTTTTGTTTTAAATTCAGGACACAAGACTTATCAATGGTGACAACTTCCGGTTTGCCGTCGAAACAGTTCACAAAATTGCCAAAAACTCGGGTTGTGGCCACACATTCATGGGAGCTGGCATCGATTGCACGCATCCCCGATTTGTGCTCAATTTGTTGAAAAGTGTAAATTACCAATCAAAGGAGAAAATTCCAATGGTCGTGTGTCCGGACAATTCCACCCTTTTTGATGACGATGAAAGTGAGACGAAGATACTTAAAAATGAATGTTGCCACGTGGATAACTACATTCCCAGTTGGATTAAGATGAATGCCAAATTGTTGGGCGGATGTTGTCGCACCTACTCCAAGGATATTCAGCGTATTAAGAATGTTGTGATGATTATGAAGCAGGAGCCGACATTTGTGAAAAAGAATCAACGGGCATAAGGTGACGAGTCCTAATTTGAACAAAGTCTGCTAATTTGTTTTACTATTTACAATAATAATTTGTGTTAAAGTGTCCGTAATTCCGCATTCTTAGCCGATGTGTCCTAGCCTTACATTTTTAGATGTTCCTGTAAACGTATAAGTTCATGTTTAATTTAATATTTAATGTATTCCTGTGGGTTCCGACCCTGATCCTCCAATTATCTACTCCAAAATTATTTTAAAATAATTTTTTTAATTTTAATTTTGTTTAATTGAAAACATTTTTGATGTGAAATTTAAAGTATAGAATTAATTCAACTTAAAGTGAATATTTTTAGATTTAGATTTAATCAACGTGATGATATTTTTATGAATCGGTATTTTTGTGTTAAACATTAAAAATGTAATAAATATTAAATACGAATTTAAAAATCCTATGATAAATAAGGGCGCAATATTATAAGGTTGCAGACAATATCAATTTTTTTTTCCAATTAAAGATAATAAATGCACGTTAAATTTAACATTTTACAATAATAATTAACATTTTAATACATTTTAATTTAATTCACTATTTCTGTAAGAACTTATAATCACAGTTACTTTATTTAATTTAAGGTTTGCTTATTATTAAGGTTAATTATTTTTAATTACGAATAACACCGCTTTGCTTTTAATTATTAATTTGTTTTATAATTCTTACAAATAAAATGGTGGTCGTGAAATAAAAATCAGGACAGCTGACTATCCAAAAAAAGATTTCTGGATATTTCTGTCAATTTTTCAACTATTTTTTCTTCAAAATGTTCATTTCCGGATTGGTAAAAATTTAAATTGGTTGCACCAACTGTTAAAATTGTTATACATTATTGGCTATTCAGTTGCGATGATTTCCGGAAAAGCTGTGAAAATATTCGTTAAATATAAGTCGTGCCTTAATTGGTTGTATAGTTACTTAAGCTGTTAAAGTCCTTATACTTAACTAAAATAAATGAAGGTATTGTAATAAGCATTCTCTAAGTAATCCTTGATTATCACAGGATTGATTTTAACACCACAAAATATTATGTTGCTATGATTTTAATTTTAAATAAATATTCTTTGAGCTTTAATGTATTCAAATTTCAAACTGCTGAACCATGTTTTGACTTAATTAGCATATTTAATTGGATGTAGGTCTTAACAAATTAACAAAATCCACAAATTCTTTGACTTTTTTCTTATCGCCGAAAACAAAAGAGAAAGAACGTAAAACACAATAAATTTAATTAACTTGTTTTAAATTAATTTTTAAATTACCAAAAACAATTTAAGTAATTTAAAAAATGCGCCCAAAATAGGTTCACCAAACTAACCTCACCAGAAGAAATACTGAGCTACGAGCACAACTTTGAAGCTCAGTGAGGCATCACCTCAGTGAAATTGTACTGCCGCATTCAATCAGCATGTCTTCTAGTACAACTCTCAAATTTTCTCCGTTTCCTGCATAGAGTAACATAAAATATAATTACGCAATTTCATTTAATTTATCATTAAAAAATGTTTTCAGTTTAATACACTTAAAAATTTAATTTACATAAATGAAACAAATATTTTTTAAATTACATAAAAAAATGGTATGTCCTCGACACCACCCTGTGTCATTTCAAATGTGTTCGATTTGGGGCTTCGGCAAAGTATCGGTGTGAAACGACTCGCAGTAAAGAGTGAAACGCGAAGAAAGAACATCGGGCGTGGATACGCGTCATTTTTTGCCAAGCGTCTATTTTTCTGTTTTTCCCAATTTAAGAGAAGAAGAGAAAAAACACACACACAGTGAAAATTGAAATTAAACGTTTCCCAATATTAAAAGTCATGCAAAAGTAAATCGATTTAACAACAGCGAAAATAAAAAAAAAATAATTAAATCCACCCCCAAATACATAGTGTAAAAATAAAGTTTGAAGCAGCGTTACATAGTCGTAGAGTGTTTGAAAAAGTAAGTAGAAAAAGTAAAAAGAAGAAAAGAGCCTCAAAAAGGAAGCTCGCATTAAAAAAAGAAGAAAAATACATGAAAAGAACTGTGTAATTAAAAAAAAAACGGTGTTGGAGGAAGAAGCCGAAGCAATTTAAAGTGGATTTTCCCAAAACACCCCCCAAACACCTTTACCACCACAAATTTAATTGGGGGGAATCGTTGGTGCGTGTGTGGTGAAATGAAAAAAATTAAAATATAAGAGAAAAAAAAAATGTTGTGCAGAATTGTGCGGGGTTGGTGAGAAACCGCCAGCTCTAGTGCAGTGCAGTGCAAAAAAGGAAAAGGAAAGAAAAAAAGAAGCAAAAAGAATTCGGGCATTGCGCGCCGTATGTTTACCCCGCGAGGGCGTCAGTGTGCTTGTGTGCGTGTGCAAGTTTGCCCATATTATTAAAATATATAATATATCAAAAAAAGCAGAGCGGCCCCTTGCGCCCGCCTCCCAGGAATAATAAAAATCATATGGGCACTCTGCAGCTCCCCCACACCATTAAAATGTTGCCGCATTTTTTTTTTGTTTAAGTGCAAATTTTGTGTTTCAAAATGTTTTATTTTTTTGTTATTAAAGTAACAAAAGTTCAAAAACGTGTTGTGTTAATGTTAATGTTAAAAAATTGTTGAAATGTGTTGCAACAACGCCACTGGAATAATAGTTGCAGACCCGTTCAAATGTGGATTAAATTAGGAGCGCATTAAAAAAATTAAAAAGGATTACGTTGCAGCTTCCGACTGGTTTTAATTGTGTACCCTTGCAAAAAAGGGGGTGCCTAAACCACATCACGTACCTGGAATATTCGTGAAAGAGACACCACTACACTTGAAACGAACTTTAATTGGATATTTTATAACAAAAACACATTATTGCTTCTGATTTATTTATAATGAAATAAAAATTGAACTCAATTTGAATTCCTTTCAGCACTAATTGTACTAATTCTTGTTTCCCAGGACTTTTAAAACAAAATTTTAATCATTTATTTTTTCATTTTTCTAGTTTATCTAATTTGTGAAAATAATTATCCTAAAGAGCTTTAAAATGAATCCCAAATATAACTTGGAATTTTATTTTTGGGATTTTTTATTTCTTATTAACGACGCCACTGCCTCCTTGGAGGGCAAGTTGAAGTACATCCATTAAATCAAATTTGTGCTTCATTCTTGGTTTTACTTAAAAGATTATACATAATAACGATGTTATTTAAATGAATGCACATTTTCAAGCCACCAAAACTTTTGTAATGAATGAAATTTATTTCCGATGTAATAAAATCGTAATAGAAAACATTATCATCCATTTTATTGCATACAACCACTACAAGTAAAAATGCGGATAAAATGAAAATTAAGAAATTCACGCGTTGTTGCCAATTTTATTTAGATTCTAATTTTATTTAATTCCTTTTTTTAATGTTTTAATATAACTGTGCATAAAAATTAGCAAAAGTGTGTTTTAAATTATAAATCGCAACAAATAATGGACTTAAATTAAATCCATTGATTTATTTCAATTTGTTTAGTTGCCCCGCACTTAAATAACGTAATATCACGTTGTTTTTGTGTGAGAGCAAGCGAGAGGGAAATTGCTACACAGTAAATTTTCCCAAATATTATTTTACATGAAAAGGTGTGGTGCACATGAACCAGTGGCGTCCGCATTTATTGTTTAATTTAATTTTTTTTTCTTTGATATAAAAACGGGAAAAACATTAAATAACAATTGTTTATTTTTATTTAAAACGGATAAAACTGTGTGGGTTAAACAGTTATCGTTATGTTTACTTAATTTGTATACCAAATTTTTAAGTATAACTTGTTTTTTCTTTCTTTCTTATTAACGCAAATTTTTTTGTAAATTAATTAAATTTTTAAAGTTTGTTAGGGTAGAAGAAAAAACATTTTAAACCATGTGGAAAATGCTTAAAACATGTGTTTTGTATAAATATCGAGATAAGTGATGAACAGGCAGTGAATATGAAAGAGTAAAAGCATTAAAAAGTTTGAAAAAGTTCTTGAAAGGCGCAAATTGCCATAAAAATTATGTAATTTATGTGTGATTGCAACAAGCGTGTTAACAAGGCTTAAACCTAAAAAAAAAGTAGAAATTGGGAAAAAGCTGAAATTGAGTGAAAAGTGCAAAAGAAAAAAAAACGAGGAATAAAAACAAGCGCAAAGTGATTAAATTTAAAAAAAATCCCAATAAAAAACCCACAGCTACATGCTACTATATAGGAGGACACCCACCACATCCTGAATCGCCTCCATGAAGTACTTAAAGCAAAATGGTACGCGAGACTCGACACCTATGGGTTGGCAATTTACCCGAAACTGTACGGGAGGAAAGAATACGAGAACATTTTAAACGGTAAATACAAAAATTTTCATCACTTTTTTTTGTGAACATAACCTCACATAATTTAATTGGTTTTATAAAAACAATTAATCGCACAATTCACACGTTATTAAATAACGAATAATCTTTTGCAATGAAAATACGTATGAGACAGTAAAATAGTAATTAAGTAAGTGTATATGAGGAAACAATCATTGAAAAACAGCGAATAAAAAAAAAGGAATTTCATAAAACACGTTAAGACAATGAGTTGACTACAGTTGGAAAATGTTGTAATTTGTAACTGATTGTACAGCACATTTTCATAATTAAACGTAGACGAGGTAGTAACAATTTTTTTTACACGACGACGCATGTAGTCACATGTTTGAAAGCATGTCCCCACCGTATACATATTTTGTAATAAAATATATCGTCGATCGAAAGATAGATAGGTTTACCAAATATATGTATGTAGCTCGTGCGGCGTGCTCTTTTTGGTACGACCCGTTATAAAAGCGGAACTCTTCTGGAATATGGCGGGAATTTAATACCCAACAAAACACAAAAAATCCTACCACTTACGTATTTTGTATGAAAAAAAAAAACAAATAAATTCAGCAAATAGGTGACACCACCTAGAAAATACGTCGTAGATTGTGCTGTTGTATAAACTGTGTAAACGCTGTCCCAACTTGGGGGGAAGGGGTGGGCATAAGTGTAGGAAGTGGGAGGATTGGATATATTGTGGTGTTTCAGGTGGCGCATTTATTCCAACTCCACGGTACGGTACGTGCCATCTCCGTACGCTGTTGTGTGTATATTATACGGCATATTCCGGTGCGGTTAAATCACACGTACTCCTCATATGTCTAATCTAAAAGCGCGCGACGAGCAATATGTCAGAATTGAGACTTTATACGTACATACAATTGCAAGACGACGCGACGCAATATACGTACTCACCTATAAAAACATGTGCATAGTTACAGGGATGTGTACGTGTTTAGGTGCGATTTCAAATGAAATTTTTCGTACAAAACTCTTACAGAAGAAGTTACACGCGTACATTAAACGTTGCTATCTACTTCGCCCGTTCTGCAATAGATCGCACTTAAAATACAAACGTGAACTGTTGTACAGAGAGGAGACGTGTCTAATTTATACAGCTAGCTAGCTAGCTAGCGTGTGTTTTTCTTAATAAAAAAGATAGATAGATAGTTAGATGTGTAAGGCGCTTTTGTGTGTTCTTTCACTTTGTCTAGTTATGCGATGTTTGATCTATTTGGTGTAAAAGCTCGCGGCCATTTCATGTTTCGATGTTCTGATGTGTAGCTATTGTTGCACGTTTTTGCGTGGAAGTTTTTTTTCGCGCAAAAATAATGTGTTTTTGTAAAAAAAATACCAAACGAAATTCGTTTTTAAATTAATTAAAATGCATGAGTGATTAAATTAACGTTAATGTTGTTCAAAAATCATCCAAATCGTTTAAAAATCATGTTCGAAAATATCTTGAACTTCAAATCGAATAAATTTAAAAACACATTTGTCATCGAAATTGTTTTTCGAAATTATTTCAAGGTCATGGAATTTTTTTATATTTTTTATTTGTTTAAAAAAATTTATGTTTTCTCCCGTTAATATGTAATAACAACTAAAAAAATTAAAAGAAAAACAATGTTGAGTCAACAAAAAAAATGACTTTCATTGATACACCTGGCTACTCTTTTTGATTAGCTTTTGAATTGAAATTACTTTTTTGTACTCCATTTTTATCATTTAGGTAGATAACGAGTAATTGAGTAACTAATTATAGGTCACCATAAACTCCATATCTATTTATTACCTACCAATTTAATGCGTTTTTATTATTGTTTGATTCATTTAAATACGAGTTTAGCATTTTTTTTATTATCTTCCGAAAAAATTAAATGTTAATTTTTTTTTCGAAATTAATAATAAATACCTTCCAAAAATGTAGTTTTCCTGCTGAGGGGAGTTTATTTGATTGGGCACTTATTTTTAAAATACCCTCATTGTTGCCAAACCAGAAAACTTTTGACACTTTGGTGGCAAATCAAATAATTGGTGGATTGTCTTTTAATAACTATATTTTAATGATGCAATTTTTTATGAGTTTACTTCTGATTTATGAATTTACCACAATTGCCATCGTTTGGCTACTGCTTTGTCTTTTGCAAAATTATGAGTGCATGTTGGAAGTAACTATAAAGTTAAACTAATTTTCTTTCATAAACAATTTTAAAAGTACTGCATTTAATGATTCCTTACTTAAATGGGAAAAATTTGTTTAAACGAAGCCCTGTTTCAAATTTAACTACCCAAAGAAGTTTTCATATGCAACTTTTCGGAGTCATTTTGTAATTGCATTTTACTGCAAATGAGACCATGAAGTCATAAGTTCATGTCATGTTCAATTCCGTATTGCTGTTTTGAAAATGCTAATGGCAATTATTCCAAGCATCGCTTCTGAGAATAACGTTTGTCGTCTTTAACTTCAAAAACGAAGGTAGTAAAATTTGAGGGTTTGGCAGCCATTAATGTTTGAAAATAACCGCAGATTGTTTTTCTTTTATTCCATGTTTCAGGAAATCAATATTTTTAGCGTCTGAAATTAATGCCTGCGCCATAATTATAGTTGACTGAGTTTATGATCCTAGTGAAATGGCTCAAAATATTTTGCACTAATTAACAAATTTAATTTAATTGTTTACGACGTTTTAAAATCTTCTTAATCTCTCATTTCTGAAAACTGAAATTGTTTTTTTAAATAATACAAGAATGCATTTATTCACAAATTATAAAAGCCAACAATTTAAATTGTCGTTCTGCTCTACAAACCGCATATTACAGTCTCCCTCAACCAGCTACATTGGGAAAAAAAGCTGCAGCATTTATTTAGCAGACTACAAAAGAAAGGGCTCTTCCGTTGACAAGAACACAATTTTCCATCATACAAAAATTTACAGCTCACTGCATACACCTTGAATGTTTATTTACAATAAATAAATACTCGTACTTACTTCCATCCCCTATTCTGAATTTTATTACAACAATAAAATGTTGCAAATGAAATGGAAGGGTCGTAATTCAATTTTGAAGCCAGACCAATTATGTTATTACCTAAATGTGGCAACACTGTATATTGTTACCCACCCTTCATTATACATAGTATGTAGTTAGTTTGCAAGGTTGTCAGTTTTATTTTAAAATTTTTAGTGTCTCCTTAAATTGGGCAACCCAAGATCCCTAAACTGGTCCCTTTTAAGCCACACACACATGCATATTATGGAAGTCGACTTTTATTCTGTACCTACGGAAAATTGACGTTCACCCTGAGGTGCCTTTAATATTTATTGCATCCCAAAAATGAAGAAATTCCATTTAATGTTTTTGTTACAAAATATGTTGTGTGTTTTTGCTGCAGCATTGTTCAATTTATGCGTCTACCCGTAGGCCATAAAACTGGCAGAGAAAACCTTCTTCTTCTACGAAGTTCGAACTAATTCTTCCGAAATAACTACATACCGATATTATATCGAATTGCGTAAACGTGTAGAACAAGAACATAACACCACGACCCAAGAATACGAACATAACAGCAAAAACATAATGCTCTTCTCTTGGATGGAAGGGGGAGGGGGTAGAAAAAAAAAGGAAGACAAAAACCCACCATATCGATAAATTCAACCTCGGAACAAATTGGGAGGCTCAGCCGCACACATTGTACGGCTGCAAAAAAAAGCTCTCACTCGCCCTCTGCAGAATAATATGACGCAGCCCGCAAAACACACCACCACCGAAATTCTCATGGCTCGCCGTAGTACGTACGTACAATATATAATTCCAATAATATCGGGGCTGGCAAGCTCCCGGCCTCGTTACCTCTCCCCAGGCCTCTTTATTTATATGTACACATTTTGTACACACATTCCAGCCGGATTGCTGCTTGCTGCTGCTGGCTGCTGGCTGCTATCCCCATTATATTGTGCCTTGGTATATTTGTGTCTATGTTCGGCTGGCAGTAGCGCGCCACTCTTGCACATCGTCGCTCACATCCCTTGCGCAACATAACATATAATTCACATCATAAAGTTTCTTCTTGTTATTTTTTCATTTTCCGACGATGGTGGTGTGTTTTTATGCCGGTTTTCTTGTGTTCAATAATTCAGCGTGCGTCCTCTTCTTAGAAATTATGGTAAAAACATTATGCCATCGGTGTTATTAAATAGAAAAAGATGGAAAGAAAAAAATGACAAGAACATCTCCATTTTGCGTCGCAGCAATTCATGTCAAACCCCACAATTATACAATAGCAATGGTTTTTTGCAATTAATGAACCACCAGGTACGTGAGGAGGTTGCTCACTTTCTTTGCAATTCATTTCAACGCAATCTTCTTTCAATAAACAAATCAAATTATATTTGTTTTATTATTATCAAAGTCCGGCTTCAATTAAATTTGCGTGATTGTGCACGTTTATACATTTTTCACAATAATAAAACTGTCAACAACGCACTCACTTTGTGCGGCGATGTTATTTATTTTCGGAGTTTTGCCAATTCAAGTCATACATGCCGCCGCACAGTGGTCCCGATATTATGTATTTGGTTGGGATGATTTTTAATTCACAAAATTTAATGCGACAAATTGTTAGAAAATTTAACGGATTTTTACTTAACAAAGATTTTTCCTCATTTAGAAAAGGTAATATTTTCAACAAGGATAAGGTATATAAAAAAAAATCGCTTAAAGGATTCACCTAAAAATTTGGATGTTGTTTTATTAATATTCTGCTTTTTTGGTACCTAATTAATATTTTTTTACATGCAGGAGAATCAAATTCTTTGAAAAGCGTAATATTAAGTCGATTCATTTAGTTTTTATAATTAAATAATTGTTAAGGATAAACAAAATTTCGGCCTCCTTTACAAATTTGAACACAAAATGCGCTAAAACGTATTTTACCTCATTCTAAACCACTGTGCGCTGAAAATAACAAACAAAAACACATATTTTATTCTTTAGTTAAACAACGTTGAACGTACACTTACAGAAAAGGTGAACTATGCGGCGAAATAATGTCGTGCGTGACCATGCGTGGTTGCCAGTTTTATTGAATTAATTTTTTCACACTTCTAATAATTTTTCTGGTTTGTATGCGATCAAACAACGCATTGAAGGCTTACGTCTTATCAGCTTCTGTCGTCCCGCATTTGAATACCAATTTGGAAATGTGGTGGTCATTGATCAGTTCAAATTCAAGGGAATGTCAACCGCATATTTATTTAAACTAACATGAATTTTTTTGATACATTTTTTTTTCATTTTACATAACCGAGGCATAGATTGTATGGGCAATATATTTGCGATTCATTTTGTCTCCCTATTTTTATTTTATTCTATTAAAGTTCACTGAATGTCGATCGTGACATTGACATGTGCTAATTGTGGCAGACACACACACACACACACTGTGGACTCTGTTTGTCATATCGCTTATCATGGTACTGCTAAATTGTACTGTTCATTTTTGCTGCTGCAATATTACGTGCGTTCCTAATTCCTAAATAAAAGGGGAGGTCTCTTTTTTTTGTTTTTCTAAAATGTTACTGTAAAATGGTCCTCAATGACCTACGTAATAATGCTTTTATAAAGGGATGAGATTTTGTTATGGGAATTAACGGTTATGGCAAATTGTTTCCTGGTAGTAGCAGATGCTCTTTTTTTAAAGTGAGACAAATTATTTTTTAGGGAACTTGAAAATGTGTAGTTTAAGGCTTTCCATGGAGTTTAGGGTATTACGTGAATATTTATTTTATTACATTAAAACTGGTTGCAAAAAATTAGGCTTTGTTATCAATTTAATTTTTAAAACATTTTGTTCAAGGTCAAATTTGTTTTTTTAAATTTTTTAAACAATTTGAAATAATTTTAAAATTAAAAATCCTTAAATTAATTCTAAAGCCAACATTCAAAAATTAAAAAAGGAACCAAAATGAGTTACAAAGCCAGAAGACTTTTTTCCACAGTAATTATAAATGTTTGTATATGAAACATTGCTGACAAAACAACAACGAAATCATTTTTGTGTGTATATTGCTTGAAATAAACACAAAAATGATTTTGTTGTTGCTTTGTAAGTGATGTTTGTTGTACAAAACACGCACATCTCATTAAAATTCAATACTATTGACGTTTGAAAATAACTATATACAACTCTTTTTGACCTTAAAATCACAATATCATCATCATCAAGCTGCCAAGAATACTTAATGAAGCATGGCAAGACGCATTCATAACGTGCAGGGAGTAGGAGGAGACCATAAATATTGTTAAACCTTATTTAGGATAGCAATAAGTTGAAATGAAAACTATTAGTTAAATAAAGGAGTTTTTAAACAAAAAAAAAAGCAATTTTTGTATGTATTTAAAAAAAAGTAGCTTTACACTTTGCATTGTTGCAACATTTAGTCATTAATTATGCAATTAAAGATTTAACAGTAAATGTGTTTTGATCCCTTTGCCCCTTTTTAATTGAAAATTAGAGGAAGTGCATTTTTTTAAATTGAGGTTAAATAAAAACTTGTAGACTAATTATTTTCGTATTTAACATGTCCTTAATAATTAATTGCCCAATTATAACTATAATTATTTGTTGTTAAATTACACAGTGAAAAGGGGAGGGGGAGGTGGGACATTTCAAATTATGATTTGGGTTATTTGTCATTGCAGCAAAAATAATTTCTCACCTTTTAAATAAATCATTTTATTGATTTTTACATACCTTGTAGTAGTTAGTTTATGTGGCTTTGTACAAATAATTTGTGTGGCCTCTTTGAATAAACGTGACAACGTCGCATTGCCTCATTATAAATAGTATACGAGAAACAACATATATGTAGGCATACATTTATTATGCTGATGTAGAAAGAAAGATAGGGAAACGAGTGTAAAATATAATATACCGCTGTGTGTTTTTTTTTTCTCTCAACAAAACACAATTGGTGTAAGCGAGGAGGCAATATTATTGTACTCCTCAACTGCTCCTCAATAATAAAAATTCACAATGATTCACGCATCATGTTAATGATGTTTGTAGCTGTATTGTGTATACACATCTACAGGCTAATATGATGTGTACGATTTTATAAATATAATGGATGTATATATATAGCGGGCATGAAACTCGTCAGGCAAACAGAAACCGCACGAAACTCCGTACGTATACGTATGTTCTATACTGCTATACATGAAACGTTCAGTTGCTATACACAAGCATTGCGGTGGGTATCAAACGGACTATACTCAATATACAGGGTGGTGCATAAGTCTGAAAGAAAAAGAATAAAACTCATTTAACAAATCTTTATTTAGTCTTTTAAGATTTTTAAAATTTATAATTATATTCTGCAAATGTTCCGCTTACAAATTTGTCCAAAATTTCGAGAGGTTGCAATTTTATTTCCTGCACAATGTGGTTTTTAATTTGTGTAGTGTTTGTAAGACCTCAAGTCAAAAAAATTAAAATTATTTAAAACATCCGAGTAGCGAATTTTCAAAGCAGATGCCACCCTGTACCAACATTATTTTCGATGAGTAGCTGCTTCATGCTTGCTGTGTAGCGTAAAATGAAATGAAGTAAAATAATAAAAAAATGGAAGAAGAAATAACATGAAAAAAAAGAAGAGGAGGAAAAAGAAAGCAAAGCAAAATAGAATAAAACACTACGAACGCACACAGTTGAGTGCAAAGAAAAAACAAACGGGTAAAGATCGCGTCACACATTGTATTATGGTTCTATATATTTATTTAGATACATCAACTATATTTAAGTGTAGCTTTTGTGTAGTGAAATATGAACTGCGACGTTGCCAGTTTGCACAATTTCATCCACGTAACATTCTAAGCAATACAATTAGCAAACATTGCGTTGTTGTCAGTTTTATTTGAAATTATTTTCTGCCTGTACACCTTTGCTCCTTTTTTAAATAATGAAAATACAGATTGTAGAAAGAATGTATTGTTCATTTGACTACCTAAATAATATAGTACATACTTGAAACAACTACAACCTCAAAAAAAGTATATTTTTCTGGGATAGTTGCATTGCACACTGGGGTTGGGAGGGTTTTGATGGGACGAGGAGGGCTTTCAAAACGAAGAAAGTCGCAAACAATATAATATGGCGCAGCAAAATATTATCACTATTTTGTGTGATTTTTTCTATTGTTGTGTGTGGTTTTTTTCCAACCATAGATACATTTTTTTTTTTTGTAATAATTTTATTGCTTTTTATATAAAACAAAAAATTATCTTCCCAACATTCTTTCTTCCTCCATTTTTATTTTATTTTTTGTAATAAATTGTTGTTATGATGAAATGGGGCGAATATTTAATTTATTTGGGTATTTTACTTTTTTGCAAATCATTCTGGATGGAGTGCCAATTTATTCCCGTCAGATGATGTGGCACATCTAATTAAGTTCTTACCGTTTTTTCAATAGTTTAGCGGTGTTGCTAATTATTACCTAAATTTGTCTTAGTGAACGTCTGTCGTTTAAATGAGTTGTTTATTTTTTATTTCATTTAAATTTCAACATTTAGTTGTTGCCAAATTTAGTAAAGTTAATTTTTTAGTTAATTGACTTAATTTGATGTTTTAAGCTTCAAATACATAGTCCACCCGAAAAAAAAAATCCAAAATTGTAATGTATTCTTTTTTGGTTGGTTTATATTTAAATTAATAATTATTTTCGAATGTTTTTAGACAATAACGAAACTGTTCTTTTGTTCGCAGTATAATCCATTGTCCATCTATCTTTTCATGGAGTAATTTAATACCAAAGGTCAGCACATTAATGGCTTCATTATTGTGCACTCTGGCAAATAATCTTTATGGACAGCTTCTACTGTATTGGGATTTAATTACGTTGCGAAAAAAAAATTAATCCATGTTCCCCAACCATTAATTTTCGTTAGATATTTTTTGGGGAATTTTTTCTTGTGTTACTAAAATCTATAGGTTTTTTTTTCTAGTAAAAATTTTACTTTGTCGTTGTTTTATGAAAAAAAATTGATTTTATGGAAAAAAAAAACTTTCCTGGAAATGGTTATTGAAGACTTAAATTTTTTTTGAAAATATTTCATAATTCTTCGATAATTTTAAAGGAAGCATAATAAGTTTTTGGAATTTCGATTTTTTTCCAATAAATTACCGCAAAATAAGAATTTAGTTTTTCATCATTTTAAAATTGAATAAAAAAACTTATTTTACTTTTATTTAATTAAAATTGCTTTTGTTAAATTACAATTGATTTTAAATTGCAAATGACACCTAATTTTAAAAATTTATTTTATTTTAAAATGTATTTAAACATGCTGCCCAATATTACACAATTTCGATCGATTGCCAAACAAAACGACAATCCGTCATAAATTACATAATTTGTAGACGCCCCCAATTTGTAAAAAAACCGCTCTTACGGCCATAATTGATTAAATATTAATTGTGTTCAAAATTAAACAAGCACAAGTCCTGTTACAAAATCATGACATTTTTTTTATTATAACGGAGCAAGATAGCTGAAAATTATGACTACATTTGATTATTATTAAATATTTGTTCGTTCACACACTAGACACAACACTCCACAGTCCAACACTGCAGTCACCACTCGGCACTCACACGCGTAACTGACTATCATCATATGAATCATAATAATATTGTACAGTAATTATATTCATCATATTATCAAGAAGCGAGGTCACACAAACAACACGATAACAACTCCACACACAATAGTAAAATAATTATTAGTTGGAAATAAATATAATAAAGTGCTGGTTGATTTATGTTTTACGCCATAGTAACAAACATCTTCATTATCATTGTGTTGGGGATTTTGTGTAGACGATCCGACGTGTTTTGTGAAATTATTATTTTATTAATTAATAATTATTGTGACGTTGTGCCACGCTGCGTCCTGCTCTGGTACGTTCAATCCTGCTCCGCATTGCAAATGAGTGGTGTTGCCTTGTTACTACTTTGTGCCTCTCGACACCGTATGGTAAATTGCTAACTAAATTGTTTAGGAAAGGCAGATACAATAGCGCGACGACGACTCCTCACTATAAAAGCATTCATTTTGCAAATATTTTTACCTTCTAAGTCTATGGTGGTGCGCCCAACCAAACAACTAACATCGAAAAGCAAGTAGATAAACGTTTGAATTTCAATTCTCTACACATATAACTTTAGAAATATACATAGTGCATATTATAAAATGTTATAAAATCGCCATATATAGAATGTTGCTGCTTGCCAGCCTCAGCGGCCTATTATACAATAATTCTAGTTTCTGTGTGTAAATATTTTTTCGCATGATTTTTACAAATTGGCGCTATTTTTTGTTTTTGTTGTTGTATTTGTGGCGGATCGCGTTTTATCATCATGTTTACGTGCCCCGAGTCTTTTGTGCAAGTGTTGTGGTTGTTCGCGGCAAAATACAAGAGAAGCAGGGTGGGGTGAGTAGAGTGATGAAGTTTTTGGACAGAGAACATCTTAAGCAACTCAAGGATATGTACCAGTTCAAGTTGCTTGACGTCAATACTTGAATGTGTGGAGGCATATTTATATAAATAACAAAAAAAGGGGGTTGGGTGGATGTGTGAGGGGAAATAATAGGAGCACAATATGCCGAATAGAACAGCAATATTGATTAAATTCGAATTACTATATTGTATGGCTGTGGTGTTTTTTAATAGAACTCTTGATCGTGGTTTTTTGTGGTGGGGGGTTTTGTTTTTATCTGTGGTTTTGGTTTTATAATAAAACTGGCAATCTGGCATTTTTCACACGGACTACATAATGTAGTGGATTAACGTACACAGATTGCAGTTGCCGCCTTATATGATCGTAATATATTTTGTTGGGAGGATATTTCGTATAATAAATCTTTGCCAATTTATGTTGTTTAACATATTATGGGGCTTTTCGAGTATGTAAATATGTTGTTGGTTAAATTGCACTGCAGTATAAAAAAGATAGCTCTCATTTTATAATAGATACGTGGAATATTTATTTACTGATAAAGGAATTCATATTTTTATCACACCAAATTATGTATTATTTAACTCCACGAGTACTTTTTTATTTAATTTATTTTCTTTATTATTTATTTAAATAACATAAGTTAGAAAAAATAAATGTTATTGAATAAACTTGACAACCACGCAATTTATCCCAATTTATGCGATGTTGTCGCTTCATTCAAATCGCCCCCCATAGAGTTGTTTTTTCCCTCTACGTGCGAGTTTGTTTTGAATTCATCATTGCATGTTGTTTGAGCGCGTTTTTTTTTTTGACGTGGTACTCTTAAGTCTCGCGGCCTCCGGTGTGTTCACCTATATAGTACATAAATATGTTTTTGCCGCACTATACTCGATGACTACCGCTCTTATGCCATCAAAATAGGTATAAAGATGGGATGGGGAATAATAAAAAAAAATTATAATAAACACAAAAAGAAATTATACACATAGCAAGCAGACAAACACAAAAGCACACGAACAAAAATAATAAAAAGAAGCATAAAAAACATATGTGTGCGTGAATTAATTAACAATTTATGTATGGTCGAGATTTACATACTTCTCGTACCTATTATTATTATTTTTATGCGCGCCTCACGCTGATCATCTTGTATGTCCGCAGACATTAAATTCAAGTGCACCATTCATTTTGAACGGGAGTCGATGTTTTTAAAATTTATTAACATTCATTGTGTTGGAGTAAGAGGATCTTGCATTCGTAAATGTTTTCGGGGAAAGAATGTTTATGAGTAACATGATTTGACACTTTATGAATCTGAAAAGTGGTCCAAGAATTTTTTTTTTATTCTCTGAAATTCTTTTGGACGAATTTGTATATAATATTGAGTTATATAATGTAATAAACATTTCGGATTAATTTCAAGGTCACTTAAATCGAGATAAATTTTCATAAATTGTTGGTTCTAACGATTTTAGTGAAAATCCTCATCCATATAAATGTTCCAAATAAAATTCTTCAGGATTCTCTCTCGTTCAGATTTTATAACCTCAAAATGAAAAACCTCTTTCCAGTCTGAACACAAATTGCTGCGTGGCTTTCCCTGCCTCGAGTTTTTTTTCCATAAAAAAATGACTGCCCTGTGCCATCATCATCCACTGCACTGCAGTGCGCGAGTTCACAATTTCCCCATTAAAAAATAAATCCATGCTGCGCTCTTTGCCTCTTTCCGCACTGCGCTGTCATTTTAGCTCATTTGGATAAACCAAACCGAAAAAATAAAGCGGTCATTTGCGGCACATTTTTTTGGGATGGAAAAATTAATTCATTAAAATTAAAACGAACTTTACCACACACATCATGTCGGTATAGTTGTATCAATATTATATGGACTGTTTGCTTGCGGTTGAACTCAATTCATCCAAACACACACACAAAGTTAGTTATTGCGTCTTTGTTTGCATTTGCCGCGTGCGCCACAAACACAACAATGATGCAGACATAACTGTGATTATTTTTTTTTTCATTTTTTGGCGGCGATCGCGTTTCGGTATTAAACAGCGGCCAGGCAGCCACCACCACCTCTCTCCCATAAGAGCAAGCAGCTAAAAATCAAAGGTGTGACCTCAGAGTGGGTCAATTTCCAAAATTATTTTGAATCCCATTATGAGTATCTCGTGTCTTTAATGTGTACCTACATCAGTAAGTCGCATTATTAAGTTTTGTTGTTTGTCCCCCCACAATATGCATGAATATCTGAATCATATTATACTTTCACGGGGAGAGGTGAGAAATCTTTTTGTATGACATTAAAAAACGTTAAAAATATGGCGTCGCCGGAAGGGGCTTAGCAAAGGTTTTTTTTTGTGTCTTGGTAATTCTGGTTGAGTGGAAAGTTTTGTTGTTATTTTGCGGTTAATGACTTCGTTTTGTTAGAAATTTTTTGCAACCGGCGAGTTGTTGGAAAAGGCCACAACCTTTCTATTTGTGTGTCATGAGGTAATTAATCGTAAATTGTATTTAAAAAAAATTTAAAATTGAATTCAGTTGCAAAAAACATTTATTAATTTTTTCTCAGCAAATGTTTTCTCTTTTGAAATTAATATCTGAAAATGTTTGTATTTCGCGTTTCTCAGAAGCAAAAAAAAAACAAAAAAACCGGGAAACGTAAACTTTTGACCTTGAATACATTTTTCGCTTAAGATCTTTGGTTTTTGACCTTGAAAACCTTTTTCGTCTCCAAACTTTGATGTTTGACCTTGAACAAATAATGGCGTTGACTTTGATTTGTCCTGATTTTATTTTGTAAATTCAAAAAGCGTAATTGATTTTGTTTTAAAAACATATTATGGTTTGTTTCGACATGACTTAAATGATCTTGCGAATCTTTATGGTTATTTCTTCTCTCATAATTATTAATTGCAGGAGCCACGAAATATTTAATTGGGGGCGTTGTCATTGAATAAAAATTACAAAACTCTGTCATCATTTTTGTAAACTCCTTATTTCTAAAAATGTCATAAAATCATCCACTAAATCATCATAAAATTGGGTGTATTTGAATACCACAAAAAAAAAAATGGTCACATATCGGAATCGGTGCAAACGTCGCACACCCAAGTGACCATTAAACTCATCGAATCGACACAAAATTACATAAAAAAAAAATTGTATTCGCTGCGCTCTGATGATGGCGAAATGAAAATGATTGCTGAACTGATGAATAACATGACGAAATTGGTTTAAATTATGGTCATTTGTAGATGATCACAATAGTTCCAGATATTAAACCATTTGACAATTTTATCGCTTTTTTTTTGCATCCGGAAATGGCGATTACAGTAAAATTGACTTGAATATGACTGCATTAATGTTATACAATATAATTGCTATTATTTTTTTTGTTCGGTCCATTTTTTATTATTTTAGATGATTTTTAACAAACGACGAAAATGTTTCCTTCGGGAATAGGAATAATTTATGAAAATTGTTTTTACTTTTTTTAGTCTTGAAAATTGATTGTCGTGTCATCACAGTTCTACACTATTTCTTAAATTATTTTTCTTTTGACTTAAAAATGCGTCTTCCTGAAAGTCTGAGTACCTCTCCCTTCTACTACAATTATTATTTATAAAATGCAATGAGTGCGGGAGTTTGTTTCCCAATATCGCCATGACATTTTCGAAATTGGTCGCACAATTTTATGCAAAGTCATTTTGTTTAGAAAAATATAACTTATCCTGGTCGCTTAAATGGTTTCAAATTTTAGAATAGACTTTTTCTTTACCATTCCAATTAAGTCAACTACTTACTTATTCACTTGACTCAGACAACTACCCGCATTGTATCAATTACACATTATAATGCTAAGCCGACGACTCGCCTGAATTTGTCATGCCGATCGTGGTGGAGTATAAGCACCAGCATAAAATAGTGTCTGCGGCTATTGTCATTGAATTAGTATCAAGTTCATGAATTAGGAGAATATTGTGTGTGGTAATTACACTAATTACTAATTAAGTGTGACCGTTTTTAGTGTGGCATGGTTTCCACGAAAACGGAGAATGTAAAGTGCACCACAGCAGTTCAATTTAAATTCTACAGTTTGGATATTCAAGGTCACACAATTTTGTTATGAGCCCGTTATGGGTTTTTGTTGAATTTAAAAATTAGTAACGGTAACATCTATATGATTTTTAAATAAAATTAGTTTCCACTTTATTGTAACCATGCAATCGGTAAAGCGGTTTTCTAGCAATTTATTAAAACTCCTCTACAAAATTAACTCCTCTACACAATTTGTTATTTTTTCTCTCCTCTACATTTTTGTCATGTAGAACTTTTTTTCCCAATGTCACGATTTGAATACTTGTTACTCTCCCACCTCCACATTACAATTGAAAACAGTATTCGCTTTGAAAGGTTATTAATTGAACACAATGGCTGTAAATAGTTCATTAAGTAGCTGCAGGTGACATTCATTGTTTCGTGGGAAAACAATAGACCGCACATCATATTGAATGTGGTCATTCGTCATGTGGTCGCAGTCCCACAATTAACTGTGAATTATTGAAGTTATATGCCGCTATTTATTGTACAGGTGTACCTTTTTTCGCTTTTGTGTAAGGTTGGGCAGATGATCGCAAATCGCTGATACCGTTGCATCAACCTTGTGGTTTGAACTTTTCACGTTGTTAATAATAATTAATAGCAGCGCTGCTTTGTTTTTGTATGTTACCGTTTATTGTGCGGTGCTTGCAGTTAATTTGTTTTGTGTATTAAATTTTAAAATATGCGTAATGGAAATTATTGGTGGGCAGTTTGATAATTCAACAAAAAAGGATTTTATTTTACAACACTGTCTGCTTTTAAATTGGATCGACACATTTATTCCAACGATTTTTCTATTATTTATTATTTTTTTTATTCCAACTAAATAATAAATTTCTTAAAGCCTGGAAAATAGCCGAGGTTTCCTCGATTACCGGCAACACCTGAGGCATTTCTTTAGGTTTGGAAATAGGAAATAGTGCTAAACTTGGAAAAAATGTAGCATAGAGTAGCACTTAGTAGGTTAATTTTAAAAATGTATTGTGTTATTGTAGGCCCCTTTCAAATACCGTTGATTAAAAAAAGCTTTCTGTTATTTCCTTATATGATTCAAAACCGTTATTCATTGTTTATTAAAATTCAAACAACAGTTTATTAGCAACCCAGTCCTTTTTCACTGATGAATTGTTGCCATGCTTTGGCCAAAAAAATGTGTAGCCTTTTGTGTACAATTGACAAATGAAGCGTCTTTGTTTATCCTAATTGAAATGAAACCCGTCAAACACATTAAATGGTAAACCACTTAAATGTGCAGACAAAAAAACCGTTCTATTCATTAAATATGTGCATTACTTTTATTTGTTTCATTTTTTACATTACCACAGCAAACTTTTACAAATTTGTGGCTGCGTTTTTTTTCTCAAAATAAACGTTATTTTTGTTTGTTTGGTTTCTTGCATTTCAATTGTTAATTAATGTACGATTAATTACTTTTACCGAAAAGATTGCTCACAGTATTTCAGTTTTATTAGCTGCTGTTGCGCTTGCACAAAAGCGCCACAATCAAGAGAACTGTTTTTAGTACGCAAGCAAATCAAGATCACATTTCGATGTGAGTCATGATTTTACATTATGTATTTGTGTATAAAATTTTGTGATGTTGGTGTCACGAAAGTTCAAGAGCAATTCTGCTTGCTTCGTTTTGCTTTGGGGTATTTTTAAAAATTATTGTGTTCATTTGTAAGTTTATTTTCATTGTGGGGGAAAATAAGTGCATATTGATTTTTTAAACGTTTTGGATTTAAACAATGTGAATCACGCAGATGTTTTATTTTGACCTTAAAATTCAAAAAAAATTGACCTTGAAATTTTTAGTTTATTTTGTCAAAACTCTTGGTATTAAAATCTAATTTAAATAAGTGATTGACAGTTTTCTTTCAATAATTGACTCTAAAGAAATGGGACCGCGTTAATTATTTAAAAAACAAATTATGTCACAAGATCGTAATTTATTGAGCATGCAATTATAAGTAACAAAATTTTGCATCATTAATAATACTACTCCCAGCACCACTATTACCTTTAAAACTGTGGAATGGAAGAAATTTAGAATCTCAAAAATTTACGACATGCAGTAATTAAAAATTATTGCAAATCATAAATCATCAAAACCGTTAATGTATGTAGTCTGTTTTCATTAACTAACAAGATTTGCTATTCCCCATATCGCGCAGTGTAGCAATAAAAGTCATAACTGCAGCAGGAACATTGCGTTGCAGCTGTATTTCAAACGATGAGCCAATCACAACGTGACAGCTAGACAACTAGCGCAGGCAGGCATTCCTTAAAACCGTACAGCCGCAATAATATGAAAATAGTAATGATGAAGTTTGTCCGCAAATATAAACGATGGCTGGTGTTTTTGTTGCCTTCCTTTTTTGTGTCTGCTTTATTTATTTAGTTTTATTTTGTTATATCACTTAATCTGCTTCATAATGTAAAAGTATGTTCGTGACAAGAATTATAATAATTGACGAGTGCCAGTTTAATGTACACTATACACAAAGTACAGTCAACAACACAACGTGCATGCACTTTTGTTTGTTTGTTTCCAGTTATAGTCGTGTGTCGCATTTTTTTTTTGCTGCAAAATATTATCTCTAAATGATAAAATTGACAGTAATCATTTTTATATAACATGTTTACCTGTAATCGTTATTATTAAACACAAATTTTACACATTTTAATCCCTTTCATCAATCTTAATGCCGTTACATTGCTTACGTATTGTCGCATATTGTAAATCCGTTCGGGATCCCATTGTGCTGCTCTAATTAAAACCAGACAATTACTCGCATAACATAATTTAATTGATTTTGTTGCATAACAATGATTCACATTGTATTTTGGTTGTATTGTAACGCAGCAGTGTACAATTTAACGGGATTACAAATGCCAATTAACATGCATTAAACTACACACCAATGACAATTTATGTGCACAAACTCACACACACACACGTTGTGGGAGCACTAACTAATCCCTTTTTCCCTTTTTTTTTATAAACCTAAAATGTTACCGTTCAATTAAACGGGATATGTTTACACAATGGACTGGGCGGGCGCATAAATAATATTTGCTGTTGTTGTCACTTGTCGATATGCATTCAGTATTGTGCAGGCCGGCCAACTTTAATGGCCTCCACAGTGTAGACTGTTATAGTAACTGCCTTCAATTCACGCAACTCATTTGAAAGCATTTCCTTATGCCTTTAGGCATATTTAGTCTATGTTTTGGGGGCTATAATGCAACACAACCTTCTTGTGCGAGTCAGCAGCCCTCACTAATGGCCACAAACTTGTTTTCAATTTGACCATCTGTTATTGATTGACAGGTTGATTTCCTGTATACGGTTTTTTTCTGTTGTGGTGGGGGGGCTGTTGCCTTTTTTGTTATTGCTTCTAATTTATTTGAATATTTCAGTAGTTTATGCTAATTGTGCAATTGTAATTGATTTGTTGAGTAATTTAGTTTTACTTGTATTTAAATAACGTTTTTATTATTTCGGGGTTTGATATTTAACGCTACTTCTCTTCTCATGAAGAAATTGTGCACAACACCAGACAAACACAATCGTGTAGGTATTCTTAGTCAATCCTTTTACATTTATCAATGTGGTTGATATTTTTTTAAATAGATAATTGTCAGAAAGCAATTAAATATAATAAGTGTATCCCTCCTATTTAAAAGTTACACAATTTCTGGATCAAAATAATTAAAGTGCATTAATTCATTGACACAATTAAACACATAATGTGCATTATATTGTCTCTTCATCTGCATACATGCGTTCCTCCATTTTGTGACTAAACGGCTCTTCACACATGGTGGTCTAGTTAAATTCAATTTTAAAATACAGAATGCGACAAATTAATGAGACAGTTTTTATTTTATGGAACAAAAGTTGTTAATTTTTTTATGCAAAAGTATTTTTTCAATCATTTCGTGTCCGGAGACTAAAAAAACACATTTTTCCGTAATTTTAAATAAACAAATAAAATAAACATTAAAACTGGAAAAAAGGTTTATGATAAGAAAATAAATCAAATTTTCTTAAATCTTGTTAACCAATATTTTTTTTATTCCCACGAATATTTAAGTTACTTAATTGAATTTGAAATCAGAATAAAAATTAATTGTCCGACTACTAGCATATTTATTCTAGTCCCAGTGCTTATAAAGTGCAATGTTTAAATTATTATAGATAATGGACCTAATCTTAAATAAATGAGGCGTTATTTCAGAGTGTGAATTCAAACTACAAAGGTCAAAGGTACTTCCATGTTAAATTGAATTTTTAAAAGTTTGTTCTCAGAAACTGTAGATAATCTAATTTTTTTTTGATGATGGCATTGAAATAAATAATTTTATTATCAACAGTTTCTGGGAATTAATTTGTAAAACTGTTTTATTTTATTTTTATATCAACGAATTTTTTACTTTTTATCAAACAATGATGTTAGAATCTTATCTTTTTTAAAATAAACTTACTAAAAATACGAAAAAGTTCAACTTTGGTTTAATGTCAAATTAATTTTTAACAATTTAGCAGTCTTTTATTAAAGCAATAGCGATTAATTAACTTTTTGTACAAAAAAATGAAAAAATTGTCTGCATTAATTTAAAACTCTTTGGACCACTTCCTTAAATTACATTAAAAATATTTATCTGATTGCTGTATATTAAAACAAAAGTAAAGTGGAATTCTAAAAATGCCGAATTAAATATAATTTATTTGACCTTTCACATAAGCTGGGTGCTTTTTGTAATGGCTGCATGGCAGGTGCTTTTTTTTGGGGACGGTTCGTTTAGATTATATCATTAATCGTTAATATGACGTTAATAACTTTTTGAAATGCACATATTCGTTTATTATACTTTTGTAAAGTTAATCAGCAATCATTAAAGACGTATAATTTATTTATTAATAAATAGGGTTGAAACAAGCACGTAGACCATCTGCTGAAGGTCAAGGTGAATAGTTACCCTTTTTTAAATATCATTTACACGTAATGGAAGTAGATTTCATTAATTTGGTCAAGTATGTACATTTTTAATGAATTTTGTACAACAAGAAATTTTAGTGACAAATTTTATGTTCCTTTTTTTTGGCCTCAAAAATTAATGTGTTTTATTAGAATTTTTGACAATAAACCTTTTAAGGTTAAAAAAAATTTGTCACTTAGAAAATTGAAAAAAAAAAAAAAAATCGCAAACATTTTGATGTCACAAATAGTCTCCATTTGCGAAACACAAAAAATTACCGCAAATAATGTCCCAATAAGCCACTCTAGGGCTTAATTTGCAGTTTTTTAAAATATTATTTTTGATGATGTTGTGACTTTTTCGTGAGTGATGTTGCAATAATCATAAAAATCATAGTTTGTTGCAATAATTGCGGTAAAACGCCACGTTCATGTTTAACCTCCCGTTTTTTTTTTCTTTATTCATCACAGAACCGCAAAATATAAAAATTACTGTTATTTTATCGGCATAATTTTAAATTAATTAATTGCACGCCTTAATTCTGTTGTCAAGATTATCCCGTTTTTAAGCGGGATTAAAAAGCAATTTACTTTGTGCAGTAAAATATGACATTGTAGTCATCAATTGTCATGAATCTTCATGAAAATATTTATTTGAAAAGATCATTTTTTTGTGTTAAATGAAAAAAACGTCCTTTAAAATGAAACAACAAAATAAATACACGTAAATATTAAATATTTCAGCTATCAAATTTAAATTTTATTTGGCAACACTGCCTTTTTTGCATAACTTTTTTTGTCACAAAAATACAAAAAAAAAATCCTCGCAATTTACATCACGAAGATTTTATGCACTCTTTTTACTATGCGGTTATTTCTTGGCCTTTTTTTATGAACAATCGATACATTTTATAATGTTCAAGTTACAAGCCACAGATATTATAATAATATGAGAACAAAAAAAAAAAAGCGCCCTGCACTCGAGGAACTTTCAGGGTGACGGTGCACTCAACAATAACGTGCATTATTATAGGCTGGCTGGCATTATTCAGTCGTGGATTAAGAATGTAATTCCACCTTCATACCACGAGTAATCGTCACACTTGAAAGGCTGCAAGCTCCTTTCCATCATCCACATTGTACAGTCGATTATAATGTGCAGTCACTTTTTTGCTGCACCTTTTCAATTGCATTTTCAGTTAAGCATATTGCTTTTGGGTTTTTGGCGTGAAATAAAAAAGGAAGAAATAAAAATGTTGCCAAGTTTAAATAATTTTTTTTGGAGTGGAATGGGGGATGGTTTTGAGTAAAATGAATAGACTCTTTGACATGTTTTAATGTCTTTTTTTGGACCAAATTTTCAATGAAAAATCTAATTGTCAAAACTTCAAAATCGGCGCCATTTTATGCATTTGAAAATAACATGAAAATGATTGCACATTAAAAAACTCGCATTTGTTTTGTTTCAATTCAACACGCATACGACCTGCTGGACTGTCGACGAGTACTGGCCACTGGTGACTGGGTACTGTTAGCCGGGCCAGTCGAAAGTAGCGGGCATGCACAAACAGGCTGGCATTGAATAATCCATTAGGCAGGAGTTTGTAGACCAGCACGATAATTAAATAGAGTTGTCTCGTGTGTGTCGTTAGAATTCAATCGAACAATCTAATTAAATTACACATTTTATTGCACTGTCAGTTGTGTAATTATACAAGGCAAGGTATGCTCAGTGGTTTGTGTTTTATTTCTAACTACAAAACAACTCTTTATTTGGTGTCCGTTGCTTTAAACAAACACACGAATGATGTGTGTGACCTTCGTCAGACATTAATAGCTTTTTAAAATGGTACAAAATTAAGTTGTTTTAAAGAGTTGTGGTTTAAAGCCGCGCAATGGAGTTGTTTGTTTTGATATTTAATTAAATGGTGTTAATGTGTTTTTCAATTAAACATCAAAGAACTTAAAATGCAATTAATCTTGTAAAAAATGTGCTTAATTGCAATGAATTTTATTTTTCCTATAATTATTTTAGTTTCTTTAAATTTTTTAGTTCTTTTGTGTATGAAACTTAAAACACTTTTAAATTTGTAGCAGATCTTTATGGATGCTTTTTTAGGATAGTTACATTAAAAAAAAAGGAAGAAGAAAACAATTTGTGACCATGAATTTTTATTGACTTAACTTCACAACTAATCCAATTTTAAATAGATTTAAATCACTGATATTTTTTAAATAAAATTAAGTGCAATTTAGCAATTTTTAAACACTTTGACCTTGAAAATTTAAAGTCGTTAAAATTCTTTCGACTTAATATTATTTAGAACAGCAACTGACCTTGAAATTAAATATCTACGTATTAAAGTACAATTTAGGTTTATAAGTTAAAACTGGTTAATTTAATAAATAACATTTGACCTTGAAATCTAAAAAAATCCATTTAAAAATTTAACAAGTTTTGACTCTTTAAAACTTTGTTTAATTTCGATGACATCGAAATTTATAAAACGAAAAAAGTGTTAAAAAGTATTTAATTTTTTAAGATATTTTTAAACATTTAAATCTCGATTTAATTAAGAATTTGTTTAAGGAATTAATTTTCTCGACTTAAGTCGTAAATTTTATAAACATAACTTAATCCCTTTTACCTACTTTTTGCCCGATTTAATTTTAAGCCAAAGTTAAATCAATTTTAATTTTCACTTTTAAATTTATCACACATTAATGTGAAGCCACACATAAATTAAATTGAAAAACGCATCCACACCACCATCCCTTTTTATTAAATTGTGGCTCATAAAAATATATCCTCTGGCTGAAGCTGCCTGCATCCACAAGCTGGTTTAAATTAAAGTCTCACGATAATGGTGGTGATGCTGCTGCTGCTGCTACAGCCTCTGCCTACTTAACGTCTGAAGTGCTGAATGCACTTGTGCATTTGCCTTGTGCATAAGCAAACGTAAAAATGGAAAAAAAAGAAAAATAAAAAAATCCATAATAACTATACATTGCATTTTTATGTACATATACATAATAAGAATTTCACTTTTTGAAGGATTTCCGGCTGGTGCGCTGTTGCCAAATTCATTTCAAATGCAACACACCACGACAATGTCCGTGGGCATTTATTTTATCGCCTTCAATGTTTATTAGCAACATTATTATAATAAACATGCGACAACATTTTACGTTGTGGTCCACAATATTTACCTACACGCATTATTATTTATGAATTATGATTCAACTCCGCCGTAATCAGACGCAGCAGCAGTCTAACTAGTTTTTTTTTGTGGTCGCTCCACTTTAATGACAGTCGTCGTCGTCGTCGTCACCACACGATGTGTGACGTAAACACCATGTTTTATTTGTGCGCCCCCATTTTAATTCAATTAGAGAATTGATGAATATTTATTTATTTATATTTTTAAATTAAAAATAGTTATTTTTAGGATGCACCTTCATTTTTTCCGAAATGTTTGCATGATGTAGTGAGTGTGGTGCCCGCCCGTTTGAATGTGGTGCTACGGCTACCACGGTGAATATAGCTTTGATGAAAGATCAATAACATTAAGTACCCTTTACATGATAAATGAGTCGTTACACTGCATATTGTAATATGCGCGCACGATGGCCACGACTAAACTTGACAACGTTGCGCCGTTGTAATATGTGTACGTTCGGTTCTCGTTTTCCTCTTTGGCAAAACATAATGCCACAGTATGTGTGTGTGCATGTGGGGACGTGTTTTTCATCTGCGCTTCTTGTTTTTGTTGTTTTCAAATGTTGTTGTTGTTGTTGTTATTGTTGTTACCCATTTCCTTCATTTCAGATGATATTATGCTGCGTCTTTCTTCAGTTCACACAATAACTTGAGATACCTTCTACTATAGGTTTTATAATGTTTTGTTGTTGTACTGAATCAACGCGCAGGCGTCTTGGCAGTCTGCTGCAACACGCTATATTTTTGTAGTATAATTCGTGCACACACCACTACTCACTAGCTATAGTGTTTTTTCTTGTTCCTTCTTCGGATAAATGTGTGCAATGTGTACGAACTACGTGCCAGAAATACACACCCCCTCCACCACCTCCCCTAATTGCACCCACCCAATGCATATAGTTTACACTTTACAGTAACATGCGAATTAGATTACTGCAGCAGAGTGAGGGACGCAGTATAGCATTCATGAGAGAGGGCAATGTTCATGTTCCCCAAAATGTGCGATGGGTACATCTATTGAACTTCCCCAATCTCTTTTTCTCTGTATACATTGAAATGCGACAATAATTATTGTCAAATGTGCCAAATGTGTTTTGCAGGGAGGAGATGAAGAGTGGGGGATTGTTTCGGGGGAGGGGATGAACAGTGGAGGACTGTGAGGGAGGGACAGAAGGACTTATGAGGGAAGAGAAGCATGAATTGGGGGAATGAGAATTGCTAAACTGAGTTATGAAGCCATTGCACCCCCTGGAAATATTTTGGTGACGTTTAGCGTTTTGTGCAGTGTCGATTTTGTTGTCTGCCCTTTCATGACACATGAGATGCATTCGAAATAATAGGCAAATGTACATATGTACCTAGGTGCATAGAACTCTTCTGCAATATGTATACTTTAGAGTTGAAAAATTAATAAAAAAATGTGGCTTTGGCATTAAATTTAATTTTTTTTAGGTTATGGCAGATGCTTTTTTTTAAGGTTATGGTTTTTTTATTTTGAGGTTGAACGTTATTTTTAAAATGTTGTGTCTGCACTCTACCCCATCTGTCACCTCTTCTTAACTATATTATTATCTCTTAAATTGTAAGCCATGACACTCCAACTATAACATCAGACTGCAGACTTATGCATTGTGGGGGGTATTCACTTTTGAAGAGGGACTTTTTTTTTTTGTTTTTATTCAAATTATGCTGCACAACATTATTACTCGCTCATGTGAGCATATTTTACACTACGTACGACTTACAAGTATCGAAAAAAGGTTTCCTTGAATGAGTTTAGGTAAGAAGTCTTTAACCCGTACGAGTCTCATGTGTGGCAACTTTCCATATGAAAATCGTGTAGTTACCTTCTACAATTATACTCCGTCTGCAGCATTTTTATTGTTGACTGTTGTTGTAATTGCACAGCTTACATTAAATCCACATAAATTAATATTATACCAACGCACGCAGTTCATGATTAAAAAACATAATGAAAAAAAATATTACGCTTGATATTTTTTATGTGCCGTTGCATACTTCTTTGTATGTGCACTTTATGTTTTTGTTGTTAATGCCGTTTTTTTATTATGTTTTATTATTTACTTGCTGCTGCAACGTACCGCTTAATTTGTAGTGCAGCGAGTAGTGGGGGTGAATGACTAATTATACTGTATAAATCTTCGTTTCGTAATTACAATTATTTGTTGTTGTAACGATTGCAATTATGTACTTATACAAACTTGTCGTCATTAATTTAGTGAGCGCGGCGACTCCTATTTGTGTGTGTTACTGAGTGCGGGACTTTTTTTTATTAGGTCCCAATTTTTAGGGGTTTCCGTTGTCACATTAATTAGTTGAATAACGGGATTCTCATCCAATTGAATTGGTGTAAGTTATTTTTGATGAATTGTGAAGTACACTAATTGGTTGTAGGACTTAATTGTAATCCAAAATTGAATTTGAGCAACTTAATTATTTTCAAAAAAAAAAATTTAATTTTTTCAAATTATTATTTTTTATCAATTTTGTAACTGAAAAAAATTACACCATTTTTTTTTTTTATTGAACAAGAAAAAAACATGTTTCGCACGTCCGTCCATCCCTGCCAAAGCGCAGTTTCTTTTTTACATATGAGTAACTAACTGTTCAGCCCGTTTTGACTAATTTTACTAATTATATTGTGACAAAACAAAGTCACACTGTGCTAAAAACGTGCGCCGCTGAGGTGCCTCTCCACATACACTCAGTACTCACCACACAACTCACGCGCAGTCACAATCCTCATAATAAATGCCAGCTCATGACGTTGATCGTTTTAAAAATGATGACATGTTTTAAATAAAACATTTCAAACACACACAACGCCACACTGTTGCCAAGTTTATTCAAAACGCGCGCGCGCTCCACATTTTGTTGTTTTTGTACTCAATGTGTAGGCACAAAGTTTGTGAGATGATTGGGCCCACAAGCTGTACGACGACTGCAAAATTTATTCAATTCAGTGCAATCAAATTTGTATATTCTTATACGACCTAATTGCCTTCAATCGAGTCCGATTAAGGTGGTTGGTTGCATGCGTTTGAGTCTTGAGATGAGGTCGTCAATTTGTTGTGATATGGAGTTAGTTGTGATGGAAGCGTGGGGAGATGTTCTTAATTCCATGTTGTTGTTGATGTGTTCCTTATAGTTTCTATTTTAATTGCAACTAAAAATACAATGGCCACTTCAAAACTGGATTTGCACGTTTCTGCGTATTTTTCATAAATGACATGTTTTGCAACAAAAACAGCATGCACAATAAATGTGATGATGATGATGGGGTGGGGTGTGATGAAATGAGGTAGTTGTTATAAAAACACTATACAAAATAGTAATGTTAAGAATTAATACATATCAAAATGAAAGGAGGAGATGGTAGGTAGGAATTAAAAAAAACAGGTTTGTTTCGCTTGTCGGCCTCGTTCCGTCTCAAAATCTTGTTATTATCTTGTTGGTTCTTTCCATTCTTTTTATTATTGGGTATAAAAACCTACCTATATGGATCCTATACCTCCTCCTCCTTCTTCTACTTTTCATTCGATCAGGTTACCTATGTGCTATGTTTTTATTTAATATCATTATTGCCACCACTTTTATGTGGTGTGTGTTCGTGTTTTTTTTTACACACAATGAGTAACAACAACAGCGCTGAATTGTACACGAATGAACGTGAAACCGTCATGTAACCTGTTTTGTACAAACAAACATCTTAATAGCAATGTGGTTGTCCAACTTTTTTGGGATTTTTTCATTTTAAATAAATGGTTTTAGGAACCACAATTGTATTTCCGAAAATTACATTTTTGCATATTTTTTTTGAGGTTAGAATTTTTTCTCCTCATTGTAGATTTTAACGTTATATTAATCGTTAATTTCATCAATTAAATATAATTGTTACAACACAAAATCCACCACATCCAAAACAAACGCAATTTACAAAATTTAATGCAATGTTGCCAGTTTTATTCAACAATATTTCCTTATCCCCACTAATATTGGCCATCAACTCATGAAACCGAAAAAAAATTCAATTCTCAAAACGATAATGTACACTGAAAATGTAATTAAATTAAATTGACAATATGTCCACATTATAAACATTAATGTGAATTATGATTGTGCCATTAATTTGGCAAATTTTTTACACAATCAAAAGCACACACACACAATGGTATTGAGGAGAATATCACTCCAAAAACAAACACGCGAGAGTTGCGACAATATGTTGTGTGACAACACCAATTGAGAGGTGGAAACCAAACAGTCGTTGCTCTGTGGGGCGAAATGGGTGGTGGCGGTTGGTAAAATATATTATGTACACTTCCATAAGTATTTTTTTTTTTCACCAACCCAACTGATAAAAAATATGTAAGTCCGAAATGCATGTCATTTATCGTCGCAAAACCGCACATCTCTGAAAAGCAAGCAAGCAGTGAAAGAATGGTCGTTCAGTGTACAAGGAGACAAAATATTCGTCGCACCTATGTATGTGAATATGAGTAACAACGCGACGAATATTATATTATTGGGTGGGAAAAAAAAAATCAATATCAGTTCTCTATCATCATCACAGGTTGAACTTCTGAATTTTCGGTCGTCGTTGTTACTTTTTGGTTGGGTGGGCTGCGCCCTGTTGGGTTAAAATGTGCCGTTTTTGGTGTCGCAATTTTTTTTTGCATGGATTTAGTTAGGAAAGCAAATAATTTGAAAACTATTAAGACCAATTTTAAACATTACAAATTGAAAATTGATTAAAATTTTCAATTTGTAATATTAAAAATTCGCTTCGTAATAATTCTCAATTACACATCTTAATAAACCTGTAAATTGTAATTACAAAGTTCTTTTTTTTATTCATGCGTAAAATCCGGAATAAAACTGGCAACATCGCTCTTCACAATTTTCCTATTCCATTTTGCATTACATTGTTTGTTGTTGTTACTTGCACAACAAAACATAAATATGTTTAAAAAGGCCATAAACCAGTATTTTCGTTGATAATGTGTGTGTGCGACTTTTGTAACCATACATATGTTTGTTTTGAGTTCATGCCATGTACAATTTTACATTTTGCATTAGTATTGTAACAAAATCAACGAATCACACGCAAACACGCACACAATCGCAATGCCTCCTCATTTAAATTTAAATTCTCTACACACATGAGTGAGTGAGTGAAGAAAAGTTGTACGAATTATAATATGCGATGGGAAACTATTTTTGCTCATTTTCTATTATTACTGTTTTCATTTCAATTGTAATGAATAGAGAACAATTAGCTTAACGTGAATTGTTTTGTGCTTTTTGAAATTATTCCGCATATAAAGTAATTTAAATTATATTTAAATTCCTAATAAATTGTGTTTGCAAAACTTCTAAAAAAATTTTTGAGGGGAATTTTCCATTCCGACATTGCACACACTTATTAGTTAGTAGTTATTTGCCACGGACACACGAATAAAATTGTGGTTGTTACGTAACACTTCTCTTCAAAATCAATTGGAAAAAAAATAAAACAAAAAAAAAAGTCTGTACAGAACGAAAAAGTTGGTTTTCATCGCTTTTTTTAAAACATTTATTATTCATCAACACTTTTTTTTAATAGATTTTTTTTTGTTTCATTTTTTAAAATTGTAAAATAAATTTAATTTTTTTTAACTTTTTGTTAATTAAAGAAAATTTAATTTTAAAATTCACAAAAAAAAACTAATAAAAAAATCATGGATTTAAAAAAAAATGGGTTACTTAAAAAAACATCAAAAAATTAATTTTGTTCCATTTTTTTCTAATTAAATATTTTCTCTGACCGGATTTAAAAAATATATAAAACCCCATTTTGTTCCTCTTCTTCAAATTTCCCAATTTTCAATTTGGAAACAATTTTTATTTTTTACATTTTATAACAAAAACAACAACAACAACTTTTGCTTGTAAGCATATAACACCGTCCAAACTGCGCAAGTGCTCGATTGCAAATAAATTGGATTTCCATTCGATGCCATCGACATGCCCTCCACAAGCGCCGCGTACGCTTGTCGCTTCTTTTTTTTCTTTCAGTGTGCTTCCCGAATGGATGACCGCCTTTAAATGTGTATATGTGGGGGGCCGCCATCATTTTATTTTATTATTCTCTGTGCATGAGCTTTACACGAATAATACACACGACACACACGTTCATACAAAATACTGATATAGTTAATACAATAAATTTTCTCCATAATGCACATGTGTCAGTGTTTGTTATTCAGATGGGTGAAGAAGAATGGGGATTGGGGAAGAAGAAGAAGAAGAAGAAGAAGAAGGGAACCACCATCATGTTAATGTTAATGTTGACTATATACAAAATCCAACAACTTAATAATAATATAGTAAAGTCGATCATTCGCATAATATAACCACACTTGTTTCAGTGTAGACGTCGTCATGCGCATTGCAACCATACGGCAAATCCAGATGGCTTCATCATAATGTCTCCCTCTGTGCCCCCCAATCCCCATCGCTCTCGTGGATACAGTAAACTCATTAAAAAAAGGTTACACCAACACTGCAACGCGCTTCCATTCAATGTGGTGACGTGCTTTTATTTCATTTTACATTATATATGGGAACACGTTTATAGTTGTGTTGGTTTACAAAGTTAAGTTACGTATTCAATACTCATAGAGCGATCAGCATTCAGCGAGCGCTCTGGGTTCATGCAAGCATGTGTGCGTTTTGTTGTCGGAACATGCGCAATTTTTAATGGCGCATCATGAGAATGAATGTAAATGTGTGTGAGAGATGGCAAGGCGCGGACTCAGGGGTTGGGGTATTGGGGAGTCATTGTGGGCTATTCATCTGTGGTTACATAGTTTACAAATAATATTACATGTTCTGAGATTCTTTTGCAACATTATTTTTCCACTTATTTTTTTACAATTTCTCAAGTAATTGCGGTTGTACTTTTAATGGATTTATTAATTACATCGTTGTTTTAAGAAATAAAATCTATTTCCAGAAATTTATGTTTATCTTTACACAATGTTCACCATTATTTATGTTTGATTTTTTTCTGCACAACAACTTACAATTTAGTTCAAATGCTTTTAGTTTTTGTTTAGAACAAAAAATAAATAAATAAGAGAAAAAGGGGAGCGTTGAACAATGAATGTATTGAGATTTATAAATGTTACGTGATGCTGACCAGGCTTTTACTTACAAACATTTGTTTAAGTATCCACAATTTCTATGGTTTCCATTAAATGAAGTGTATGTTGTGTACCTACTTTGGTAACAACAGTGGATGGATTTATTCTTAAATTACCAGAGATACATTATACATCGTGCTGAACGGATGCTGATTACAGAAATTCTCAATTTCTGTATAGCAGCTTAATGTGTTTTTGGGGGGGATTAAGTTTAAACGTACATTTCAAACTTTTAATCTTCAACTTTGATGGGCTTAGTACTATGGGCTCTACTCGTTTTTGAATTTTGAAGTGGATGTTTGTGTTCTGCCTACTGTTTAGAAACTTAAAATGCGGATGTACAAAATTCTGGGATATTTTATATGCTTTTAAAAGATGGATTGATGTTTAAGATTAATGTGATGTTCATTTATTTTGTATTTTTATTTTTATTATTTAAACATTTCATAAAATCCGCGGTTCGTGAAAAAAATTACCATTTCTATAAATGCTAATCAATTCTTATGACATAAAAGCCCTCGAGAAAATCCAGATTTTTCCCTCAGTTGTTTAATTAATTAATAAAAGCATTATTTTATTAATTTTAAATGTATATACGATCGGATATGCTGGAGTAATAATTTTTTGCAATCGCAATTATAAAAAAAATCTATTGATGCAGAAATTTGAGTTTTTACAATCCCATTTAAAAAAAAAAAAGAATTCATTTATTTAAGAAACACTTTTCGAGTTCAAGGTCAAGATAAGTTCAAAAATGTATTTCGGGAGAAAATAATTTTTGTTATGGATTCTCAAAATTTTATTTATGTTAAAAATTATTAAAGAATCAATGAAAGCATTTCTGTAAAAGATTTCAAGGTCAAAATTCAAATACTTCAAGGTCACTTAATCCAAAAGTATTTCAAGGTCAAAACATTATTTATCAAATTCAAACATCTCATTTCATTTAAAACTTATCTTGAAGCTATCATAATTTCACAAATCATTAAAAAAAAAGTGTTAGTTTGGTTGCAGTCTTATAAAAATTGTTGCATTTCTCTCCCTGCCATATTTTTTTTATTATTTTTTGGGTGTTACTTTAAATCAGGGCAAAATTTGTTTGTGAATTTTTTTCACACATTAATTTTAAAATTAAATTATTTTATGGCTTCCTAGAAAGTGCGTTCAGTGTCGAAAATTATGGAAATAACTCCGAAAAATTGGTTGTACTTTGAGTATTGCAAAAGATAAAGCCAAAAAAAGTACATCCCTGGATGGTCAGGTGCGGCCATTCGCCTCGTTGAATTAAAATGCAATTTATCGTCTATTAACAATGGTTTCATAAATGTTGTTCTTTGTGATGAAGGTATTTCAATTTAAAAAAGAGTTTTCGTCGTTTTTAAAAGTATTTTTTGTATTTAGCACAAACACCCCACGTGCTAATCAATTGAAAAAATTCCTAACCGGATTTTGGGGATTATTGAAAGAGTTTGTCTTTAAATTATGTTTGCTGGTCTTTTTTAAAGTCTCAAAATGAATGTGAATAGTTTTTTTTCCTGGGTGGAAGTGTGAGTTTAGGTTCCGCTAATTTAAATTTTGTTATAAAGTCGCAATCAATACAACAGTTGGTGGTTTTTGAATTAGAGATGGTCAAAAATTTAAAAAATGAAACTTCCATGCAGTTTAATTAGATTTATGATCCCATTGTTCATCTTCTGACATGGAAATGTGTGTCCCACTTTGATTAATGCAATGCAATTGTGCACAATGCAACTAACTATATGTGCAGTATTGAACTTCAGAAGATTACTGCGAATTTCCGGAATTCATTTTTGCTTACCACGTGCACTGATTCGGATATTGAGTGAGTTTCATGTTGATTAGGAATGCCAATCAAAATGTACAACAATTCCATTCTCATTGTTCGTTAGTTGCTCCTCAAGAGGCAATAATTAGCAGAAGCCACAACAGTTCCGTGATTATTTTGATTATTGCGGATGGACAGTTTGCACTAGCCATTAAATTGGGTTTTGGGTGTTGATTGATGAGAAATAATTTATTCTATGTTGGGTGGTTTTTCAAGCTCATTTTTGGTTCTCTTATAGTTCAGAAATCCTACTTTATTCTAAGAAAAAAAGTTGTATTCCAAGTAGGGATGGATATCGATTAATAGGTATAATCGATGTTTCGGTCAAAATTTCGATGATTTTTTTAATCGATGATATCTAATTCGATTAATCGAATAATCGATGTTTATGATCGATGTTTTATGATTTATATTTAAAATTGTTTTTATGTATATGGCAATTTACTTAATTTATTTGGAATAAATAATCGCGCTAAAAATGTGACGCTTGAAAATTCGAATGAAATTGACGTGTTAAAAACAATTCATTTAAAAAAACAATAGATTTTGTTCATAAAATGCCCACTTTCTGTTTTGCTCTTTGGCAGAGAGATTACAGATGAATTCTTAGTTTCTACGGCTTTCCCTTCCACGTAGTATTTTTTTCAAGGTCAAAATTTAAAGGTCTGCTATTCCATTTCTCAGAATAACTGTATTAAGTTGTAGTTTATTTGCAGTCAAATTGTAATCTCACTTATCACCGCGAAGTTTTTTATTTTTTGTTAAAAGCGTTTTTTTAAATTGCTAAATTCCATTTTATTAATTTTTATTTGTTTGTTAAATTCCGTAATAAGGCAAAAACGATTGGACTGAAATGGTAATGTCATTTCCGTTTTATTATATTTGTGTTATTTAAATTGGATCATAATTCAATGTTTTTTTATGATGATTTAGAATTGTTACTGCTCATTTTAAAATTACGAGGATGACGATTTTAAATTTTATTCGAATGATGCTATTAAGGTCACCTTCATTTAATTTTTTAATGTGCATTTTTATTTGAGCGTGTTTCTCGTTAAGTGCTCAGTTTGGAATTAGATATTAAATTATTTTTTTTAAATAATACAAACCGCTATTATGAATTTATGGATTTCTAAAATAACAAATTTTTTTTTTTATTGTCAAATATTAAAACGATTTAAAACAAAAACCGTTTCTTAATCACGAAAGCAATTATGTAATTGCAAAATGGGGGGAAAAAATCGAGGCAGTAACTCCAATTGAAGGTGGTTGAACCTGTCTGATATTTCATAAAAAGTCATGTACCTGCCTACTTAACATAAATCGCAAATTATGCAACTGAACGTTCATTTCAATTTAATTTCCAGCCATTTGAATGCACAGAATTAATAAATGGCAAAATGGTAAATCACGAATTCATTGCAAATTCGCCTGAGTTAAATGTGTGGCTCATTTGCATAACACTTTTGTGGATTGAAATTTAAATGGCCAATATTTGTCAAAGCATTTGGGACGCCCATATATTTTCTAATGAATTTGTTTTGAAACCATTTTCCATCGCCCACCCACCGTTCCTTCCTCCCGCTTCTACTTTTGCACAAAAATTTATTGATTTTTCGAAATGGACAAATAATCAAAATTTGTACAGGTGATTGAGCAAATAGACGTTAATTATTGACCGCTAATAAGTGTTGTACTGCGTGAACACGGGTTAACTTTTTTTTTCTCGTTGGGACTTAACAACCAACCCAGATCAGTGGTGCTGCCCAGTTCACTTCGGTATAGGGATGGGAGCGCTAAATAGTTGTTAACGATGTATCGATATTTTTCTTGACATTCCGATATTCGCCAATGTTAATATTTTGTAAAATACTTAATATCGAAAATTTTCATCTCAAAATTTTTATTTATTTTTTTAACTAAAAATTTTGTTTAATTAAAAATTTTATTGGGAACATTTTATTGGGTTATCTTTACAGTTAACTGTTAAAATGCTTGCTGTTTATTTTAATAGAAAACATAAAAAAAAAAATTGATTTCGGATAAAATTTGTGCTTAAAACTTAAACCAGAAAATTAATAAATAAAGTCTTGACGCCAAAAAAAACTTTAAAGTTCTTTTTAGAATTTAAATTTCTCTTTCTCTCATTTTCTCTTGAAGAAAATGTGTGAATGTAGGATTTAAATTATTTTATATATTATTAATTTTGTAAATAAAACTATTTGCATTACTAATTTTCCATGGATTATTTGTTTAAATTTGTATTCCTAATTGGTATCGATATATTGATACGATATATCCCATCCCTACTTTTGAACACGTTTTTCGTGCACAGCACACATTGGCCGAGAATGGCTGAATTAAAAAAAACTAAAACACGTTTCAATACCGTTTTTTGTGGTGACAGGAAATTGGAGAAAAATAACCTGCAAGGGTTACATCATACTGGGATTCGGTTATTGAATTAGTAAAACAAACTGGCTCCGATATTAAGTCCGGGTTAATTGTGTCCAGTTTGTGCTCTGCTGCAGCAGACTAAAATTCAAGCTGACCAATTTTTTACTTTACCAAAAAAACGGAAGCTTTCGAAAGAAAAACATCTGCGTACTTGGCATGATTGTGTTAAGACCGTCCGGAAGTGCATTCTCTCTGTTCAGTGCTGGCAAATTAGTTAATAGAATTTGGTCAACGTAAAAACAATTCTTCATCTTAAGTCGGATTCAGGCATCAGTGATTGTTTCCTTTAATTTTTTTTTTAATTTACCACAACATTAATCTTGTTGAAGCGCATCATATTAATACTGACAATCTTTTTTCTTCCCATTGCAGGTATGGCCGAGTACAAAGTGTTAAAATACTTAACGCATCGTGCAAACCGAGTTCTATCAGCGGAAACGCATTTTCGCCAACCACCACGGTACCGGGTGCATCAGCCACAACAGCTACTACTATCCATCCATCGGTAACAGCAACGGCCAATCCTCACCACACAGCCACTGGGACGACGATTACACCGTTCAGCAGTAGTGTCACCGTTCCACCATCCTCCACCTCATCCGCCTGCACCAGCAATCCAACGACGGCTATACCAGGCGGTGGCGGTGTCGCCACAACAACCGCCAACGCGGCTGCCACAGGCGGCGGCGCCGGTGGTCTGCTACTTGGCAGCAAGGAGAACGATGTCGACGCAAGTGGCGGTGGCTATAGTAACTGTTTGCCGGGTGGTGGTGGTGGTGCTGCTGCTGCCGCAATCGCCACCGCCGCTTCAACGGCTGTTGTCGATGATGTTAGAGGACATTTGGCTGACACCAGTAACGGCAGCTTCTCCAGTAGCAACAGCAATTCATCGTCGTCGGGCAATGAAAGCTGTGGCGTCACAACAAGTACACACGCCAACAATAATATTAGCAGCACCGCCAACCGAAATAGCAACAGCAGTAGCAATAGCAGCAGCAACAACAATAACAATAACAACACAAGCTGTGTGGGAAGCAATAGCAGTGGCAGCTCGTCAGCTGTGTGTAGTGGCGGCGGTGGCAGTGTTTGTGCTACCATCGCCTTCATTGACATTAAGTCTGCGTCAAAAGCACTTACGGCTGAACACAAATTTGATGATCGGATACTAACCACCGAATACTACGAACCATCATCGCTTCCCCTCACATCGGCCATCATCACCAGTGGGCCAGTGAGTAGTGTGGTGGCGGCGGCGGCTGCGACGACGGGTCCTGCAGCCTCGGCAGTGACTACCGGTGGTGCGGCCGCATCCATCGGTGGTAGCCCCAATATTGCGGCGGAAAAAGTGCAGGCGGTTGCGACCGCATCCATAACAACAGTGGCGCCCGGTTCACCGCAGCTGGGTGCTTTGATGATGGGTGCCGCCGGCGGATCACCAAAACAGTATTCTTCATCATCAGCCAGCTCGGCGGCTTCCGTCCAATTAGTGAGCACCAACAACTCGCTGAGCGGAGGCGGCAGTGGTGGTGTCAGCAATTTGTCGTCGTCTAATGGGAATCCCACGTTGACACGGTTCAATCTTAATAATCATAATATGGGAGAGGACGTGCCGGCGGCTGCAAATTTTGAGCGAACTGGATTCTATGAGAGAACACGAACGCTAGATGCTGAGCAATTTATAAGGCGACCCAATAACTACCTGCCCGGTGATATTCGGGGTCGGACACGTGACAGACCGTACAGAAATGGACCGTTTTCATCGGTCGTAGATAGGTAAAGGATTTTTAATTTGAAATTTTTTTAGTAAGACTACTAATGCCATTGTTTTTCCCCCATCCAGAATAAATCCAGTAAGTCATCATCGTGTGTCATCCAGCAACTGGTACGACACCACGAATCCGACAACAAATCGAAACGCATACGGTAATACAACGCCGGGAGGCGGTGTGCCTCCAAGTGATACCAATTCGGCACCACCGTATGACATGATGGCGGATCGAAGAGTTTCCATGGAGTCCGAATGCCCCACCATCATCAAAATGTCGACGATAAAGTCAAAGAAGTCATCGACAGCGACGACACGATCTGGTTCGGAGTCACCGTGCGGTGATGAGAGTACGTCGAGCCGTTCAAATTCACGCAGTCCAAGCAGTTGCAGTTCCACCAATAGTGTGTCGTCACGATCGCATGCATCAAGTAGTCCTGGCGGTTCAGGTAGTGAAGCCACCAGTGGATGTATGCGTGGCATGCAATCAACGATCTCAACACCTGCCTCCAGTTCGCTTGCAAATCCCGTTGTACATTCAGAAGACAATCGACCCCTAGCGATTTGCGTTCGTAATCTTCCCGCACGGTCGTCGGACACATCGCTGAAGGACGGACTTTTCCATGAGTATAAAAAGCATGGGAAGGTGACGTGGGTGAAAGTAGTTGGTCAAAATACGGACCGATATGCGTTGGTGTGTTTTAAGAAGCCCGAAGATGTTGAGAAGGCGCTCGAGGTGTCACATGACAAGCAGTTTTTTGGCTGTAAAATTGAAGTGGCACCGTACCAGGGATACGATGTTGAAGACAACGAATTCCGACCGTACGAAGCAGAGCTGGACGAATACCATCCGAAAGCGACGCGAACACTATTCATCGGTAATCTGGAGAAGGACATCACATCGTCGGAGTTGCGTAAAAATTTCGAATGCTTTGGTGAAATTATTGAGATTGATGTGAAGAAGCAGGGCATCAATGCTTATGCGTTTTGTCAGTATTCCGACATTATTTCGGTGGTGAAGGCAATGCGGAAGATGGATGGTGAACACTTGAGTAACAATCGGATAAAGTTGGGATTTGGCAAGTCAATGCCGACCAATTGCGTGTGGATTGATGGTGTGTCGGACAATGTCAGTGAACTGCACCTGAGTGGGCAATTCGATCGCTTTGGTCCAGTATCGCAGGTAGCAATTGATCAGAAGCGAAAATTGGCGTTGGTCTTTTTCGAACAGATTCAATATGCACAGACGGCTGTTAAAGAAATGCGTGGGGTGACGTTGCGTGGCCGCAAGCTGCAAGTGGATTTTGCTTCTCGTGAATGTCAAGACGCCTTTTTCGAGAAGATCGAAAAACAATCAGTAAGTGCTGAGCGTGGCTTGCCAGCAGCGGCGCCATTTAACGAAGCAACAACCGCCAGCAGCCGTGAGGTGCCAGCTCCCACACGAAGTTCCTTTGAGGCGACAATGGTTGTGCCAGGCGCCCGATTTACAAGGTATGAAAATCCGACGCAACGGTCGCGTGCTTCATCATTTACGCGACACAACAATGTTAGCACGAGTGGTGGCACTTCCCCGGTTAGTTCGGGTGCAAATACACCGCGTGGTGGTCGCTCACGCAGCCGCTACACTGAGTACTATGACGGAGAGTATGGGGAGCGACGCTTCAAAAGCTATGATGAGTACAGTCAGGGTTCGGCGGCGTCACAAGACGACGAGGCCAGCTATGCGTCGGCGTATATGCGTGACAGACCGGATTCGCCACGTTTGGGACCAACAGCTCCGGCGGGTGCTCCCACGGTTGTAACTGCTGCGGCTACCGTCGCTACTGCTGAAAGTGGTTCAACGGGTAGTGGTGGTGGCGGCAGTGGGAATGGAAGTGTTAGCGTGTGTAGCAGCGCTGTTGTCGCACCGGTTGCCGTCACAAATGTCGGCGGTGGTGGCGGCGATGCCATCCGACGCAGATGTGATAAAAGTCCTGGTGACATACGGCATCTGCAGAAGGAGCGCTTCCATCTACTGGAGCAGCTAGAAGAGTGTCCGTCCAGCGGTGATGAACTAGTCAGTCCTAAGAAACGAACGAAATTTGACCACGGCATTAGCAATGCCGCTGAATCAAATTGTGTACAAACAAATCTAACGAGCGATTCTAACTGTGATGCTAATCTTGTTAATATAATGGATAGAAATAGAAAGGGTGTCGAAGTCAGACGGCTGTCTGAGAGCAGTAATTTGAAGTACTGCAACAGCATAAGTAGTAATAATAACACACGGCGACCGTCCACGGACGGCAGCAGCATCACACGCCCGCAGCCACCACAGCAGTCGTCGCAACCACTGCCGCAACATCAGCTGCAGCAGCAACAATCGCTGCCACCGCAGCATAAGTCTAGCAGCAGCAGTAGTAGCAATGCAGAAGTGCAGCCACCACACGAACATGTGATAAATGCATACACACCGCATTCGGTGTGCAAGCGTCGACGCACCGGTAACTCCGTAAACAATGACACCGAGCATCACTCCTCGCGTGGTCGTGGTCATCAACTACATTCGCATCATTCACACGAGGCGACCGGTGGCGAGAGTGCAGATGGCTCCCGTCCGGGTACGCCGCTGTGTGATGAGCGGCCGGAGAACGTTGGACCCACCGAGCCCCGACGAATGCCCAGCGAACGATCGACCGAGCCACTCTATTTACCGCTGCCCAAATTCGCAGCACAAGTATTCAATCAGAATCCTTTGTTCAGCACCGCCCAACTGCTGCAATCATCATCGTCATCCAATATTATTCTGATATGCAACAACAGTAGTAGTTCGGGTGCAAGCAGTTTAACGTTACCCAGTAGTAGTACACATCCATTTGGCACCCTAACAACGTCGTCAAGTGCGTCGTCGTCTGCAATGGAGACCAGCACCTCGGCATCGTCGTCCACAATGGCATCATCGTTAACAGTTCATAATCTAAATCTAAATAATACCAATAATAGTAGTAATAGCGCTAATCATAATAGTAACATTAATGGTAGTGATCTTCTTAGTCCACCGCAATTACTTTTGTCATCGTCATTGTCACTTTTAAAAGGATCAATTAGTTTATCATCGTCATCGTCCGCAGCAGCAGCATCATCCCAAAACAACAATCCGTTCGGCAGTGGCAGTGCCATTAATCCGCTGTCAAACAGCGCTGCTGCCCAAACGGAGCATCCGCCACTCAGTCCAGTGCGTGCGCCATCCGTTAGCTCCAGCTCCAGTGATTCCGACAATATGTCGCCGAGCAAAAGCCCGTCCATTGATGAGCGCATTCGAAATTTGGACGTGATGTATGAAAAGTGGGCTGGCAACAATAACAATGGTGGTGGTGGTGGTGGCGGCGGCGGCGGCGGTGGCGGTGGCGGTGGCGGTGGTGGCGGTGGTGGCGGTGGAAACAATATGCGTCAACCACCAGCCTATATCGAAAACCTATTTTCACCGAGGCGTGCACCAAAATTACAAGTGGACGCCTTGCAACCGTCCGACATTGTTAAATCTCTGCTGGCGAAGAAGTCTATATTTGATGAAGACTCTAAGAGGCTGGAGAATGTCAGTGACAAATACGAAACGCCATGGTCTAGCATCAGTTATACGCGTGGCACCTCGTTGATACCCAATTTGGGTGCAATAACAACGCTTGCCCCCATTACAGGCTCACTGCCACCTGTTGTGGTGACGCAATCCGCATCAGCTCCTAACACGCCGTCAATTGTATTAGCTGTTAGTAGTGGTGCTGCCAATCAGTCGACATCGGCATTAACTGGGTCGATTCCGTTGAGTGGGAGTCCATTGCCCAGAACAATATTGTCTCAACCATCACCGAAAATAATGTCATCGTCACCATTGAATAGTCCACGTACAAGCAGTCCGTTTAACAGTCCATCACCATTCTCTGGAACAGCACACAACAGTGCCACAGCGACCACCACAACGGCGGTATCAGCAGCAGCATCGGCCAGTGGTACCAGTACGTCAACGCCAATCAAAACTGCACTGACCAATTGTACGCCAGCCAAGGCGGTGCTGCAATATCCGTTCCCCAGTCATCCGCCACTATTGAGCGCATCCAGTACAAGTACCATGAATACCTCGTCCAGCTCGTCGCTGTCCTCATTAAATTCACCGTCAATCGATGCGCATCATCAGCACCAACATCATCATCATCATCCAAAACCAAAGAATGCCACGATACATAAAAGCTTGAGCCTACAGGAGAAGTCAACACAACCACCAGTCAGTAGCAGTAACAGTACAATGCTGCAGTCCTCCACATTGGTCAACACTTCTAGCCCATCCGTTAATCGCACATTTACCAAAAGCATGTCGATACCGGGCAGCACAAACACTGGCACAATCAAGACCATTGACAGTAAAATGGACACAACTGAATTTCCCAGCAACAACAAAGAGTTTAGTGTGGGGGGTTCCCATAAATTGTCCTCAAAATCTCGAAGTATTGGTGGTGGTGATGAGGGTCAGCGATCTCGCAAAAAAAGTAGTGTCAAAGTGGAAATGGAAAGTGTTGCAGATGCGCCACCAATAAAAGAAATCCATCGAATTGATCCCAAAGACTCTGATTCCAAAGCAAACATTAAAGAGTCAGCGTCATTGCGGGACATTAAAATTGAGGATGCTCCACCCAAATCTATTCCAACGAATGAGCCACCAATTGTAGACAAACGAAGTACTAGCGTTGATTACCAGGAAGTTGATAAATACCAGAAGGATGTCCATAACTTCAAGAAGGAGTACGAAAAACATGAGTCAGTGTTTACCTTCAAAGAAGATGCCATCTCAAAAATCCAGGCAAAAGAGCACCGCACCAATTCCCTGCACCATTCTTCCTCACACGATTCGAGCAGTAGTCGTGCAAACAACGACCGTTCCTCGCGAAATATGCGCGATAAAGATGTTCATCAAAAATCGGCGTCTCTCGATGAAGCCATACCGAAAATATCCCATAAAGACGCCTCCAGCAACAATCACATTGCGAAGCAGCCAAAAACGTTGTCAGCCGACGAACGCTCGCCAGTCATTAAAGATGAAAAATTCAATGCAGAGTATCCTTCTGAGAAGGATGTTGTCGTTAGTAATAATGCGAGCGTGACTGACAAGCACAACAAAGAGCAACATCGTCTTTCTGTAGAGCTGGCCTCATCCGGTAAACGACGACTCAGTTCCCACGAATCCCTGGAAGAGGTGAAGCGTCCAAAATTCACTAACAATGACGGTAGTTCCAAGCAACAAGAACGACGTGATCGTGATAAATACCATCATCACAGAATCACTAATAGCTCCCATCGCAGCGAGTCCGTTGCCAGCTCTGATTCCGAGCAAAAGTTGCACAAACATGATCTCACAGTGGATGAGCGATTGCGCAAGGACTCCGGGTTTGACGAGAAGAAAAAAGATCGTGAACGCGAACGAGAGCGTGATCGTGCCGATCGTGATCATCACAAGAGTAGTAAAAATGATCGCGGTGGTTCTGAACGAAGTAGTGACAAGTCGTCAACGTCGTCACACAAATCTTCATCCAAACGTCGCGACGGCAGTAATTGTTTACCTTTAGTTTCAACAGATCGATGCACCACCACTGAGAAGACGACACCACAGCCGACAGCCATCCAAGAAGCAACACACCGCGGTGAGGGTAAGCAACTTTCTCCCTCAGAGCTGATGCCAGTCGAACTGGAGAATGTCACCAGTGACGAAGATGACCACATTAAGCCTAAACAGCATACACAACATCCACAACAACAACAACAACAACAACAACAGCAACAGCGGCGTGAGAAGAAGCGCTCCCACGATGCATTCCATGAGCACAGCAGACGTGGTGGTGACGAGCAGCGCAAGTCCTCCGAGAAGCGTTGCCCGACTGACAAGTATGGCGAGCGCAAGACGAGCCGACTTGATTCGACCGACTCCAGCAGCCAGCAACAGCAGCAGAGAACGCCGACGGAAATTCGCCGTAAGCATTTCCAATCCTCAGATGATTCTGACTCCGACGAGCCGAGAAAGCACTCAATTTTCGAAATTCCAGATGATGGCCCCGCCTACATATCCATGTACGACAAGGTGAAGGCGCGCTCCTGCAAGAACATGCAGAAACAAGAAGAGGAGAAGAAGATCAAGGCCAAGTTCTCCCAGCTGAAGCAGTGTCGCGCCAAGCGCGAAGAGAAGAAACGATCCACCAGTTGGGACGAAGACTCCGAATCCGATTTCGAAATGGAACGGTTTCGGAATAAGCATGAGAAAAGCGCTAGTCTTGGTGGTCAAGGTCTTCACACATCCTCCGATGACGACAACCGTTCGTCAATGCATCGCGATCCATTGATGTCTGACTCTGATTCGGGCTCCAAGCGTTCGCAATTCGTTCGAAATCGTTTGAATGAATTGTGTGACGGTGACAGTTCGGAGAATAGCTCCAATCAGAATTTCCAGACGTGTCGTAAAATAACGTCGCGTAAAAATTCCAAATCGACGCGTATCGCTTCCGATACGTCCGACGATGACACTATGATTGATGGCATGCGCAAGTTCAAGATGCAACAACCGCAAAATTCTGCGTTTCATAATATCCCCGAGGCGGCGTCAGTTACCGTTAAAATTGAGCCAACGTCTCAATTCAAAACTGAATCGTTGCCTGGTGTCAAAGACATTCCGGACAACACCACCATTAAAGTGTTGGCTAATGCCGTTAAGACAGAGATTAAATTAGAATCGATGGAGAATGAGTTTTCCTTTGAGGAAAATCATCTTCCAACGATTCCGAACACTCCCAGTCACGACGCGAATTATCCGGATGAAAATAAACCCGAAACAAAGTCTGAGTTTGCATTTGAGGGAATATTGAACCAGGAGTCTCGTAAAAAACACAAAAAGAACAAGAAGCGACAGAAGAGTAATATTTCGCAAGAAGAGCAAGAGAAGAGTTCCAATGTTTCTGAAGCTACCACTCCTAAAGAGCAAGTGGAAGAACCACCAGTGATTGTTCAGCGTTCCTTTGACGAGATTAAAAAGGACTCTGAGAGAAAGCGACACAGTAGTAAAAAGGAGAAGAAACGTGACCGCGAACGAACGCTTTCCGATGAAAGTCTGCGAAAGAATGAGAGTGTCAAAAAGATGCGACGAAAGATGAAAACTCCATCATCATTCAAAAGTGGCAACATTTTTGACTTTCATGATCCTTCGGTTGCCCAGATTTCTACCCAAAAACGAGAAGAAAAAATGGAAGACATTTTTGGTCCAATATCTGAAGATGAGGATTCTCGTTACACAGAGTTGTCTGTGGCTGACAGTTTCAGCACAGAATCTACGATCCATGTCTCCAATTCCAATTTCGATGTTGTGTTTGAAAAAGCAGAAGATCCCCTACCGACACCAACAGATGTTGCAGCCAAATCAACAGATGACTCCTCAAAACATCCGCCAAAGACGCCTAAGGAGACGTCTGCAGTTGTTGGAAGTCAATCTGAGCGGGAGAAGTACAAAGAAAAGCGAAAGGAGAAGAAACGCAAAGAGCGCGAGAAATACCAAATCAGTAAAGATGATGAAAATAGTGTTGATATGGATGCAGCTGGTCGTGCATTGGAAGCTCAACTAATGGACGACAGCAGCAACAAAGTGGACGATGTCTTGGTTAGCACTCCGTCTTCGAAACTATCCGATGTTGACGACTCAATCGAAAATGTTGAGCGACGTGATGCATCTGAAAGTGGTCGCACAAAGGATAAAAAGAAGAAGCGCAAAAAGGATAAGCATCAAAAGAGAGAACATCATAGCTATTCCTCAAATCAGCCCAGCAGTCAATTGTCTGTAAAATCTTCATTGTCTCATTCCAATAGCTTCATTCCAACTGATATGCCAGCGCCATTACCACAACATCCAGTAACACCAAGTGTCATCGCTCCGCCAACTGTTCCACCTCCAACGACACCACCACCTCCACCTCTGCCGCAACCAGCCGTTGAGGTTCCAGTGCCAACGGCCCCAGAGCCGGTAAAACAATCACCAAGTTTACCTTGTCTTATTGAAGACAGCCCACCACATAAGACGAATTCTGGGTTTGAGTTGGAGCCTCTTACTGTCAACACGGTGAAATCTGTAGAGGAATTGAAGGTGAATCAGGCACCAAAATCTCCAGTTAAATTGGCATCATCCCCATTGCCAGAGCCAAAGAAGTCAGTTGCCGCATTTGTGAAGTTGCCTATTGATAGTGAGATTCACAATGAGGCTGTGCAATCTATTGCCATCATTGATCCCAAACCACCACCACCACCGGTCGTAATGATTGATCTTTTGGATACCGACACTTGCGATTCCAATGAGAAAAATGAAAAACTTGAAGAGAAATCTCGTGCTGTCATTTCGCAAGAGGAAACCGAAGATGCTGTGGCTGCGTTATTGGGTGAGAGTTTTGGCTCTGCTGTGGATTACAACGAATGCTTCACCACTGAACCGGAACCTATTGAAGATGAAAGTTCAAGCGTTGTAGCACCAATTCACAATTTTATTCCCGAAGAGGAGGCCGAAGAAATGCGTAAGGCTGTACAGAGTTTGAACACTGAGGAGTTTGACATTAAGCCAGACACACCGCAGTCTGAAAACAATCTCCAAATTGATACAGACACTGAAGAGCCTGAGGATGATTTTTTAGTGCAAATGCAATTCGACAATCCACCCAAAACACCCGATGTGGATTTGTCCCAAATTTCATCATCATCATCACCAGTGGTCAAGGCGCAATCCAGCCCAATGGTGACACCAGAAAAGTCAATTCCATCCACTGTGACAACGCCAAATGTGACATCGTCGTTTTCAACCTCACTCAGCAGCATTTCATCTAAATCCACAACACCGAATCAGTCTGTAATTATTACAAAAACCACTCCAACTCCTTCCAAGGTAATTCCATCACCTATTCAGTTGGAAGCACCGAAGATTGTGACGCCACCACCGCAGGCTGTTGTGAAGACAATTCCAAAGACAGAACCATTGCCCATCTTGTCGATACCAACCGTTAGTGTGAAACCAAATGTGTCGGCTAAACCTTACATTCATCCGAATGGAAGTGACCCCAAACATCCAAAACCATTGGAGAAGCAAATGTTTGTTTACCCATCTGATGTTAAAGCACCCACACCGACAATTGTCAATAAGATTGATTCAAATGTAACAAATGTGGAAGAGTCCAGACCATCCGGTCCTCCTAAAGTGGAACCTCCAACAATCCCTCCATTCAAGTTGCAAGACATCAAAATGGCCAATCAAAAGCCCAAGCAGTTACCTTGTGTTATGTCTCAATCAGCTACTTCAGCAGTGGCACCACAAAAATCCATTCACGAAGGTTCGTTGGCTGCTCTTTCCAAAGTGGAGCACAATACCCCGTCAATGCAGAAGATTGCCTCAATGGCAGCGCCTGATATGAAAGACAAATCCAAATCATCCCCAACTGTGTCATCACCAATTGCACCACTTGTAATACCATCGGCTACAAAGGAAATGTTCAACAACCAAATTGGACAGAGTAGTCCATTGGGAAGACAATCAATGGGTGCTGTTATTAAAGTGAATGCTGACTTGAAGCCAGAACTGAAGAAGGATGACATTGAAGTCAAGAAACATGTAACTTCTACTCCATTGAAGCAACCCGAGACAATGCACTTTGGTAAAGGTATTAAGGTTCATTTGGAAAGCAAAGATGATCACCCAATGATGAAGCGAGAAATGAAATCGCCTGTCAAGTTGTTGCCAATTAAAACTGAGGTGACGTCATCACAGGATGCAGTGAAGCCAACTTCTTTGATTATTGATACCAAATTTGATCCCAAGAAAGTTGTTATTGGTGTTCAGAAGGTTGTGGAATCACCTAAAGACAAATCCATGCCTGAAATACCAACAATGGATGAAGAGGAAGATTTCCAACCAAAGGACATGGGACCAGTGCGAACAATTATAATAAATCCTGTTGTTGCGGATGAGAAGCCTTCTTCAATTGGTGAATTGAAGGTGGTAACAAAACCTACTAACATTGATGTTGAGAACTTGAAGAACACCATCAGTGAGTCCATTAAAACTGAGTCAAATATTGTCAAGCCAAAGGAGCCTGAATTCTCTGTCATTAAAAAGTCAGTTGTTCCCGAAAAAGTTGTTCCTGAAGCGTGGCTGCACAAACCACAATCCAATATGGAATCAGTTATCAAGAAAATTGACACGGTGACAAACATCAAGTATGAGCCACCAGTGGCAATGACAGCCACAGTTACTCCAATGCCTAAATCGGAATCACTGAAGCCCCAACAACCACCTCAAATAACACCAACATTACCAGTCAGTCAGGTGAATAAATCAGGTTTACCATTGGTATCTTCTTCACTGGAAGACAGTGCCGCGGAAACCGAGCATGACGATGATATTAGTGGGAAGAAACGCCTTGTTCGTCAACGCAAAGAACAAAATCCAGAATTGTCCAAACAACAAATACTGGATCAGCAGAATAAACGAAAATCGCAAGGCGCCCGCAAAGGTCGTCCACCCAAAGCTGGACGCACATCCATTACTGAAGAAAGTCCAGATGATGAGGTATCTCATCCACGTCCACATCGCCTCTCCAACAACAGTGAGTCCGATGTGTATGAGTTCCGTGAGGATTCCGGTGATGAGGAGCGTCCCAGACTTATAATGACTATTAAACAAGCAGGACCTGTTCAATCAATAACATTGTCCCCACCAAATAATCTGGCAACTCCATCTCAGCTCCACTCATCCCCAATGTCCGCCAGTAAATTGTCACCACAACCACCGGGTAGTCCACAAGATAATGCAACATCGCCAAAAGATGACAATAGTCCTGGAAATTGCACTAGGAAGTCAAAGCGATTGCAAGAGCGTGACATTTCTCGAAATACTATCGATGACACGATTGAGGATGTTGTCAAAAATATGACCAAACAGCAACAGCAATTGCATATGCAACAATTGCAGCAAATGCAACAGCAACAACAACAACAGCAAAATATGCAACCACAAACTGTGACGACAACGCCACAAATGCCAACACAATTGCATCCAACACTTCCTCAACAACAACAACAACAGCAACAACCGCCAATGCAATCACATCCCTTGCAACCACAACAACAGAATGTTCCCCAACCCGGTCAGATGACGCCAACACGTCGCTCCACAAGAAGCACGAATGTTGTCAATAAAATGCCCATTCCGGAAAAACCCTTAACGCCACCATCATTTGATGTGCGTAAGTCACCGCGGACTGTTACACGTTACCGCAAAGAACGCAAGCAATCCGAAACATCAATTGATTCCAGTGATGAGAAGGTGAAGTCAGATGAATTGCCCAAACCACCCAGTATGCTGTCTTTGGAGGCACAACATCAAAATCTTTTAGTAGCGCCGAAAGAAATTGCTGTTCCCAAACCAAGTGATAACATTTTATCAGCAACACCTTCGCTTCCAGTGGTGGCAGCAGAGAAAAAGGTGCCAGAGCTTCCAGTGTCTGTGGATCCTAAAAAGCCAACAATTATCCAAACAGTTGGTGGAGGAGAGAAGCGTCCAAATGAACCATGCGAGCCACTTACGTTGATTGATCCAGTGACTGGTGAACTAACTGTGGTCCGTCAAAGCAAAGAAGGACAATATGTGCCCGTCTCCGGATCACTTAAATTCCCAAATTCGGCTGGGCTTCCACATACAACAGCAAGTGGCACAACTTCTGTCATTTCAATGATTGCTACACAACCACATCTGCAACAACAATTACATCAGCAGCAATCTCAACTGCAAGCGCAACAATTGCATCATGTTGCATCACAACAACCGCAAACACAGTCACTTCAACAACAAATGCACCAGCCATCGCAACCACAAGTTGTTTTACAACAACAAAAACCGGTACAGCCTGGATTACTGCATCAACAACCACAACAGATGATGCATCATTCGCCACAGTTGAAACAGCAGCATCCACCCACACAAATCAATCAGCAACCACCAAATCCCCAAATGAAGTTGCAACAACCACCACAACAACAATTGCCACATCCACAACAACCAATGCAGCCAAAACAAATGCCGGCTACTCAGCCAAATCCTCCGCACAATCAGGTGAAGCAACAACCGCAACATCATGTTGTTGTTACAAAGTCAGCGCCACCTCCAGCAGCCCACACATCCATTTCAAGCTATCCCGATGTCAACGCAATGCAACGACACCAAAATCAGGAGCCAGCAAAAATTATTTTGGTGCATTCCACGTCATCAGCGCCAAAGCTTTCCAATCACTCGGCGGATGCCATTGTAGTTCCAGTACCCCATACTGTGTCAGCTCCATCAGTCGTCCACACTCACACTGGGCCAAAGATGACAGCAGTTCCATTGGTACAAAAAGTGCCATCACCCTCGGTTGTTGTTGAACATCAGACATCAGCAAGTGGGGCGCAGCCCCCACCACCACCACCACCTACTCGTGCACATCCAATAAAAGCTCACATCCTTCCACCTGGTGTTTCTTCTCATGCTGGTGGTGCCAAAAAAGTCATCACTAGTATGCCACAAACAACAATAATTGCTGCCAATGCGGCGCCACCACAATCATCCAATCCAATGGTTTCCCATAATCAACCAACTGCCCAGATATTGGATCAACGAATAATAAAAATGCAACAACAACAGTACATCCAACAAATTCAACAGCAACAGCAACAAATGCAAATGATTCAGCAGCAGCAGCATCAGTTGAAAAATCAACATTTGACACAACAACAACAACAACAGGGTCATCCCCAACTGCCTGGTCACATGCAGCAGCAGCAGCAGCAGCATTCGCAATCCTCTTCACCAGCCAATTTGCATGTTGTGGATAAGTCGAAGCCCCAAAGTGTTGTTGTAAACGCTAAATATGTAACCAATCATCTTCCATCACACCAAATGCCACAAGGTTCCATTATAAATGTGCCACTGAAGCATCAGCAGCAACCTACCGTTTTGATTGAGCAGGAACCACACATTCTTCTGCATGGGGGACAGAGCGGTGCCAAGCTTTCACCACACTCCCCCAGTGGCTATTCAACGGTGTTGCACAGCAAACCAATGCCAGGACAAATGTCAACCATCATTCAGAAGAAGGGTGGTGTTCAGATGGCGCAACAACATGCTGTTGTTTTGACACCCCATCAACAACAACAACAGCAACAACTGCAGCAACAAGTTGCTCATCAACAACAACAACAACAGCACCAACAACCCCATCAATCTCATCCCGTTCAAATGGTAATGCAACAACATCCAATGCAGCGACAACCATCGCCACAACACATGCAACAGCAAGCCATATCGCAGGCGAAGCAAAAACAAATGATGTCCCAATCCGTTGTGGTTCAATCACCCATTAAAGTTCCTCCTGGTTCCAATGTTCAAATGCAAGGACATCCCCAAATTTTGCACATTAATTCAGCTGGCAAAATGCAAACGGTTGTTCATAATGCGAGGGAGCAACCACCACAGTTGCAGCAACAACATCAGCCACAACAACAACCACCACCACAGCAACAGCAACCACAACCACAACCATCTGGTCAACCTGGACAACCATCACTTCAGCAACCACAACAATTATTGCAACAACAACAACCACTCTCTGGTGGTCAACACATAATCCAAGGAATTCCAATGCATCAGCAGCCGACTGTTGCCCAACAACAACAACCACAACCATCACCGCAACAGTTGATGAACGCCGCCACCAGTTCAACATCCGTTCTGCAAATGAAGTCACGCACTGGAATGCCTGGTTTGCCACAGCAGTTGCAACAACAACAACAGCAACTGCAGCAGGCTAGTCCGCCCATCAATAAACCGGTAATGGCATTCCATCAGGCGCCACAAATTTTGACAGGTGCTGTGGCCAGTCCACCGCTGAAGCAGCATCTTGTCGGGCAACAACCAATTGTGACAGGTAATTTGTGGGCTTATTTAAATTGTTTTTAATTAAATTAATTCCAAATTTTTTAAATTTATCAACAAAACAACAGGCGCAAGCAGTTCTCGTGTTTCCATCCCACCAGTGAGTCCACATTGGCCAGCACAACGTGGTCCAATAATGCAGCAACCCGGCTTGCCAGTGCCCGCATTTGAGGCTAGTTTGGTAAGTAGTGGTGTGGCATACAATAGTGGTGCTTCCTCTTCTTCTTCATGTCGTGTTGTGAATTGTGGTTTTACTAAATCCTTGAATGCAAATGTTTTCCTCCCTCCCTTGGACGCTACTTTTGTACGGCAACAGCATGGAGACGTTGGCGGCGCATACAATGCCGGGCATGACCATAGTCCACCGCCTGCTCATCAGCAGGCCTCACCGGTTCCAGCGGTAATGATCCAATGCAGACATCCATGTCTTGTCATCTTTTTTTTTTCATTTGATTGTTGCCTTATTTTGTAGTTTTTTGTGACCCAATTTGGATCGTCCCATTTTAATATTTTATCAAGGTTCCAATTTCCATTTTAAACTAACCAATTCCATTTATCCTTGTAGGGTGGCGATGTGTCTTCATACTCTCCATCTCTTCGTGGAGTATCCCGCAAGCAGTACATGTTGCATCAATATCGGCGGTCCCAAGAGCAGGAACAAGAGCAGGAGCAGGAAGACTTACAAAGTCCACAAGATCGTACTACTGGTATGTTAATTTTTTACATGTCTAATTTAAAAACTGGAACCTTAATACCAAATTCCCACTCCTCCCACACAGACTCACCCCAAGTGGCGCAAGTATATTTGCGACGAGGCAGTCACATTCCAATGGCCTACTACGATGACAGTGGTGTGCGTTACTATGAGCCACCGCCAGCCCATCGGGTGCCACACAATGTTGTCTCACCAGCAAGTGGTTGCTTCCCACCGCAACCAGCCGCAATCAATACTTACTATAAGCGTGAGTTGGATTTTGCCATTGAGAAAGGGCGTGATATTCACTCCACCATTCCTGGTGAGTATTTTTTTATTGGAAGTTTTCCTTTAGCTTTCCCTTGCGCCTTCCTTTGGATTTCACAAAGAAAGGTGAGACTTACAATATTGTCTCAACTTTCGTTGCGACATCCCATTAAAACAGGCATAGTCTTCTTCAATGAATCAATGTTGTTATCAAGACCCGGATTCAATTCATGTCCTTTGTTAAGGTTCCAAAGTCTTACTTTAAAAAATTTACTAAACAATTTTTTTACCATTTCAGTTCACACAAGTATTCCCAATCACGGATGTCTGGTGCCAGCCATACCCACGCCGGCGGGTCGTCACTTGCAGGCGACACCACCACATGCCAGTCAGGTGCCACGGCAAGCGGACTCTTTGTTGATGCTGTTGCAACGGTATCCGGTAATGTGGCAGGGATTGTTGGCCCTGAAAACAGATCAGGCGGCCGTGCAGATGCACTTTGTGTATGGCAACTCCCAGATTGCAAACAATTCGTTGCCGTGGAACAGTGATGGATCGACGCCGCCTGTCAGGATTTCACAGCGTATGCGTTTGGAGCAGACGCAGCTGGAGGGTGTGGCCAGAAAGATGCAGGTATGTTGAAAAAGGATTTAATTTTAATGTATTGTCAATATTTTATTAAATATTGTCAATATTTTCATATTATATTGAAAAAAAAATTAATTAATTTAAATTAAATTTAGGCCCGTAACGAGCACTGCATGTTGCTAGCACTGCCCTGTGGCCGTGATCACATGGACGTCCTCCAACAATCGAACAATTTGGGATCCGCCTTCATCACCTACTTGCAACAAAAACAGGCCGCCGGCATTGTCAATATACCAGCAATGGGGAGCGATCAATCCGCAGCGTACGTCGTGCACATTTTCCCATCGTGCGAGTTCGCCAATGACAATCTTGCACGCATTGCACCGGATTTGTTGCATCGTGTGGCTGACATTGCTCATCTGTTGATTGTCATTGCGACGGTATAGCCCGTTCTGTAAGGCGACGTGTAGTTGGGGAGGGAGTTGTTGATGGGATTGAGTTCAATGTTGCAAAATGAATGTGCAATTAATTTGTGGAGATGGAAGAGACTTTAATGAGTGATTTGTGCAATATCACAGGAAGAAGGATATGTGGACAAACCAGAAAATGGAGGACAATATTTATTTAAATAATGGAACAATAATAAAAAAGGAAGGATGCTGCGTACTATAGATAATGAGAGAGGCTCCTCAATTAAAACAAAACAAAACAAATATAGCAATCATTTCGTAGACACAATTTTTAAACTTAAAACGGATAAAAAATAATAACAGCCTTTGCTAATTAATTATTAAATGACGATGATGAATGAATAAACAATAATTAATAAATTAAAACATTTTACGTTAATGACAGACAAAAGATAATTAAACTACAACATAACGATGATGATACATAAAATAACTAGATGATGACGATGACATAATATTGATAATGATGATGATGAACATAATTTAATTATAGGTCATATTATTAAGTAATAAATTCTACTACAATGCAAATTAAAATGCAAATTAAATAGAGAAACACAATATAGCTGATGATTAAAGTAAACAAAAAAACAAAAAAACAAAACACAGACATAAATAAATAATTAAACATTAAACATGTAACGTTTTACTAGCGTTAACGGATCATAAATTAAATTAAATAATAAAAAAAAAACATTTAAAAAATAAATAGTAACACAATGAAGCCCAACAAAAATTAAAAGAATTAATAATTATGAAAACCTTAACTATGAATTATAGAACGCTGAGAGATTTAAGGATTAAATGTAATAAAAAAATAAATAAAATGTAATTGAGCCGATTTTAAATGATGGTTTAGTTATAAAATAAGCAGTTGTTAAATTATATGTATAAAGAAGAAAGCAAAAAAACACTATGGTATATTAAAATAAATAGCGAGTAATAAAAATATTGATTTTGTTTTTAAGTGATTTAATTATATTTTTTTCCACCACAACAAAACAATTAAGCAAAACAATAATTAAAAGTATATAATTAAATTGTTTTACAACACAGTTTTCATTCTTTTTTTCTGAATTAGTCGTTAAGTAATGTAGTCATTAGGGACAAAAAACAAATACAACTAATCGTAGATAAATGAAGAATTAATTTAAACACAAATAAAATGATAAAAGTATGATGAGGGAAAAGAAAATTTAAAAAAAAAACACAAAAAAAAATCAAATGGTCACGATTTTGAAAAATAATGGGAAAACATAAAACTGTTTTAAATAAAATGACCAAAAGTAATAAAGTAGTGATGAAGAACACACACACACACACACACACACAGTAATTGAAATTAAAAGAAAAAGAAAAAAAGAGTAAAATGTAAATTAAAAAAAAAACAAACAGAACATTGAAAGTACGAAATTATTAATTAATATTAATATTAATATGATGTAATAAAAACTGTTATTATTATTATTATTATTTTAAAAAAACACTGTAAATACAAATTATTAATTAATGATTATTATTACTATTTACTAGTACTACTAATAATAAAGAAAAAAAAATCATAAATTATATAAATTAAAGTAAAAAGAAACGAGAATAATAGGCGAAGTGAAAATAGATAGCGAAAATTTCTGTGAAAACACCCCCCCCCCCCCCAATTTAAAAACTTCTTCAAAACTATAAATACAAAAATAAATAAAAAGCCAATCCTCCATTAAAATACGATAAAACACGACACACACACTCACATTCACATAAAGGCCACTTACAAAAAAAAAGGATATTTCAATAAAATAAAAAAAAGAATTCAAACCCAACATAATTTAAAAGGAATTTAAAAATAATAAACAAAAACAAAAAAAAATCAACAAAATACAAAAATAGATTTTTCATTTTTCATTGAAATTAATTTTGTTCGTGCATAATTAAAATTAAAATTATGTATTTATTTGAAAAATTATTTATTTTCAGCCACAATCAACTCCTTTATTTTTTTTTCATTAAATTAATTCATAGAAATTTCAACTGGCGGCTTAAATAATTTATTTTACGTAACCCATAATTAATTCACTTTAATTGAAATTGATTTAATTTTTAATCCACTTATAATTAAATTTGGCTTAACTTTTAATCCACTTTGTAATTAAAATTGGCTTAATTTTTAATCCACTTTAATTAAAATTGGCTTAATTGTTAATCCACTTTAATTTAAATTGATTTGAAATTTTAGAAATTGGCTTAAGTTTGATTAGATTTCAAATTTTTTTTGATTGTTTAATAATAAAAATGCATCCCTTGTGGTGGTGTGGGGCTCAAAAAATACCGTTAGGGGGCTGCAAATGGCACTTCTAATTCAGCAAATTAAATTCAATTGATTTAATCCTTTATTTAAATGTACATAAGTCTTGCTCTATAAAAAAAATAGAAGGTCTTTTTATTTAAAATGCTTTCATTCTGACATGGATTAAAAATATAGAAAATTTTAATAATTAACTAAAGTATTTCATTCCTAAATATTTTATTTGATCTCGATAGCTTAAAAATTATTAAATTTAATTCCATTTTTAATTATTACAATTAAATTCCTCGATTTTATAAGTTGTTAAATATTTAATTAAAAACTGCAATCAAGTAAATAAACCAACGTTAAGTGGTTTATTTCCTTGCTTCCGTTTTTTTTTTTATTAAAAATAGATTAAAAACTTTATCATTTACTTTTAATTCAAATTATTTAATTAGTAATTGAATGTAATTTATTCCTTATTAATTTATTTAAATTACAATGGCTTTAAAGATGTTGAATTAAAATTACCATTCGCCACCCCAACCGAAGAGGGATGCCCCTCCACCACTTCTTCGGTCATCTCTGCATAATGTCGCCGCACAGACTTGTCGCCCTTTCATTTTAATATCATTTTCGTTTCGTCTACAAACCACAATATTTGCAAAAAACAATTAAAAACAAATATATTAATTGACAGACAGAGAAATTAAAAAAACATTAAATTAAAATAAGAAACATTAAAAACAAAATAAAATTATGAATTAATTAACTGATTGTGATCATAATATTATATTAATTATTAAACAAAAAAGCAAAAAAAAAAAAAACAATGGAAAAAAAAAATGAATTCTGTACCTTTTCTGTATATTTTGTACATACGTTGTATTCATATGTGTGTATGTACATCATGTTATTTATATACATACGCATATGTGGCAGGATTAATAATATTAAATAAAAGTAATCTTTATTTCTGATTGTTATCTTTTTCCGAAGCGACTTAATACGAATTTAAGTCATTTTTTTTCAGATAAGAGATTTAAATTTTATATTTCAGAATGCAAAAGAAGCCAGGATTTGGGACTTCAAGCATGATGTCACTATTTTGTTATAAAGTCTCACTTTAAAGAAAAGGTTGCTTAAAACTTAGGAAATTTGGATTACTGGCAGTTCTCTTTAAAATATTTTTTAAAATTTAATATTAAATTTAAATTTCATTCGATGAAACAAGAAGTACTAGAAAAAGGAGTCTGGAGTTTATTTTATATTTTATTTAATTCCTCCAATCAAAGTCACTTAACGTTAAGACAAATTTTCTATTATTACATTTTTTAATTTTTTTTAATTTTACCATAAACTTAAGTTTTAAAACAACCTATAAATAAATTTTAATATTGTTGCGTAATGATATGACTTAAAAACTCTTTTTAAGTTCTTCATCCCTCAATAATTTAAGTACATTTTTAAAAAATCCATCATTAAGTCATCAGAGAAACCCCAAAAATTTTCAGGATTCAAAAACAGGATTTAAAACAAAAAAAATTATTTCAAAAATGGGTTTTTTAAATAAATTTAAATTCCTCATTTAATTCAATTTAATAACATTTTCTCTAAAAATAAATCGGTTATTTGAGAAACTCCATAGTCCGATTTAATCTTCCTAGCAATAAATGTATTAAGCTTAGAGCTAAATCTAAATTAACGCCTAAAATGGGTTCGCGAATTTGCTAGTTTGTATTAAACGAATATAGTTGATAAATCAATGTTTAAAATAATTTATTTTATTTTTAAATGGACTATTTTAAATTTAAAATTACAATAAACATAATGTTTTTTAATTAATAAATTAATCAGTTTTTTTTTTTTAAGGAAATAAATTATAAAATAATGTAAAAAATGCAAAAATGACCCAAATTTGAAAATTCATAATTTTAAAAATTACTTATTGAGGTTTAAAATAGTTTTAAATATTTATTTTTATGCTTCAAAAAGTAGAAATAACAAGTAAATTAAAACTAATATTTATTAAAAATTATTTTAAATTGTTTTTTAATGAAATGAATTAGTTATGAGACAATACTCAAACCAATAATTGATAATAATCTTGAGCTTCTCGGCCTTTTAAATTTAAAAATCCCGCTACAACATCTTCCGATTAAGTAATTTTAAGTCATCCTTTTAATCATCCTGATATCACAAGTCATGCAATCCAATCCCAAATCGACTTTTAAAATTAGTTTTTTAAAGTCTTAGTTTTTGTGCAATAATCCGTTAAAAAACGTGCGAAATTTAAACAATTTTAATTTATTTATGATACTTAAGCTCACTTAAAACTAAACTAAATTAAAATTAAACAAATTTAAGTCACCACAATAAAATGCTAACAATACGAGGAAGGTGCCATCCAATGACTTGACAATAAAATTCCAAAATTACATTAACCGAACTAATAATTCCCAATCAATCAATCAAAGTATCGAGTCATTTTTGGGATTTGTTAAACACAAAACAGGCTTATGACAATTATTTAAATTGTTGACTGCAAATGATATCACGAAGCACAAACGAATCTGTCTCACAATGAATGGGATGGCAACCTTCCTTATTTCCAGGAATCGTGCGTTTGTTGTACTTATTGTAATTAAGATAGCAAATTGACTCACATAATATTAAGTGTAGCAACGGCTAGTAACAAAAGAGTGGCTCAAACAAAAGCAAATTGGATTAAGCACGTTCCCAAGCGCGGTTAAGTCAAGAGCAGGTGAGCAAACATGCGTTTGGATGATTAAGAAGCAGTTCAACCACAACATCATGATACTTGCTTTATAACCACAAGATGTAGCAAGATGATACCAAGAATTCAAATCAAAATAAAGAACACACACTCATGTCAGAGTACTTATCAGTTTAAGTTGCAGCACTTCCATTAACGCTGCCCTGACTCACAAGCAAACACTTTTCCTCCTTCGGTTGATGTAATTGGGGATTGGTAACACAAATCTTTTCTTGGTGATGGCGATCGCTTCAAAGAATGAAGACAGGAAGTGAGTGTGCTCGTAGCTTCATTTCTCCTTGCTGCTTATGTATTCCATAATGAAAGTGAAATTAATTGTGTGCCTGTTTGTGTGAAGATTTGATCATAAATTATGTGTTTCCCTTGCAGTTCATTCCCACTTCCCTGCATTGCGACGCGAGAAGTGCACATTTACCATCGAGTGGTTTGTTGTTTTTCTCAGCATCACTCGAGTGTGTGCCGTGCCGCCGCAGTGTTTGCTATGACGCGAGGGCAGTGCTTGTGCCTGGCTGGTTAGTAAGGTTACAGCATCTTCTGTGCGGGTAAATATTTGCCGTCAGTGCTGCAATGTGGCTTAAACTCGCCTTTACTCTTTTCGGGTGTACATTTTGAACCGATTATACAAGCGATTACAATCAAATCTTTAAGATGCAGCATAATAATTACTCAAAGAACTTGGCTTGTGGGGTTTTGGGAATTTATAAACACGTTGCTGCACCTTTGGCGCATTTAAACCAAAAACCAAATATTTATTATTAACGGAAAGTTAAACAACGTGACAAACTCTTGTGGAGGTTGTGGGCTGTGTTTGAAGAAGTTCTTCAAGTGTGTGCCCTCTTATAACGTTATAACGTTAACGTTAATAAACTCTTAACAAACTATTATGATTAATTCGGTGCAATGCGCTTTGTTGGTATTTTGGGCATTTTTGCATGATGAGGCCACATTTCCCAAAAAAAATTAACATCTGTTGTTCAAGTACAGACACAAAGTTAGATGAAGCCCAACCACAAACACACAATTAAAAAATGTAGCTTAGTACTTATCAACAATTAACATAAAGAACTCACTTATAACCACCACTTCCGTTATTGGAACCTGCGCTCTCAATCCACACACGTCACATTTTTTATTTTTGGAAATTTCTCCTCAATTGAACATTCATTGCCAAATTTGCTCCAAATAACTTAAATCCCAATAATTTTTGAAGTTCTTGCGTCAGGTTCGGATTTATTTGGGAAACATTGAGGCATGACTCGCGTGAGTATTCCCGGAGTGGTTTATGATGATGGATGCGACTGATTGCAACATTATATTTTGGGGAAGATGCTTTTTTGTTTTACTGTTTTACTTTGAGTGATAAAAATAGGATTACTCGTTACCGTGCGATAAAAATTTGGTGTTTCGAAATATTGGTTGAGAGTTGAGGCGACTTGAGTGAAGTATAACTAAACAACCGTAATTATGAATGTTGATTTAATTGGGAGGTGTGCATAAGAAGCAGTGATTCACTGATTATGTCATGAGCGGAAAGATTAATTTTTTTTATGACATTTTACTGCGATTGAGTGTAATATTTGGAAAAAAGTTTTGGAGTCTGTAATTTTCCTATTTTTAGAAGTGCAGAAAGCCTACGAAATTGGTAGGATTTGCTTTTTCTAAGGTGCATTCAAGGTGAAGTGATTTCCAGAAGGTATTTCCTTGTTCCTGTTCAGCATCAGTCACGTCAATTTGATTCCCCCTCAATTAACACCAAACAAACTACACTTTCAGTTGCGAAACAAACACTCAGCCTTTCCCACGATATTGACAAGGCAAACTATTTATTGCATCAATTAACAACCTGCCTTTAATATTCCACAAATAAAAAGCGAGGGTGTCGAAGCAATAGACCTAAACAATAGACTAACTTAATGTCGCAATCAAATAGCAAAAAGCCCATTATTAATAAAAATGCGATTTAACGATTCCCTTTTGTCGCAATAAAACATTTGCACTTCCAAGTCCAACTATATTATTAGAAGTCACGTCATCGGCACGCAATTATCCATCACCCATTAAAATTACAAAAGTATTTTAAAATTTTACTGCAATGCACTCACGTTATTTGGATTGCAAATTTACTAACACACCTTTAATTTGTTGTAGTATCGTGTGCCAGTGCAGACTGCAGAGTGCCACTACAATGCGACGAGACCATGACGGGACACGAGACAATGGTGCGCTAGCGATTTTAATTAAAACGGTTTAGCGATCACCGTTGCAGTGCTCGCCGCGCTCTACAGTCTACACTCGTTGTGTGGTCTTTTTTTCAATGCATTAATTTTAACATTTTAGTGATATTGAGTTAAACATTTTTATTTCAATATCACAAAATTCGTTGGGCCATGTTGATTATGCTTCAAAAAATGTGACGACTTAACGGCTGAGTGTGACCCATAGGGCGGCTAAAATGCGTGAAGGGAGAATCAAAATCAAAAAAGTCATGTCTTTCCGTTTAGTTTTTATGGCGTTTGCCATAAAATCTGTGAAAAATGGGCTATAAATTACACGTCCAATATGATTTATGGGACGATCGTGTTGTTGCATGTTCGGTCCGATTGATTGTGCAGTTCGTCATGACATTGTGCGTCGGTCTACATAATATGTGATGGGCTAACTAAAACTATAACACAACATTCGTCATTAACAGTTAACATTGCGGAAGCTCATCGAGCACGATCATTCAATTTGATGCGGTCACCGCATTGATGCGTCAGTGCAACACGAGGAAGTGACTGACATGGTAAGTGGTGCGACATTTTTGGATTGCTGCCCAGACATTGTGGTGCCTGCAAAGAGGATTAACTTAACGCTTGTGAATTTTGTTCGTCGTTGCACAATTCCTCCAGTTTTTATTGCATGTCAAAGCCGATTACATTTTGATGCAGGCGTGGAAGTGGTGCGTGATCAGTGGAGAGCGGTTTTTTCACGGTCATGTCCACATAATAAGTGTTCATCTACAAAACGGGCAATCACAATGCAGGTGGTTTAGCGTGTAATGGGAAAACAGAAAATTTGAAATAAGTATAAGGCGATTAACTAAATTTAATTTCGGTTTTTAAATTGGTGTGTCGTTGGGGATGGCACTCCTGCTGAGTTAAGGAAGATGTGGTCGTTTTAATGGAATTTGTGCAATTATTTTGAAGGTGTAAAGGAGCTTTGAAGGATGATTTAAGTTAATAACTAAAGTTGTGGTTGTAATCTGTTTGAAGAATTTGTTTGGAAATGTTTTGCAATTAAAAAATGAAGTTTGAAAGTTAAATTCTACACCTTTTTCAATTGTAATTCAGATTAATCAATTGTAATTCAGATTCGAAGCAATTGAAAAATCTGAATTACAATTGAAAAAGGTGATGTTAATTCAACATAATTTGTGAGACCCCCAAAAAAATACCACCATGAACTGTAATCCAAATTACACAATAAAAAAACATTTTGTCAAGCTTCCATGGTCTATTCCTCGTACCTCTCCACATCCATCTAGATACGTCATGATAGTAAATCCCCAAAAAGGGGGACACTCCCTATTAGGCTCATCAATTTCTACAACATCAGCTTCATCTTTCAACATCACCACATAATATCACAATCCGCTCTCAGAAACCATATCAACAATTTGACACTAATCCCTTGAAAATCATCGGTCATTAACTAACCGCCTCAAGGTGGGTGACCTCCTGCAGGGCGCTCACATTTATTTGGGATTGTACCCAAAAAAAAAAATAATGAAATAAAAATGCAACAAAATAAAACACTCTGCAACTCTTTGTCTTTCCCAACCAAAACAAGTGGCAGGAAAAAACATACGCCATCCCGTCAACCAACATGCAATGCCATCATCACTCAGGCGATGAGAGAAACCGGAATTGTGTAAAGATGCGGCGCAATGTTCTAATTGTTTTCCAAGGTTAAGCAAACTTCCTGCAACGCAACGGTTGTGGTGTGGTTCAATCGCAGCGCACTTTTCGTTCCTGGCTGTCTGTCTTAAACGGTTCCCTTTCCCTTCGTGGATTTTATAAGTTTAATGTAAATGTTAATGTGTGCACGTTGAGCAAACCACTTAAGTCATACGCAACAGCCACTTTTTTTTAAAAACAGTAGCACATTGTTGAACAAATTGTGTTGGGACTTGAGCGCAGTCTACTGGCCAGACATATTTAAGAATCGTGTAAGGGAAGCAGGAGATCAAATTGTAAATACAAACAGCATTGTATTTGTGTTCGCAGTCACAATTTTCCATGGATGAGAAAAACGGATGATAACAATTTCGTAAACGCATCACGTCGCATCGGGATGGATCACGCCACAACCAACGAGCTTCCATCATAACTATTTTATGCACGAATTGCATTTAGAAGTCGCACACACTTTACTGCATTCATGTGGCAGTCAATAAAACCATTACAACAGAACTTTCAACAAGTTTAAGAGTTTTAAGTTATGTGCTTCTGCGCAATTCATGCCTCGAGAGCTGATGATGATGGGCGAATTAAGGGGGAGAGAAGAAACCACTCAAAATGCTTTACATTAACGTTACAAGTTGTTGTACCGCGACGGAGACGGGAGAGAGCTATTCATCAATTGAATTCTAGGATTCGATTATTGCGGTCGGTGGCTTTATTTCTTCCTCTTTGGAAGCTCTTTGGCTCTTTACATAGTTGAGTCAAGTGGTCGTGATGTAATCGAGTGCATCATCATCTACAAGATAAAGTTATGGCCTGGTTGGATGGCTACTGCAGCCTGTATGGCAACTGAATTGTCGGAATGTCAACAAACTGGATAATATAATTTATATTGTGGATTTGTGGAGCAATTTCAATTTAGTTGTTAAACTATGGGTAGTTTTATGTTCTTGTTGATTTATTCATTTTATTGCGCGCATTTTCTGATGTGAGTTACTTAATTTAATTTATTCTTGAAATACTTGGAACGGATCCACAATGAAGTGTCTGTTTTTTTAATTTATGGCGAGGACGCATTGCGGGGAGTTAGGTAACGGAATTACAGTTTAATAAGTGCCGTAGTCCATTAGTGAGAATTGAAGAAGAACTATAACGATTGCATCCATTAAAATTAGTGTTTTCACGCGCTACAATCCGGTTCGGGTTCAGGCCTGACACAGAAGATTGTTCCAGAACGGGCTATGAGTCCGAAAGTTAAAAGTGATTTTGCGTCTTGGTTCACTTATTACACACATCTCAGACAAGATCCACCTTGTCTTCTAGTTTCCACAAGTCTTCCTGGAAAGAAGGTTTTCGCTGGGTCATCGTCATTCATCCCGATGGAATACCCAGACCATCGGAGAATATTGGGCTGAGTTATTTTCCCAACATAGTAACTGTTGTCCTATCGCACTATATTTAAAGGACTCTGATATTTTGTAATTAGGTTTAAAATAATACAATAATAAAAAACCAGAGCTGGGTAAAATTCTAATTTAGTTTCCAAAATAATTTTAATTCCAAGAATATAATTTTAAAAATGAGTTTTAAATTTTTTGAGGCACCTTTTGATTAACTAAGGATCCTTTTTTTATTACTGATCCTGATTCCTTGGTTTAATTGTTAAAATGTTGATCCTTTCAGATTTTTTAAAACTTGTCTGGAAATCTTTTAAGTAAGAATAAATATTGGATGTGAATTCAATAATTAACTGAAATCATAGTTCATCAAATTGTTGGAGATAATAACTAAAACATTCGAGTCAAAGGTTTAAGATAAAAAATTAAGGTTCAAAAACTATAATCCATTTCAACGGAAACAATAAATCAAGTCGCACACAATTTCCCTAATTAAGACGTGACCATAAATAGCCTTAACACATTATGAGCATACTTAAAATACTTAAAACACAACGAAACAAAGACATCACGCTTTTAAACCAATCCCTAACATTTTGGACAAATTAATGAACCATACCTGATTTACAGTTCCGTACTTAATCTCTAAAAGGGCGTCCATATAGCGCCAACAGAACGAGTGTAAGCTCATACCGGCGGAACCTCATTAAACACCTAATTAGCAAACGAAAGAGATTATTAATCTCTTCATGAAAAAGCTCTTAACTAATTAAAATTGGGATTTGAATGAACGACCATAACATAAACAATGTAAAGGGCCAAGTCACACTTAAGAGTGCGCCTCAATCTAACTGTTAAACCTTTTCACAATAATATGCGCGAGTTTGACTATGCTGATTGATATCGTGTTTAAATTTGAATTTGGATCATCTTAGTAATGTGTTGTTTGAATATCAGGGCTGACCCTTTTAAAATTTCAAATATTTATTAAAATTACTAATATTTAAGTGTAATAAAATGTTAAGTAACGGAATTGAAGTAGACCATTGCTCACCATTACTGGAACGTTACTGACTACACACTTGCTGTTACTCAATATTACTTACACAGCCGTACTTACCATTACTATTTGAAGCGTAACAGTAAAAATTACTTACCATTAACTTACTTGTAATAACATTACTTTACTTAACTAAATTAAAAATATTAACGCAGCAAATAATAAAGTCATTTAGGTGCAACAGTAATTACAAAAAAGTAATTGTTCCTCAATTGTAAATTAAGTCCTCGCAATTTTTTTATAAATTTGATTCTTAGTTTAATATAAAGATTAATGATTCTTTATTTAAATATTTTTCCGACATAAATTTTAAATTTAAACTTGCTCTATAAAAAACAGAAGGGTTTTGTTTTTTCCTTTTTATTTAAATTGCTTGCAATTGTGACATGGATTAAAAATATAGAAACTTTTAATAATTAATTAAAATATTTCAATTATAAATATTTTATTTGATCTTGATAATTTTGTAAGCTATTAAATATTGAATTAAAAACTGCAATCAAGTAAATAAACCAACGTTAAGGGGTTTAGTGCTTCATTTTTTTTTCTTTAAATTAATTATTAATTTTTAAAATGTAATTAAGTATAAGTAACGAAAAAAACTTGGCTCCGTTACGTTATCCTATTATGTACTTTGTTTATTATTTTTAAAGTAACGGTACTTATAGTAAGTCAATTGGAAAGTAACTTGTTTTGGTAAAATACTTACTCACAAATTTCATTTAAACCAAACCCAAAAAGCGTTGTATTACTTTACAGATTTGTCCCAGCTCTGCCCCAGCACTGAGTGAATTAGATATTTCTTGTAATTATTTAGGAATGCGTACTAAACAATAAAATTTGAAAGTGGAAAGGCTCCGCATTGAATTAGGGTCACGCATAACTGCTGTGAGTGTGTTTGTGTGGGTGCATTGTTTTTGAGGTGTCGAGAACACACGTCAATCGGAAGTGTTTATTAATTAATAAGGTTGAATGGAAAGAATAACTTCAGTTAACGGAGATAATGATGTGGACACCTTATCCGATGTGCGCATCAAAGTGGAGCTCATTCATTTTTAAATGGACGCATTGTTATACCTTTTGTGTTGCATCAATGTTGAAATGGCGACAGAACTGAAGGGCTGAGACTGCATTCTCAGCAGTGTAGGTATTGGAAATTGGGTCACTGTTGCAGGTATAATTGTGGACGTCTGGAGTAATATGAAACGGAGCGAGGCCGAATGCATTATTGCGTCAATCAATGTCAAGTTTTAAAAAAAAAATTTGTGAAGCTTCTTTTTAGACAGGAACACCCAGAATTTAATCAATTAGATGAGCCCTATTTAATTATGTATTTTTTAAGATGATCTTTATTGAATTGTTGATGCATTCAACGCATTAAAATCCAAATTTTAGAAGCATCACGTCATTCCTTTAAAAATGAACGAAATCATGCAACGAATTCGTCATCTCCGAGCTGAGAAACCCGTGAAGTGTCAGCCAATTATGCTCAGAGATTTATTTGCATGGAAAATACTTAGTTCACTTCACCACACATTGCACCCAATTCCTTGCAACAACATCAAAGTAATTCAATCTGCGACGCCAATTCAATTAAAACATCAAACAATTCGATTGCCCAATCAAGTACAACAAGAAACAACAAACGCATCCACACGGAAGTGGTGGTCAATTCATGATGTTGACGCGTCTTGCTTAAATTTCACATACAGTAGTCCTCTCTCGCCATTAATCCGTGTGTCCGATCCAATTGATTTTGCGAATTCAATTGGAGTTTGAAATACGAACTGTTGTAAAATCAGATTTGGAATTTCCCCGCACTCCGCAGCATCAATTGGGATTGGCAGTGGCGTGCCAAATTGCCGAACGCAGTTTACGTGCTCCACATAAATTCCAATTCGAATGACAATACCACCCGTAACATCGTCATGTTCCATCGTGTATGTTTCTGGCTTTTGGCACCACATCAAAATATTGTGAGCGTTTATTATTTTTCGTGTAGTTCGGGGCAAGGAATCGCACACAGTCTCATCCATTTGAATTTGAGAGGCGTGCATTTCCTTAAAATTACGTAGTCGCGTGCATAATATGAAATTTAAGTCACGAAATGTTTCTCCATTCATCTCAATCATAAATAAATGTGTCGTTATGTAAGTCGGTCGGACAAGCGCATTTACGCGGGTTATTTTGGGACAGATCTGTGCAGATTTTAGATATTCCTCATTTATAATTCACAGTAACACAGTTTTTAATTTGGGTGGGAAGAGTTTGTTGGTAATTATGGCTAGACGGGGCAAATTAGATGCGATTCCTGATTGTGTCAAAGTTGAATGTAACTAAATTGGATTTTTGGGTTATTTTGGAAGGGCAATTATAAAATTGGGAAATTGTCACTGAGACCGTTAAAATGAGGTTAATTTTGGACCTTGAAATATTGTGCAGGATTAAAACGGTGAGACCTTTAATAATTTCAAGGTTCTTCACTTGAAATCGATTATAATTAAATTTTTTCCCCCATTTTGAGGTTATGAAAATTATTTTGAGGTTAAGAAATCCAACAGGCAACTGTTAAATGGAGTTCCAGTATTTTATGACAGATTTGGGTCAAAATTGTTTAAGCCGTTTTAGAGTTTTCATTCAATTTGTTTTTAAATGCCATTTTTTTAAAAGCCAGAACCTTGGAAGTGATCAAGACCTTGAACATTTATATTTTTTTTACAGAATAAAATTGTCAATTTCTTGAAAATTATGTTGTTCCTCAATTTTAAATGAAATGTTGCCCACACAAAAAGCCCTTCACAAATAATAGAGACATATTAAAACAATTCAATGGATTTCAAACCACACAGACAGTCTGGGTTCCCTAACTTCCAACAAATTCTGAAGTTCTCTCTAAAAACAAAGACCAAATCCACAACATTGAAAACAATGGCCAATCCACATTTTGATGTCCATAAATAATGCATAAATTTGCATAAAATCACAATATTGTCCTGCGCACGCGGTGCACCTGGCCTATATATATCAAATCGGACGATCACGCGACCCATTCTAGGCAAATCAATCTTTGGCCAAGTTGGCGGAACCGGTTTCCGCATGTAAACAACTCATTCAATACATTTTGCCTGGAGGCGCATTCATGTTTCTGGCGAGTGGCGCTTCATCCCAGAAAGTTATAACGACCGGTGCCGCATTGCATATTAAAACTGCATCCGATGTTAGTCAATTTGATGCCGCCATATAAGGGGATGATGACAAGAGCAACATTCGTACTGGTTTGTAAGTTGGTTTTTCTTTCTTAAAAGCTGTCTGTTTTGTTTGAAAAGGGATATTGCGTGTTAGAGATTTGAAGACGATGATTTCATTGTTTGTTTTTTCATTGACTTAATAATAATCGGTTTTGATTTAGATTTTTGTAAAATGCTTATTAACTCACTTTAAAAAGTATACTACAACTTTGTTAATAATTTCAAGGTCAAAATCATAAAATTCAAGTCAAATTATTTATATTTCAGTAACCTTGAATCTTTTTAATTTTATTTCAAACGTTATTATAGCTTTTAATAAGACACAAACAATTCCTGAACGATTAAAGGTCACAATTTGAAAATTCAAGGTCATATTTGTTTTTTAGTAACTATAATTCAAAATTTTTTTGTTTTAATTATTATAATCTTCTAAAATATTACTAATTTAAACGTAAGAAGCAATTTTGTGAAGGAATTCAAGGTCAAAATTCAAATATTTCAAGGTCACATAGTCCATATTTCAGAAACGGCGCAAATCTTACAGAAAAAACTCAATGTATTGTAAATGTAAGCTAGGCAAAAAACATTGCTGAACATTCCAAGGTCACGTTAACAATTTTTCAAGGTCAACAAATGATTAAAAATAAATGATATTTGAAATTTTACAAAACGTTAGTGTCTTATCTTCTTCTTAATAGTTCTAATATTTAGAAGTAGAACAACGATTCTTCAACTAAAGCCAGATAATTCAACTGAACAAACATTGTTCTGTTAAACTGTAACATTGCAACACAACAAACTTACAACATGAAATCCCTTCGCATCCTAAATATAAACGAAATACATTGTACAACAATGTGCACCGCCACTTACACAATTAATACCCTTGAACTCTAAAACAATGACGACTTTGTGTGTGAGCCATTTCGAAAAAACCCCCAACAATTACAAATGCCCGAGAAATGCGATCGATTTGAATTGATTCCAATTAGTCATAATGTTTGTTGCAATGAAATTATTCTAAGCGCGGCTATTGGACGATGTCAACGCTCGTCAGCAGTGAATTGAAAATAAAAAAGCTTACAAACAGATGATTCCGGCAGCTTCAATTGCATTTAATTTAGAAACAGAGTTGAGATTGTGCTTCTATTTATTTATTATTACAGTTATATGCAAAAGTGGTGACGATGGTGGAATTCAGGAGAAATCCTAATGCGATCATTGATGTCAATTAGGGGAGAAAGAACCCGTTATTAATTAGATTATTGATGGTGACATTTTTCTAAGTGGTTGGTATTAGGAACTAGTCGAAAACCCATACTTCGCCATAGCAATTAAGCTTTTGGTCGATTTTTTCACGAACCGCGATTTTTTTTGTTGCGGATTTCGCAGTTTAATTTTGCGTTTAAAATATGCCGAAAATGTTAACGAAAATTATATTCTTTTTAGTAGCAAGTCCTGAGATACTTTTAAAGGATCCATTCATTATTTTCTACAAATCATTGCTGAAAGGAATTAATTTTTTTAAAACCAACAATAAGTTTCTCAAAAATCTGTGAAAAGTAACCAGCTCCCAAAAAAAAATTATCAAATAATGAAAAAGCGTAACAATTTCCTCGTTGATGCCAAAAATAATGTTTTTCTTACCGAAATACCCGCACGTCCATTATTTAAAATTAAAAACAACTTAAAAGAAAACGTGCGTTTCAAAATTATTAAACATAACAGAAGGATTGCTACACCTAAACGATCAACGATCAGAAATTATGCAATCAAATTTGATTCTTTAAGACAAATTGATCGATCGATCATCGCGCCAAACCAGAAACCAAAATTAGTTACTCCCTTTTAGTTAAAAAAAATATAATTGGTGGCTGAAAATAAGCACGACATGCGGAAATTTTTCAAAAATAAAGTTAAAGAATTTTGTGTTTTAAAGTTATGTTAATCAAGTTGTTTCACTCATAAACACACAACCTGACAATGTGATCGCATTTTTTGTGGGCTTTTTAACTTCACTGAGTTCACTCCAAGCTCGCACAACTCGCGATATTTTTTTATGTAGGCGCGCGAGCCGCGATTATGCTGAGCGCTTCGCGCACATCACATTCATGAAAAACGCATTCGTGCTGCGCCGAAGCTCATATTGTGAAGTACAAATGCGCCAGCTTCTTTGAAGGCACATATTAATGTGCACACAACATTACAGGCCCCTGCCCGCTTTACTTTAATATGAATTCGTGTATGTACAAACTGCAGAGCAGAGAGTCAGTTACTTACCAAGACGTGATGGGCTGACTTGTGCCTTTAATGCAACGCCATTCAGTTATTAACGTGGCGCGGACTAGAGCAGATCATTCAGTGCGTCAGCCGTGAAACCGTTATCCGTGTAGAGAGTGATCAGTGACCGCATTCGGAAGTGTAACGGGATAAACGATCTCGTGTCGTAATTTAACGAACGCCAGCGATTGCCTAAATCCTGGGATTACAAATTGTAATTAATAACGGAATTTAGAATTTTTAGGTGTGGGGGAAAAATGAGGATTGAGGATCATCTAAAATTAAAAAGTGTTGTGCGTGACTAATTGTGAAAAAGGGCTTCTTCTTCAGTGTTGTGTGTGATCAAAAGAAAAATACGATCATTAAATTTTGAAGGAGGAAACAAAAAACGGTGCTTCATAAAAAAACACAATAAAATACTTAAATGCTGATGATTGTTGCTTCTAAAAATATTATTATTATGTGGTTAGATCTCTCACCCGAATTAGGTGCCCCCCTTTATTTTCAGCAATTAATTTGACGATGCGTTTGGTTGCAGCGCAAAGTGCACCACAGCGTCAGCACACAAATAAAGCAAAATTAGGCAAAATCAATTCATCAACATTGAGTGTCCAAAAAAAATAAGGGAAAAAATTAAAAAAAGGTTCATCAATTAAATTTAAAAAAAATCGAACCACAATGAAGTTCACAACACTCTTGTGGACGTTACAAATTCTAGTGCATCTTAAAATATTGAGCAATATTAGTGTCGGCTGCAGTACATCACCGGAGGCGTCATCCGGTGATGTGATGGCTAACCATCGCCACAACCATCAACATCGGCCACATTTTCGACACAATCACCGCAAATTGTTCAGCACACGATTGAACAAAAGTGACTTTGCCATTGTGAACGAGACAATACTGAGCATGCGCTCAAGTGCAGCCTCGTCAATGCGGTTCGTTGATGATTGGCATCGACGCAAGGCGGCCGCTGCTAAGAAGGTGGTGCCGTTCAAGCAGAAAAGGAAACGTGACCATCGTCCAGCCACCAAAACCATCACCACCACCACCACCACCGTAAGACCCTTCTACACCGTGAATGGCAGCAAGGACGAGAAAATGATGCTATCAAAGAAAAGTATTAATCATCATTATAATGCGAAGAAGAACGCCATCGCTGCGGATGACTCTCAATTTCAAACAGATGCGGACAACAGTAATAATGTGAGTTCGCAGAATCGAGGATCATCTCATCAAAGCCATGTGAGTGCCGAGTGGTTTTTCTTTATTTTCTCGATTGGGTTGTTTTACTTTTTGTTGCTTCGTTTTGAATTTCGCGGCTGGAATGGAGTACGGCGATCCATCCAGCCACAATTTCATAAATCATTTAATGCAAATTTTCAGCGTAAGTGAATTTGGGAAGATGAATCATGTCGGAATGCATACAATTTTAAAACAAAACGGAAAATCTTTCCTCTTAAATCTAATTGTTGGATTTTTTTTTTGGGATGAAAATAAAATGCGGTTTTGGATAATTTCTTAATTAATTATTGAAATTTGAGCAATTTTTTAATTTCACTCAAGTTTTTTTGCATTTTAAATTTTCTACAAATTATTCTAATTAATTATGAAACATTCATGATTGTGACTTAACTTTAAAATATTCCTCATATTTAAGTCATTACTCATTATTCATTAACAATCATGCCAATTAAATATTTCCTTTTTTATTATTTTTTAAATTGATTATTAATTCAAACTGAATATTCAAATATGTATTTAATAAATAAAATTTAATGGCAATTTGTTATTTTCCTCTCCATTCTTTATTGTTTTGTCTCATTAAGTTGTAGATTATTTCTTCTTGGAATTGTGGAAGTCAATTGCCTTTTTTTAAAGACTTCACTGTTTCATTTGAACTTCTGGGTTAAGCCTTAAAACAATATTGCGGGTTTAAAAGGATTGTTAAAGCAGGTCAATGTCTTTTAAATTATGAATAGCTTTCTTTCTTAAAATTAAACAGATTAGGGTAGTAATGACCTATAATTTTTATAAATTTTAAATTTTTTTTAAGTAAGTTTGTTTGTGATTAATATAAATTTATTTGTTGCAAATTTGAATTTTTAATGATTTGTTTGCATAAAAACAGTTAATCACTTTAAATACAAATTTTATTTTTTTATTACTTGTGAATAAACTTTATTTCCTGATAATGGACAAAAAAAAGGATCTTTAGGTGGTGAAAGCTTCAAAAATTTTTTTTGGAAATTGCACATTGCAGTTGTTTAATAACCGTATTTTAGTATTTTTAATTTCAATTCTTTTTCTAGAATTCATTTTAGTTTGATTGTATTAAAATTAAGTGTTTAAATTTTAAAAATAATAAAACATAGCTACAAAATAAATGATTTTGATTAAAGTACTTATAAGTTAATAACACTTTTTTTAAATTCAAATTTAAAATTTGCTTTCTTTTAACTTCTTTTAATACCTATTTGTATTTGTTTAATAATTTCCTTATTGCATAATATAAGTAGGTACCTAAATAGACGTTGCTTAACCTCCACTCAATAAAAGTGAAATTTATTTCTGATCAAAGATCAAACGGAAAGTTGTCTTAAGATGATCACTGATTGCTGACAAAAGTAGGGAACTGAAATTAAAAAATTCAACACTAATATTTTCACACAACCATAAAACCAAAATCATAATTTTGTAACAATAAAATCATTCAAGATAATGTATTTAAATTTTTAAATAAATGGATGATCTTACAAGACATTAAAATGAAGATCGAAACACAATTATTAATTTATGATGCATCACAAAAAAGTCAATCAATACGACTACAATAAAAAGACAAATTTAAAAAGTGAAATATTTATGTAAACGTCTGCCAATAAATAAATAAAAATGCAGTTACACTTTTGACACCTGTCATTCCAATGAAATTCCAATTGAATCAAGCTGACGCCTTCGGTTTTAATTTATTCCGTTGGAATTAAATCGAATGGACGGATTGAGACATTGTAACTGACATGTAACAAATCAATTTTATTGGCATAATTTGAATTTTTAATTAATTTTATGTTATTTTTTTATTATTTTATTACAATTTTTTTTTTTTTTTTCTACTACAAAAAAATTAGATTTGTTAACATAAAGGCTTCACAATTAAATTTGATAAATATATTTTAATTTGCTGCAATGAGGTTTTTGTCATAATTTAAATATAATCCGCAAAAACTGCGAAAAAAATCGCGGTTCGTGAAAAAATTAAAAATCTAATAAATCGAATAATTTTTAAATTTTTTCACGAACTGCGGTATTTTTCGCAGGATTGATTCTAAAGTCTAAAAATAAATTAAAAATCGTCCTACATTAATAGCCTAATTATAATCAACTTAGGGGTTTTCCGCTGCTAAATAATAAAGCCACCACTCCCAATTGGGCAAATGTGCACTGAATTTCGCTGTGAAACAATAAACAAAATTCCAAGTAACTAAGTACATGACAGGTAGTTTAAGTACTGAATTCAAAATGCATTCTAATCGAAATGGGCAATGCGTCATTATGCACACATAATAAACTTAATTTTTATTACAATTTTATAGTTGTTGCATTTCCGCCTCCCAAAAAATTAAACAACACAATAACAATCGACAATTAATCAACAGAACAATACGTCATGTAAAATTGTATGTTGGGCCACCAAAAAAAAGCAAAAAGAACAAAACAAAAAACGTGCCTGATCAATTTCAAAGCATTGGCCCAGTTTTTTTCCCCAGTCTCCCCCCCCAGTTAGGAAAAATGCAAGAGCAACAAACATGACTGAGTTATCGTGATTTGAATTTTTAATAAAAACCAATCCTAATGGTTTTGTGACAAATAAATTAATTTTTTTATTTTTTGATTTCTATAAAAGCATTTCCATGACCTTTTGAATTGAACAAGCTTTTGTTCTTAATAATATGCACTTTGTTTTCCTCCAATGTTCAACGTGCACTTTGCCTATGCAGTTTACATTTTGCATCCGATAAAACAAGCAATGAAGATGTAAATGATAATTTGTGGCATGGCGAATTGTTTAAATAGGTGGCATGGAGAAGGCAATAATAAATAGTGCGCATGCGCGAGGTGCTTACAATAGCAGTGCGCATGCGCAAAGCGCTTATAAAATATAACAACGTGTGTGCGCATACGATCGGAGATGGGGAGCTGGGCGCTAACACATTTAATAAATAATAACTACCTTGGTAACTATGGGCAATAGTTCAGATGTGCAACCACTTGCATCGTGTTGCCAATGAACCGTTTAATTGGGTGCACCGCCCCAACCAACTCGCTGTAACTCGTAAGTCCTATTGTTAGTGAAACGAAAAATTCCCCTTTCAGTTTTCATGAAAAACGCTCAACCACCTCACTCACGTCCACACTGACTGTGTTGTTCTAAACGTCCCATTATCACGTTATTGCGGCTAATTAGTTTTTACCGGCTTCATTTTTTGTTTCCCCGTTTTTGATTTATCAACATGGTGGCCAACAGCATAAATACTGCAGCACGCATTACAAGTTACAACAAAGCATTAAAACGCACACCACGTGAAGCAGATAACAATTTCATTTTTTTTAAATGGTGAAAAAAAATGCACGCAAACTGTATTTTCTGTATTTTCACAGGCGTTAAACGGCGTCGCGTTTAGAAAATATTTAATTAACAAAACTCTCAAATGTGTGTAACAACATTTAATAAATATAACAGTTAAAGTCGCCGGTTTTATTTGGCGTGAAATGCATGGTGGTGCGGTGATCCCCATTTTGGTGTCCCAATTTTTAAATGGTGCTCTCCAACAGATTAGAGATGCAATGTAGCAGCAGCAGTCAGCGCGTATTGTGTTGCGATTGCGCAATAAACTCAGTTGAACGATAACGAGGCGCATGCGCGTAAAACAAAATATTATGTTCCTATACAGAAGAAGGCGCAGGCGTGTGTTGTTTAGCGCATTTAAGTATTTCTAAAAATGAATGAATTACTCAATTTTTTGGTTTTGTTTGATTGTTTTATGAAAATGACGGTAAATGTTATCACGTAATAATATTTAAAATTTGTTATGTGGCTTAATTATTTTTAATTCATGCGCGCACATAATTTATGATATAGCGATGTTTGGTTTACTTAAGTCACTTTTAATTAAATTGAATTGGAGTTGATTCAACGTGATTGTTTATGAGAAAATTGTGGATAATCGGTTGAGAGTCAATAACAATTACGACTTACGAGTAAGTCGTTTACGCAGTAAATTTTATTTTTCTTGGAATATTAAGCAGTGTGTGTGTTTTGCGCAAATAAATAATGAATGAATTTAAGTCTGATGATGAAAATTGTTGTTAATTTAAGTCAGAAAGTTATTATATCAATAAAGTGATTTAAATTTAATTTTTGTAAGTACTTTGATGCAAGTTTAAGTAAACAAAATTTAAATTTAATGAATGAATATTGTAAGAAAATACTAAGCAATATTGTTTTTGATGCTATCACAACTTTTAAATGTCGCAAAGAAAAAATGTGCGTGCTTTCCAAAAAATTAAAATAGCAACTCCTGCACAAATCGTTCCTTACAAATAAACTTTATTTCATGAATTATGCCCTTTTTAATAAAAAAAAAAAAATTATTTCTTTCACACAAATTTTATTCCCTGCAACAAAAATGGTTTTCTCTGAGTGTACTTCTTCAGAATGAGTGCTCCAATTTTTAAACATAAAATCCCCTTCAAGTGGTTAAAGGGATTAACTTAAACGTCAATAAATTAACTTCAATTATTTGAACGAAACTGATGGATGAGTGAGAGTTATTTTGTGACGGCAACCATCATAATTTAGGCATTGAAAAAAGGTCCTGGCGCCAGTCAGAACCCTTTTATTCAACGCGCCGAAGGTTTAATGGAGCTGTGTTACGTAAAGATACATAAATAATTTTAATAATCCTGCGGGCTGCGGTTAAAGTATAGTTGGGGACTGCGGGACTTGAAATTTAACTGACTTTACTTGGGTCTTAAGTCATAAAATATAAAAGACTAACAATAACAATTGGAGAAAATTAAAGAAAGTCATAATTTTGAAAAAAAGAAAGGGAATAATTTAATTTTTTTTGAAAATAATATTTCATTGAAATTAATAACTGAGATTTATTTTAAGAAAACATTAATGGGCTTAAGTCTTTAGGATTAAGAAATTACAATATTAAATTTTAATAATAGCTATATGAAAATTCTAATAAAAGTTTCACTCCCAAGAAGGAATAATAGATTTATAAACAAACGAGGAATCTTGCGAAAAATTCCGCAGTTCGTGAAAGAATTTAAACCCTTACTCTAAAAACCGATCAGATTTGAAAAAATAAAAAGCCTACGCGACCACAGAACACAGATTCATGCTGTTTAGTAAACTGTGTTTAATTTTTATTGAATGAAAAGCTTGCATTGAGCTGATTAAAACATAAAAACCAGGTCCTTAAATAATTAAAAAAAATTTATAAAATTTGAAAATTTAAAAACAATTTTTTTTTGATTATCTTAAAGACATCAGAGTGTCTGCATTTATGTTAAATTAACACTGAAAAGCAATTATCCCAATAAACCACCATAAAGTCCAAATTCTGCGCTAATAAAACCATCAAAATTCAATCTTCGATGCCTATAAAGTTGCCCTGAATTTGGGCTTTAATTCACTCCACGATTTTAAATCTCTCTAACTTGCAACTAATAAAGTACTTGCCATCCGTCAATGAGCTAGCTAAAATTGTCGGCACTTTAATCCAGAAATAATTGCCCCATGTTGCATTTTAGTTATAGTTTCCAATTCCCCGATTGCAAAGCCAACCACCACAATTCATTTTCAGCAGAAACATCAACATTTCATTTTAATTTTTTAATACACTTAATTTTCATATTTTCCGTTGTTTAGATTATGATGAAATGTTGTGCGCGCTGTTTTTCATATCACAGATGAGAATTAAATGTGGGCCTGCACTAAACTGGGGAACAAACTCCCAAGGGAATTCATAAACAAATTACACAATTTTCTAAAATCCATGAGTCTGTATAGAATATTAACAGCATAAATTAAAGTACTGCAAGCGATATTGAAATTCCATAAAGTGCGGAGTGCTTACCCAAAATGAAGTTCAATGAAATGATGTAGCCCCGATCGTCAGTAAATACAAAATACACGCCGCCCAGTTTGTGAAACGCCAAAAGAGGAATTTATTTACATTTTACTGGGAAAAACGAGCACAACCTTTGCACATTTATTGATATCAAATATATCGTTGGTACGTTACGTTCTATTCGTGTAACGAGCGTTTCATGTAACACTTCATTTACCGTTTATACACAAAACTCAACGCGGAGAGATGGATACACGTGTTACCGTTAACAATGAATGCATTTTAATGCCAGACAAGGCACACACAAAACAGATGAATCAGAAAAAACATAATTTAACAATAACTGACGTACGTGATAGAACAAGAGAGACTTTTCATTAGGAATTTACTTTATTTTTCTATTATTTTTTTGTGGTTTAATGTTGTTTCGATTATTTAACAATTTATTTTGTTACAGAAAATAATGTTGGAGAGTAACAAAGGCATGGTAATTGATTTTTTTTTAAATACTCTTGGTGGTCCTAGAGACTCAAGAGAATAGTTTCTGGGAAATTTTTAACCTAGTTAAAACCCATGGTCAAAACAGATTAATTAAAACTTTTTAAATTTTCTTTTGATAAACCTAAGCTTACCATTTTTCTTTTTTAACTTTTACGATTTTTTCTTTCATTTTTTTGAGTCCACTTCCCTTTTTTAACTATTTTAAAGTGTTAAACATTAATATTATTTGCTAAAAGTGTTATAGAAGCTATCATGGTAATTCCCGAAACTCAGTTGACGAAATCAATCGGGAACAATAGGCATAATTGCAAAGCACAGTTCACAGTACTGTAAATATTATTGCACGAATCATAGCATGAATAAAATTTACAGCACAGTGCAGGAAAACATTTTTAATTAAATTGTTTTAAATTTACCGGTTCATTTTGTACCCATTTTAATTACGTTATTTTTTAAATGACCCCAATTTGTCGCAACAAAGCACGGTATGAAGAAGAACTCCTTCGCCAGATGGAGTTTGATCGCCACCAACTGAAAGCAAAACAGCAATGCTTTCTGTCACAATTCCGTTTGAAAAAATGTCACATGTCAAAGAAATTGCTCCCCCCAAATTCAGACGAACAAACACAAATTGCATGCGATTTATTTTTGACAAAATATCGTGAACAATATGGACAACCCTTGGAGGAAACTCCCGATGTGGCATTGCTTCAAAGCGGCGTTCGTGCCTTTCAAGAATTGTCACCAAGCAAGCGAAGCATTTACATGAAAGCGGCTGTGATTGATGATCCAGCAGTTGATGAAATTATTGCGTCTAATCCCTTTCACAATTTTTTGGCATTGCACGTTGGGCAGTCAAAATTAAGTTGTGACAATGTTAACAATTTAAATGATGGCGATATTTTTGAAAATGGACGATTATTGTGGAAAGGACTTTCGCCGAAGAAAAAACTTCCGTTCTTCATGAAGGCTTATTTGGCTACATTTTATCCGTGGAATTTGGATGGTAGCATTATGTACGATTATGAGGATTTTCCGACTGTTGATTTGGCTAATTTCACTATAACTGGAGAAATTAGGGATGTGGTCTCAAGAAAATCAAAGTTAAAAAAGAAAAATCTTAAGTTTAGAACTAAAAAAAAATTTAAAAAGTTTTAATTTAATTTTTTTTGACCCTGGATTTTAACTTTTTTATTTTTTTGTTTGGTTAAAAAAAATAAAAAGTTAAGTTTTGGTACATTTAAAGGACATTAAAGAAGTTTTAATTTAATTAAAAAATTTGACCATGGATTTTAACCAGGTTCAAAATTGATTCCTCAGATTATTTTTGTTCCTCCATAATTTAAAAAAAAAATTGAATTTAAAATAAAAGTTCAATTTATAAACGAAAAATCCTTTTTTTTTACCGTAATTGAGGCAAAACCAGTTCAATAAACATTTTCGAACAGTAGTCCCTCGTAAGATCCCACTTTCCATAAACTGGGTTAAAAATTACAATTAAAATTAAAATTCCAAAAATACGAGAAATGGTGAAAAACAAATAAAATGTTGCAATCAGTGCTGCAATTATGCAATTTGCACGATTCATGACACGAATAATGTGGTAAAAAATTATCAAATAAAACTTAATTAAGACATTAATTTTAATTCGCATTCAAATTTAATAGACAAATTCCACAATTTAAATTATCTGTGAAATAGAAATTCAAAAAGAAATTGCTCAAACAAAACCGTCACATTTTGAGAATTTAAATTCAAACAAAACCCTTCGAGACAATGAAACAAATTACATTTCATGGAAATTATTGTGACAGCGTACAAATTAAAATAATCCTCGTTTTATTGTGTGTCACAGTTTCTTTACACAAAGAACCAATTCGTTGCACAATTATTTATTAATGTGTTTAATTGACAAAAAACATTAATTTCGAAATGTCAATGTGAAAACAAACAAGGGAAACAGTGCGGCATGTAATGTCCCTCGCACAATAAAGAACACGTAGTCGACTGAGAGTCTTTAGTCATTTATTATATCGCAGTAAAATTATGCGAAAAAGAATCATCCCGCGCATGATTCATGAATGGCAACAAATCTCTCTCATATAACATTATAACGCAATGCTTAATTATTACAATAAGCATGCGCGAGGCGAGTCAACACACGTCTGGGTGTCTCATGTGAACAACCGAGATGCTGTGACCCTGCGCAAATGACTTGACGTCAAGTGAATTAACTGATGATGAGTGTGGCTTTTTTTTCGTGTTCTGTTTTGTTTATCCTGTGCACAAAAGACTTAACACGATGCACAAATGGTCACAATAATAATAATTGCTTAAGGCATCGCATCGAAAAGGTACACAAGCCAGCGGATAGTCTCACTTTGTTGGTGATGCGAAATGAATAGCTTTAAGGTTGCAGCAATGTTTGATTTCTTTTTTTTTGGTTATCAAAATTATAATTAGAAATTTAGGCACATTAACAAATTTGAAACTTTTTAAAATTGAAATGAAAATTAATAATTTTTAAATTAATGTCCTAAATTGATTATAAAAGTACAGTCATCCCTCGCTTTACGAAAAAGGAGCGATCGACCTAATTTGTTAGTTAATTAAAATACGGTAATTTTTAAAAATTATTTTTATGGAATTGTATTTGTATTTTTTTAATTAAAAAAATATTTTTGAAACTTTTTTAAACTTAAAATTTAACGACATATTCAACATAAAAATATTGAATTTTATTTAATTGATCGTATAAAAGTTGGGAAAAACTGTGCTAAAAAAATATTAAAAACATCAAAATTAAGATGCATAATATTTTTGATTATTTTGATAATATTTTTCGACCAATCAGGGCGCTTGTCAAAAAATATAAAAATTATTTAATTCGTGAATAGCGCTAGTAATATTTTTTTTTGTCAAACGTCGTAAAGACTTCCGATTGCACAATGAAAAGGTGCAGTAACTTAATGCTACTAAGTTGCTCAGTTGCAATTTATTTACAAAACAATTAAATAACAGAAAAACAAATTGCTACCTAGATAATATAAATATTTTTAATTAACACTTCCATATAACTTTTTATACAATAATTACGAAATGTCTTTAAACTTAAACGAGAAACAATGAAACTCGTTGTTTATATTATAACAGTTGCATTCCAATTCAAAAGATTATGTGTTCAAACCATCAACATCCCACTCAATGTGCCTCTTCCCATAAATCAGGTACACAGTTAGTTTAAAGTTAGTTTAAATTTTGAATGAAAACAATCATGCCGCTTGAATTCCACTAAGCTCGGAATACGGCAAACCATTAGGGCAATATAAACGCCCACGATATTAAGTCAGCAAAAATTTGTCATTTACGACTATTTAGTTACTCAAACAAAATTACTACTTAATTTAAATACTTAACGCTGCAATTTAAAGTTGCGCCGTTAAGCGAGGGAGCACTATTATAGACGGGAGCGGTGTGTTCTGACTGATCCGCGCGCAGCCGCAATAAAAGGTCAAAGCGGGTTCATGCCGGTTGCATAAATAAATAAAGAAAGCGAGAGCCGCACAAAAAAACCTATTAGAATAATAAAAATGCTAAAGATGCCATGACTACGTCATAAAAAGAAGCTTCCAATGCTGCACGCTTCCCATAAAACATTTATTTTTCCCAAAGTCAATAACATTGTCGTCATTAAAAAAGTGGCAGAGAAATTGTAATTGTATCAATTTATATACAAGAAGACAAGTGCATCTCTTATGGGTGACTTGAGAAAGTAATAAATCTTAGTTTACACGATGGGCCGCGTCACATTATGAATTGGGATAATGTCCAACAACAACAATAAAAAAACATTGGGAAAAGAAGAAGCGTTGTGGTGGGGGAAAAAAGCAAACTTGACGAATTAAATAAACAACAATAAATGCCTAATTACCCAATGAACCATGTTTAAATGCGCCGGAGCATGTGGCGGTTGCGGTGTGGTGACGAGGCGATGTTGGATGGGACAACCTTTCACCCGGCAGTCAATTAATTTAATGCTTTTTTTCTTGTCTTTTTCATTGTAACAATTTTTTGTCATAATTTTGATTTGTTTTTCTTTAATTTTTGATCTTCGTGTTTAATGATAATGATGGTTAATGGAAGATGCTGTTACATCTTTAAGAAGCGTGCGTCTTCACTCTTCATAGCATTAAGTCGCTTACACTTTCATTACTTAATGGGTAAAAAGAAGCTCAAGGTTTTATTGTGTTACTTAAATATAAATTAACAGAATTATTAGAATAAATGGCACAAATTAGGTTTCTTTATTTAAATTAATGTGTTTCCTTTTTAAGTTCTTCTTAAGACAATTAATGTTAATCTTAAGACTAACATTCTATCTGGCATTTTCTTTAAATGAATTAAAAATACTGGCGATCGTAAAATATCCATAAAATCTTGATTTTATTTGATTTAACATGCTGTAAATCGTAAATTGGATTTTCTCCAGACATTAAAATGCAGTTAATCGCAAGATGCAACGCATTTAAACTGCGCATACACACGCGGAGATTATTGAAAAAGTCTTAATACGGGCTTAATCAATTTAATGGGATGTGATCTTTAACCCGTTTACTTTATTAAAAAGCAAATATTAGTTCGACTGATTTGTTGTGCCATTTTAATAATGGTGACTATTGTGGCAACAAATCATTAGGATTATTCCACTTTTATTGCTTTTTGTTTACTGTTTCTTTTAAATTTTAATTTAGAGTTGACAGTCACACCCTGTTTAACGGTGGCAAAATATGACTTAACGGAAATTAGATTAAATTCTCTTAGCTGTAAGCATGCCATTTTATAATGGCATTAAAAATAACGGTCAAAAATTGTTTTTTACACTGTTAAATTAAAAACTGTTAAAGTAAAAACTACTTTATAACATGGATTAAAAGATACAGTGACCGAAATTCAATTTCATCCACTGCGTTTTTCAGTAATGCCAATAAAGCTATTAATTTAATGGCACGCAGATAATGGCAGACAATCTCAGATATTTAAAACCATTTTGGCGATGGAAAAATTCGCTGTGCACGTCAAGCACATTACAATTATAACTGTAATTTGTTAGTTGTAATTTAAATTGGGTCTATTACGAGTTTTGCTATGAAACTAAGTTAAATAATTTAATATTTACACAATTTTTTCCGATTTCGTCACTTTTGAACGGTTTTTTGAAGGAAATAATATTAAAAATAGATTCGAACTACAACTTTTTATGACATTAAAAAGAGTAGGAAATAATCATCTTTTTAGTTTCACAAATTAAATTTTTTAAATAATTTTTCTCTTAATTATCCATTTCAAATTTAAATTCCACAAATGATCTTATGCCATTTAAAATATGTTTTAAGAAATAAACTACTTTACAGTTTATTTAAAGCCATTTTCGATCACAATTTATGAGACTTTATAAATAACTATACGAATTCAAACTGCACACTGCACTGCTGCCTATCAAGATGCAATATTAAAGACATTGAACTTTAATTCAATTCAACGCGCACATAAATTCAGCATCAGTGTAAAATCTCTATGCCATTTGTCATTGAATTAAAGCTGTCAGCTTTACTTGCAGCATTACAACTCTATGTAGTCGCCGAGCTGCCTATTCCCAGATACCGATTCCCGATAGCCAAACCCAGTGCAAAAATGCATTAATAAAATTGATTGTGCTGCAATTATTCACAACGATGACAACATAATCGGCGCCTGCATTATTTTGCAAAAAAACCGACCACAGCTTCAGTACATTATAATTCAATTAGTAATCACTGAATCAGTAATAACAAATAGCAAGTCACAGTTAACACACTCCCAAATGGCACTCAATGGCATGTCAGGTGTTGAATTATGATGCTTAATCGATCGTTAATTCAGCTTCACACTGCGCAGCTGTTTAGCATAACATCACAATTGAGCAGTTCATAAATCTCCAATGAGCGCAGGACACATCAACTCCGCTTAATCAACTGTACATCATTTCCAGTGACGAGCCGCACTATGCTTGCGCTGCATCGGAGGATCGTAAAAAAACTAACATTCAAATGAAACAGATTACTCCCCAGTACAGCGTGTCAATTAGTGCGCGAGTAAAAATACTTCAAAGGCTGGGAAGCGCATTGCAATCATCTTCCATCAGCCATAGTAATTTGAGACTCACGCGATATTGAAAGCGATCGTTTTATTGAATAATTAAATAAAAAATCGCGATGGAGAATACAAATTGTTGTGGAGTTCTGACGCCTCGCTGAAGCGCATTTGCTTCTAAAGTCTAGAAATTATAGACTTTAGTAATAATACTCTGCAAACTCGATGATTTCCCTTCACTTTTTTTATGCTACGACTTTGTCTGAATTCTTGATGGGTGATCTCGCACGGATGCCGGCAACATACTTATTAAATTAGGAACTCGAAAACTATTTAGAAACGCTCTCCACACATTATTATAGTGGATACAACTCTTGGCTGGGCTGTTGAAGCGCGAGACGCTTATAAGCGATTAATTTCTCAGTCCTAATTATGGATTGTTCGCGCAGACAAAGTGAAAACAAATTTAACCAAATAATATAGGAAAACATCGAGGCGGCATTGCAGGCGTTAAAATGGAAATTTATGGCATTTATTTTGTCTTTGTTTTATCAACATGAATGCTGAGGGAAATTCGTTTGGCTATTGAATTGGAAAATTCGATGGGACAGGAGGAAATAACGCGCGAATGAAATTAAGACGCCTTTTTATTTTTGTTTTGTTTTTCTTCTTTTTTTTTTGGCATGATGTCGGATTGAATTAGAGTTTAGAAGCTGAATAATGTGCGTGCAGACAACAGGGTGTTAGTTATGTCTGTTTAATGCAAAACAGAATAAGGTCGTTTTTTTCATTTTTAATTCCGTTTTATGTAATTTAAAAAAAATCAATGTGCTTGTAGACTTCTCAAAATAATTTTTTTTTAATTTCTCTAAAACTGAATTTGGCTTAAAAGCTTTAAGCCAAATTTTTCAGAAATTCTAAAATTTGTAAGTGTTTTAAAACTTGAAGGATCCTAAAATTTAAAATAGTCCAAAATTTAAAAAAATGACCAAAAATTTGAGAATAAAATACTGGTCTCAAACATTTCTCAACATTTTTCAACTAAAATTTTTAGTAGGCCTATCATTTTTTTTTGTCTTTTTGATTTAATTTTTAGGTTATCCTTCGATATTGCAATTGGAAAATGTTTTACAAAATTTATAAATGCCTTTTTCAATAGGTAATAAACTTTCAAGGTCATCCAATATTTCGAAAACGACTCCAAGAATAAAATGTCGGAGTCTGATTAAGTTTTCATTTAAATTAAATTGAAAATTATTGCGAATTAAGGAAAAGTAAATTAATTTCAATTTTGCATTTAAAGTGCTCTTAATATTGAAGTTTAGGAAAAGAAAATGTTACCTTGAAATATTTTCAAATTTTTAGGGGGTAAAATAATAAAAAGAAAAAAGTAGGCAAAATTTTTTTCGGCTTTTTGAGCATTTTTTTGTCTCCGAGTTTTCAGCCATTTTTATGTTCTAAAGAAATTATGCCTTGAAAGTAAATAACAAATCGTCCTTCCATCAGGAATTTAATCCAAAAAAGATATAACTTGACTTAAAAATTTTTAAGCCTTATGGAAATCCATTTTTTTTTAAATTCCTCTTTCAAGAATAATCCAAACTTTATTAATAAATTATACAGTTAGAACTTTGTCAAATTATTTACACACGCAATGCAAAACGCAAGTCAAAATGAAGCATTTATAACGACAGGTGTAACGTCTAACCACATCTAAATCAGTGTTGTTTATTATGACATCACGCTGGGAAACATAAATTCCACGCACCCGTTCTAAAAGTGCGCAGCATCTCCCCGTTTCATCTACAAGTTATAATTTATGTACTTAACATACCTAGCCGGAGAGAAACCGCATAAGTATATTACTCCATCCCAATAAATAAGATAACAATTTAAGTGCAATGCACATTAATAAATGTGTACAAGATTACGGATTAACATCTTACGTCAGCATTGCGTTATTCACTTCATACGGATGTAATTGCATTCACGCGTCTTTTTGAATTATGACCGTATAATTTCTCCATGTCACTATCACACTACATTGCATCTAAAGTGCATCATAATATTCTGCTCATCATGATGTAGTAATATAGAAAGAAAGTGATCGAGATACATAGATTAAATATGACGCACTGAAAGTGAGTTCTAAAAACCCTGGTGGTTTGTTACACATCGACGCAACGCACGCAAACACTACACATCAAGACGCGCTTCCACTTTGAAACATTATTGCGTACTGAAAGTGAAAACAAAGTTCAACAAGTAACAACAACCATAATTCCCATAAACAATTACGAAGTATGCATAACTGTATCATTATAACGCAATATCGTCCGAAAATGTGATCGAGTTCGTCGAGCGCGGAGCAAATGTCAACAGTTAATGTGATCGAGTGCCACGGAGATAAAATTTCCATGCCGCACATCCCACATCGTTTTTGATCAACACATTTTGTTGCATCCATATAGCGCAAGCGGTAAATGCCTCTGATCTGAAACCGTTCAGCGTACTGTAGTCTGTATAGCTTGTATACCATCATCATCATTATAATGTAGATCACAAACGCGTTATCACATCGCATTTATCCGGCATGATGAGAAATTTCAGCTTCTCTTTCACTTCGGATGATGTTGATTGATATACGAACGGGAATGCAGGCAAATTAGAGTGGGGATGCACATTAATTAGGCAAATACAAGCATTGGGCTTCACATAAAGGCTGCAATTTATTATTTTGGTAGCGGACAAGAGAGACAAACTAAAATTCAACAAAGTGGTTTCCCATCCAACCACTTTGTTTGTCAGAATTTGGGTTATTCAATTTTTTAAATATAGAGTTAGGGCTAATTTAACCCCCATTTCAGTAGCGGTATTAAGTTACTGCTGGTTTTTATGTAGTTTACGTTTTTTTTCTATTAAGTGTTTAGATCAAATTCCCATACCAACCTTTATTTTCTTTCTTTTCTTGTTTAAATGATTAATAATTTTATCCGCTTAGATTTCACATCGATTCCAAGAGATTATAAATTGTATTTGACTTCTCTTGGAATTTTGAAGTCAATTTTGCAGATTAAAAACCAAAACGGGTTTATTTTCTTTAAAGCCCGTAGTTCTACATCCTTATTTTGTGATCCTGAAAAATCCTTGTAAAATTTTTAGCAGCGCATTAACAGTTTAATTCCCCTCCCCCCTCATCTCCCCATAATTAAATTAAATACATACACTGAGAGAAAACGAGTCCACTTAATTCAATGTATTTTCATATCACTTTTAAGTGAAATTATCAATGTGGAATCATGTAAAATTATACTAAATTACTGAAACTGATATTGATTTCAATACTATAATTACTAGCAGCTATTTAAAATAATTGATACACAAAATATTCTCAATTTAAACACTGATGATGGTGTAAGTACACTGATGTACTTAATTTAAGTTAAATTATCACACAGGATTAACATTTAAATGCCTCACGTCTGTCAAACGTTTAAAATAATGATAAACTGAAAATATTGCACCCGTCAATTGTAATTGAAAAACATCAGTTCCATTTATTATGGAAGTCATTACAAATTCTTGCAGTCAACTGCAGTGAAAGTCGCAGCTTCCTAACACCAACATTTAACTGTAAATTATGTGCAACCAAACAGTAGCTGGAAAATTACACACAATCTCAAAGAAGCACATTTAATTAAATTGAGTGAATTGCTCACATGGTTCAAACCCACACTGCATCATTAAAATTAATGTCAAACATAAAGTTAATTAAATTTTTGGATTTATGTTCCATCACTCAGTGAAGTCTAAGTGCACTCCATCCCAATTGCGCTAAGTCAAATGCGTGGCTTCACAGACCAAGCGGCGCAATTGACTGGAACTATTTACTAAACTGCACCTTTTTTGCTTGTAGTTTTTAATTAAACTTGGTTATGAAGCAACTTTAAATAAATTAAATTAAATAATAACTGAGGGAAAAAAAAAACTATTAGCAACGATAACGAAGTTGTTCTTCTAAACGACGACGTTGGACCCAGCCTGATCCCAACTAATGTAATCAACTTTATTTGATGACAGCTTTGCCACTATCACCATAACTAACAACGAGTATTCAAGTTATGGTGTTATTACTTATTAAGTTGACTACGGAACTGGGACGCAAATAAATTCACACTTAATTGAACTTAACGCGGATTGAGTGTAAACAGACGTTACGTTGGGATGCGGTTCTCATTGCATAATGTGGGAGGGAATTTGTGGAAGCTAAAAAAGTATGGTTCCCATAATGTGCATCATGTTAAGTGACAATGTAGGATGGTCCCGATCTTATCATTAGAGTACGAAATTTATGTGCGACATTATTTGGAAGCTGCGGTTTTCACACATTTATTTACTCGTGACTGGGGCTGCGAGTCTCTCTGTTAATTAATCATTGAGGTCAGATTAGGCTTTTTATTACAATTTGTGACATAAAAAGTCCTTAAGTATGCTTGTCAGTTTTAAGTACATCATAAGTATGCAGTACTAAAAAAAGGTACTAAAAACATTTAAAATTAAGAAAATTTTACACTTCTTAGAAGGATAGTTGTTTGATCAATTGGGGATGATTAAATCATCAATAATAAATTTTCTCTTTATTCAAATAATGCTTATAAAATCAAATTTGAATTTAAACAAATAAAGTCCACTTCAATCTTCAACAACTACTTTAAAACCCCCTCACTAAGAGACATTAAAATAACAAAAACGTCGTTAAAATATGTAAAAGGTGACCCAAAGGAATTACTAATCACGATTCGTTAACACGATTTCATTCATAAAATTACACACAATCATGAATCAACTCGACATCATCGCACGCAGTTTCCAATGCACTTTTAGTTTTCTCCAAAAACCTTTGATTTCACCCAACCGATAATGCTTGTAATAATTGTAATCGAATTGATCGTGCCTTTCCAAACACTTGAACCCATTCAAGACGTCCGCGCAGACGTTTAACAAAACGAGAAACACTTAAGCGTTTTTCCGTTACTTTGATGCAACGCCAATGCGTTAATGTTGTTGTGCTCGCGCTCAACCTCTCGAAATCGTTAATCACTTTTGTGTCTGCGTTGATTGAATTGACGTTAAAGAAAATTCACAAAAATAATATTAAATATAGAAACTTGAATGAATATTCGTCCTTCGTGTAATTGCACGCCTTCGACAAAATGTGCCGCAACTAATATTGAATGGATTAAGATTCTAATCAACACATCATTGCGACATATGCCATCGTTTTGGACATTTTAAGATGTGAGTCTTAGTGTTGAAAAAATATTATTGTGGCAGGGAGAGGCACTTAAAATTTATTATCGACTTCAATGTTTTCAATAGAAATTATGAGAAATACTAAAATATTGACCTTGAAGATTCACATTTTGGTCCTTGACTTAATTTTTGATTAAAGTGTGAAATAAAATTTAAAGATTTTAGAATGGTTTTTGAAATATAATTAAGTTTTATTGCAATAACATTAAAAAATAAAGATTTTTATTTAAAAGGTCACATTTTTGACCTTGAAAAAAGTAATAAGAATTGACTTTGAATAGAATCAAGTATTTTAGCTGCTTTAAACAACAATTTAACTTAAAATTCACGATTTTCGAGATTTAAGTGATTTCAATTTTTGTTTTTATTTTATTTTCAAGGTTATGGAATTTCCATCCTTTTTTAAAATGGGATTAATCATTATTTTAGGAACAAACGGTAAACGGAATTTTATTCGGAATAGTTAAACATATTTAAAAATTACTTAAGTCAAGGCCGCTAGAAGTCAAGTTGTGGCAATCAAACTTATTTTCGATTAAATTCAAGGTCAATGACATCGAAAAAGTAGTTTGTTGCTTCTTACAATTTTCGAAACCTATTTTTACGAAAACATTGACCTTGAATATAATCAAAAACAAGTTGGATTGCCATAACTTGACCTTGAAATTAAATTTAAAATGCAAAAATTCTGAAGTATTAAATTTTCAAAAATATATTTAGAAAATTAAATTGCAAGATTCTAATACTCCATTATGATTCTACGTACCTAAATCAATTAAAAACTTTAAAAAACCCAAAACACAAACCCGCATTTAGGCCCAACCACTTGAAAGTAGTGACGAAAATCGTTCGCAAACAGTAGTAAGTATTTAGTTGAATGGCATTTGAAAATGTCTGCATGCTCCCGGGTCCACAATGCGGCCTCTATCATATTCATAAATAACATTTGGAGACGTGTTTTATGCAAGACATCTGATGACTTGACGGAAGCTGAAATGAATCGCAATATTTACTCACATGTGTGTTAAGTTGGCTCGAGTCTCGACTAGTTGTGCATGTTTTATTTAAACTGTGTCACCCACGACACGTAACTCGCATGATCCAAAAGAGTTCAGGGCAGCATTGCCTCTTTGTACTTCAGCGTAAATGCAAAGTGAGACAACGCAACGTCTTCATCTGGCATATTGTAATAGTCCCCCTGCAGTTGTCTCGCAACAAACGCTCGCACATTTCAACTTTAAAAGCACAATGCAAACAATTTTATTACGCATTCTTGAGATAAATATCATTCAAGACGCACACAGTTGGATGGAATAAGAAAAATGTAATGCGCGGCCTGAAAATTGTGCGTTGGCAAACAAAAGGACGCGCTTCATCCTCGCTCATCCAGTTTGTTTATTTTTCTGTGGCATGCAGTCATTGCAATCACACCAAATTACAACAATGGCTGGAGTGACAAGGCTGTGGTGTGCGTCTAGCATGGTTTTTAGTTGAGGGCTTCCATACACATTTAATTTTTGTGTGCATTCCCTCGCTTTGTTATGGAGATGGCTTCAAGCAGATAGACACAATAGCGTGATTCTTTTTCTATTGCATTTAAATGTGGAACAAAATTGTTGAGGCATCCACGCAGACGCAGACGAATTGTTTGTTTAATCGCGATCCCGACACAAAAAAGGGACATTGAATGAGTTGTGTAAACATTTCAGAGTAACAATTTATTTAACATTTTAGTTTCACAATGTGGGAATATAATTGCCTCTTTACTTTGTTATGATTACAGATTAAGGACATCAGTCCTAAGTCATCAGACATTCCTGCCGAAACGATGACGCAGCTTAAAATGAGAACGTTGGGGACAAGTGATGCGGTGAAGAAGTCGCATCAAAAGTATTTAACTGAACATCGTGGTAAGATTTTTGTTGTTTTTTATCTAATTCTTTTGTTGACTAATCCTTTTTTTGTTGGTTTTTTAAATAAAAAGGATAAATGATTTTATTAATTTTGAAATTTAAATGGTTTTACAATTATTGATAAGAAAATAAAAAAGGGATTAGAGATTTTCATGAGATTTTAAAGCAATTTAATTTTAATTCTGACTTTAAAAATCTTTCAAGGTCAAGTAATTTTTAAAAAGGATCCTGTTTTGGATCAAAATTTATTCTAAAAAGTCAAAATATAAATTATTCTATTAAACTCTATAATTATTTAAAAAAAACATATTTTTAAACGATCAAAGTGGGAGGTTTAACGCCAAAACGGTGGCGCCATCTCGTGGCTTATAATATAAATACAATTTTACTTTGCACCTTGAAGCATCGTCTTCCACTATTTAAAGCCTTGTTGTATTAGATATTTATAAAATGAAGTGAAAAACTCTTTGCATTTCAATATTTCAAGGTCAAAATCAATTTTAATTCAATATTCTTAAAAGTATTCCCACTTTCAACTAAATTTAGCGGTAACAAGCAAGCTTAAATAAATCAATCCTTAATTTAATTTCTGTGCAAGAAATTGGCTGAAAATAGGCTTGGGAAAAAGGCTACAATTCGAGCTTGACCTTGACCTTGACCCTTAAAAATGAATTTTATATTTTAAACAAGGAGTTCAAGTTCAAAATAATTTTTTTTTGTAATTTTTCAAGACTTTACTGACCTAGCGACTAGTGTGGGTGCCAACCTGCTTAAATTAAATATTATTTATGCATTAAAACAATGCATGCAATTACAGCCAAATCCCAATTACATTATTTATGAAGCAAAGCAATTAAAACAAGTATAAGGTAACACATTAATCAAGATTCCCATAAAAAGTATATTCCCGCAAAGTATGAAACTTAACATGCCTGTCCGTTGACCACTCATTTTGTAATTGTTAGGCGATAGTTTTCTTCAAGTTTGTAACAAAATAACTCATGTGTTGAACTAATTACCACCTTTCACCCAACTGCACAAACCATTTTCATTTTTTGGCACGCTTCATCCTGTACACGTTGTTCAGTTAGTCACTCTACAGTCTATGCCAATTAAACATTAAATTAATGTTGTGCAAACGATTGAAAGTCATCGGACCATAAACAATACACTGTACTTGCATTTAATTAAAATTGAATTCATTTCGAAGTGCTTGCTTTGAAACTACGATTACTTTAATTGTCCAATTTTGTCCACAGAACTCGCCCAACGGCATATGGATCGTGTCAACCGGGAAGGCATGTGCAAGTGGCCCAGTCCAAGAGTAATTCGGGTGCCACAACAATATTCGCCAAGCTTCACGGTATTGCATCAATGCAGTGATGATGTGGGCTGTTGTCAGGGAACGCAGAATTGCACCGCCAAAACGACGGAAAGTGTGGAGCTTTATTTTATGGTGAGTTGTGATGGAACATTTATAATTTTTATTTCATAATTAAAAACTAAATCGGTTAAAATACTGGAAACTAATTGATTAATATTTTTAAAATCATTTTTTATTGTTTAACCTGTTAAAACATTCTCGAACCGGAAAAAACGCGTAAAGGAACCGTTATCAAAAAAACCGATAAAAAAATTTCTTGAACCGGAAAAATGCTTATAAATATCGTTAAGAAAACTGATTTAAAATGATTTCGACCCGGAAAAAAAAGTTAAAACACCGTGAAAACCGGTGAAAAAACCGTTCAAGTCTTAAAAAATTTCTGATAAAAACGGTAATAACCGAAAACTGGATTATGAACCGTTAAAAATTTGGAACTGAGAAAAACCCTTTATTACGCAAACTCCATAACTTAAATTTGTTAAGGGAACCATTTTTTAAAATTTAAACCAATTTTTCATTAAAAAATATGTATACGGAAACTATGTAAACCGCTAAAAAATTTATATCAAATAAATTCGGTAATTAGCGCAAACTGAATACTAAAAAAGAATTATAAAAAATTTTATATCCATGTTAATCAAGTTTTCCTGCTTCTTTAAGTGAAAAAAAATTCTTGAACCGCTAAGAAAAAAAGTCCCCAACCGGAAAAACTGATAAATATTTCAAAATTAATGTTATTTTTCAAGAAATATTTTTTTTTTTGTATTTTTTAAATCTGTATTTATTTCTCAGCCATAATAAAAATACATGAACATTTTTGAACCGCAAAAACAATGGTAATTACCGCAAACTCGACAAACTCGTGGTGGCTTCTACATAACCTCAAAAATTTTGGAACCGCTAAAAAATTTAGCTACAGTTAATACTATATTAATTTCACAATTCGTGAGGTCTGAATTCACATGCTAATTAAACAAAAAACACAATTAATGCCTCGAATCAAGTCGCGTACTCATTTACAATTTTCCGGCTGGATGGCGTCATGTATTTATGAATGTAAATTTTTTACCATGGTGCAAGTTGCAACAATTCAAAAACATAGAAACTGAATTATAAAACATTGGAAATATTTGCTAGAGAAATTAACGTTCATCAATTAGCACAATTATGTTAGACATTTTCACTTTATCGCGCGCGCTTCGAAAATTACGGTCACGAATGCACATCAAAATCAAATGTGCATCGTTGAGATAGTGCATGGCGTCGTCCGTGATTGCCGGTCTAGATCTACACAGCCGCTTTATTTATTTACAAATAGAGACAAAATGTATAAAATCGAATACGTTCTAATGGATTGTGTCTGGTTTATTGTACACAGATTCACATAACTGATCCCAAAAGACGAAATGTGGAGGTAATGTCGATGCTCAATCACACCGAGTGCCATTGCATGGAGCAGCCGCAATCTCTGGTCAAGCCACCTGCTCCGCCACCGTGCAAGTGTCCCAATGAAATGGTCGGTAGGCGACATGACGGTTCGTGTCAATGCGTTTGCAGCAACCAGTCGGAGAAATGCCGGTTTATTCTATCTGGAGATCAAAAATTATCAATTTTGGAGAGCTTGTAAGTGATAAAATTAAAAAGATTAAAGATTAATAATTGGTTAAAATAAACTTCGCCTAAAAGTTAATTCAATTAAATTTTTTTCCTAAATAAAATTGGCCTAAAAATTCACAAATATTAAATCGCTTAAAAATAGAAAATAAAAAAATTAATAAAATTGGCCTAAAAATACATTAAATTTAAATTTGTTCTGAAATAAAATTTGGCTTAAAACGTTAAAGTAATTTAAAAACCGTAAAAAATTGGCCTAAATGTGTAAAAAATATAAAATTTTGAATTTGCCTAAAAAATAACTCACTTTTTGTAATTAGGCAATTCTGGAATTTGAAGGCTGTTCTGATTTTTAGGCATTTTTTAAAGAATTTTTAGGCCATTTCATATTTCAAAAATTTAAATTTATTTAAGTCTAATTATATTTTATTATTTTAGAACCCTTTTAAAAACATTTTTAGGCCTTTTTGTGATTTTGGGCCATTTTTCTCACAGCAGGATTATCATTTCAAAAACCTGATTATCTTACTAAAATTCCTTATTACACAAAAACAGATGCATCATCGATAAGGCATGCGGCCAACCGGCTTGCGAATTCGGCACGTACCTCAGAGACAGCCACCGTTGCCCGACAAGAGCGGAAAAAATTAACGCAGCAAGAAGTCACATGATTAATTGAATAATTGTCCAAGATGACAAACGAAGAGCAAGTTGATTAATTGTTCGGTGCGCTGACGACAAAATAAGTGCTGCAATTATATAAAATAAGAAAAAGGAATTGAAAAGGAAGTCTGAAAGTGACTTAAGCAATTTTAAAAGGAAACTTAATTTTAAAACAAATTTAAAGAAGAGGGTTAAAAGTTGTAATTTCCGTAAAGAATTCATTGGCATCTAAAGATTTTAAGAATAGTTAAGGGTCGCCAAGTTGTACCAGATGCAGACGCACTGATTCTGCAAAACGTTTCTTAATAATATGCAATGTTGCATTTTAGTGTAGTATTTAGGATTACATTTTTTTTACATTAAATTCCAGTTACTATGCAGTCATTTATTTATTTTTAATATTACACTTAATATGTATTGTAGAATTAATAGTGCAAAAATGAATTGGATGCTCTTTTGTGGTGAAAAGGTTTAAAAACAACAACGAAAATTTCAAAATGGCGACTTTCAGAGCACACATTGAGTAAAATTTGAGCAAAGAGAAGCCAAATTTGGTTAATTGTTGAATTAAACATAAACTTAAGTCTCATAAATCCGCTTCTTGGACTACTTTTGTTAAATTAAAGTTGTTTCTTAAAAAGATCTTTTAATTAAATTTTCATTTAAAATCAAACATTTCCCTTCCGTTAGTTCCGAAGCTGATAAACAATAATTCTAACCAAAATGAGCACCACAATAAAATTCACTATCTTAGACTATTTAAAAACAATTCAATTGACAGCCAAAAAATTATTTAATTAAGCTACAATTAAGTACAGTAATTAAAAGCGACATAACTAAATATTTAAGTAACGAATTGCTACCTAGCTACTAATTATTGTAAATTCTTTGTACACACAACCGTTAATCTTATGAATTTGTAGTTAGTTTTCAATGAAATCATGTACTTTAAATTTAATTATCATTTCCATTTATGTTTTTATTTTTTTTAACGCATTAATAATAATAATTAAAATAAATTTTATATTTAAGAAAATAAAGATGCAAATATTTTTAAAACATAATTGTTTTTAATTTTATTTTTTATTAACTGATTAGAGGACTTTTGACCGGCATTATTTAAAAGTTAATCGAACACAACGAGAAATAAATTGCAACAATTGCTCTCTGGAGTAAATTTTTTCACGAACCGCGGTATTTTTATTTTAATTAATTTTTTAGCAACATAAATTATATTTTTCTCAAACAACCGAGTTAACTAATGTCTAATCAACGTCGTTATTAAAAAGTTTATCGAATGCCACAACGAGAAATAAATTACAACAATTGTTTTTGGAGTTATCAAATATTTTCACGAACCGCGTTTTTTTAAATTTTTGTTTTTTTAAAGAAAACCCCTTTAAAATAATTTAAATGAAGATTGATAGCTTTTATTATCAAGGTCAAATCTTCAAAATATAATTGAAAAATCATTTATTTTAATTGCTTTAATATTTTAATCATGTTTAAAACAAAACTTAATTAATTTTATTTAACTCTTTTGTGGTTTCATAAAAATTTTCACTTTCAATTTGACGTTCATCATGCTGTGCTTTGGCTGCTTCCTATTAAGACTTTTAGTTTCTCTGACTCATTCCTGAATCATTCATCTTTTAAAAATTCCCCTTTCCAAAAAAATGAAACCATCCAATTTGTCACTAAATTCGATTAGCCACAGTAATCAAAAGCAATTTCTAACATTATTTAAGGGGCGCTACACAATTCACCACAACGCATCGCTTGCGGGCTAAAATTGGCCTTAAACATCATTTGTGTGGCTCTTCAAAACATCGATGCCCGCACAATGTGGCCTCTAAATTAGCTGTGTAGTCGACGACACCGCGCATGTCAACGTAATTGACCATTTCGAAAATATTTTCAAACGCTTCACCATTACGGGTTGTCACTTTTTGACGGATGCTCGCTTCAATGAAGAAATGAGGCAAAGGCGTTAATGTTGAAAAAAAGAAAAACGCACGACAGTTTTGGAGGCGCGCATCAATGTGGCCCTTCAAAATGAAATATGGGCAATTATGTAATAATTGAAATCAAGATCTTTATGGGGTCTCTGAATATAAAAGTAATTTGTAAAATGGAAAAGCGAAATGAAGATGGTTTTAATGGTTTAAACATTTTTTTTTTATAGAGATTATGAGGTCTTAATTTGCTACCGTTTTTTGTGCGTGGATTGGAATAGGGCAGTTGGGCGTCCCCTGTCCAGGGTCATCCTGTAAAATGTTTAAAAATCGCCTAAAAAGTGCCTTTAAAAAAATACAAAATAAGTTCCGAATTCCTATTTTTAAGCTGAAATCAATAAAATGAAGCCAACTCTTCCATAGAAATTACTCACTTATCCAATCCCAATCATTTTGCCTATAACTATTGTAATCAGTTCTCCCCCATCAGGCACACCTCAAGGATAATCGTTACTTCCAATTTACTGCAATCCATAATTTCTTCATTCAAATATTTACATTTTACAAGACCTAAAATTAACGACTAACAAGTGCTGATACACAGAAGCGCCTCAATTCCCACTTAAGTGAGGGTACTTGCCCGTCTGCAATAAAGAATAAACATTTTTCAATATCGTGGCACCCCGCGGTGAACATCTATGGATGATTAATGTGCACTGTGCAGTTGAAAACATTGCTTGTACACGAACAACTCATTGAAGGGAAATGCTCAACAATTGGTACAGCAAGAAATGCAAAAAATGATGACCTGCATTCGAAGTGCAGCAAAAATATAAAATACTTCATTTCACAACAAAAAAAAAACCTCCTTTATTGTGGAAAAATTAACGACCCGATGCTTAAATTAATGATTGTGATCCAAATAAATTAAAAAATCTGGCAACACTGCAATTAAGAACACTGCGTCTGCGCGTAACCAGCAATTATTAAGGTCAGACGGACTCGCACACAACATGATGAATGCACCAACGTAAGGGATCTCACACTTTTATCATAAATTGCAACGCGAGAGATGCTAACAACTTAATTAATTGAGATTGGGCGTAACCTCCTCTTTTATTTTTTAAATCAAAGTTCTTGCGCGTCTTTATTTAGCGATTCACCTTGTTTGCATTCTTCGTGCGAAAAACAAACAGTGAAGGGGAAAATGTCAGTAATTGGTGTTAAAAGTAAATACAAAATTTGCCAGCATTTTTTAAAATTTCGACGATTTTTGGTTTTTAATTTTTAGGTTATTTTTTAAGAGAGTTTTAATTTTCAGTTTTAAGCTGTTCGATTTTTGGGAACGGTTTTAAGTGACTTAATAAAAGTGTTTTTAGATGCTTATAAATTTTCCCCTAATTTCTCCTCTTCTCCCTTCTGTTCCTTTTCATTTCTCCTTTAAAATTTATCTTCATTTTCCCCTCCTATATTTTGTCCCCTAATCCTTCCCAATTTCTCCTAATTGTAGTTCCTAATTTATTATTTATCCGCTTAGGATTTCCTCTAATTTCTCCTCATTTGCCCTCCCCTTCTCTTTATTGGATTGTTATGGTTTGAGGATGAAAAACATCCACTTAGGATTAGGGGTTCCCTTAATTTCTCCTTCCAAATTTCTCCTCATTCCCCTTCCTTTATTTTATTAAAAAAAATCCGCTTATTATGCCTCTTTTTCCCTCATTTCCCCCTTCTTAATTACTCCTCATTTCCCCTTCCAAAATTCCTATCGTTTTCTGAGCATGTTAATGATTAATCGACCAAAATACAATAAAATGTACACGAAACATAATTATTATTGTCTTATATTAATAAAGGTAATACACATCTCTTCACTTTATTTTATTAAATAATACTGCGCATGTGCAATGTTTACAACATACTTTTGCACATGGAAATAAGTAACATTATATTTGAGGCGTTAATTAATTATTTTAAATATTATTTTTAATATGGTTTACATCGATTAATTCGTATTTGCAATTGAAAAACTATTTATATAAACTAATTATTAAGTGTTTAATGCATAATTGGGGTGCGGTTATTTTATGACATTTCGGTAGGATAACGGATGAAAGGGAAAATATTAAAAAAGGATGTTGAATAGTTTGTGTAAAAAATTACTTGGAGTGTTTGTGGTTGTTTTCTTGTTTAGAAATTAAGGATTTTACTTGCTTTCCTTAATAATTATTTGCTGCACGGTGTAACGGGACTTTTTCAATAATTATAGATTGTAAATAGGATTATTTATGAAAAGGACTGCTTAGATAAAAATAAAATTAAGAATATATTTTTTTCTCTTTTTTTTAAAGTAAGTGAAAGTGATTTGAGAAGTAGATAAAGGTCCCAATAAATTAGAGGACTTAAGAAATCGACATAAAATGAAGGACTTTATAGTTTCCGTAATTATTTTCAATCAAAACAATTTGACCTAAAGTGGATTATTTTTTAGACATCAGCAATAATTTTAAGATATTTTTTAAGGAAGAAATAAAATTAAAAACAAGATTAGATGATGTAAATATTGTTTTAAATTTCATGCTTAACAATCCCTGATAATCACAATCCTTCGAGATCCCAATTTAAAGGGAGCACAAATCTTAGAAAGCCAAATTCTTCTCAAGTAAGAAAGCCCAATTGTTATTAAGGCTTAAGCCCACTTCTTGGTAAGCATAATTATTTTTAAAACAGTTTTTATTTTGAATTACGCTTACCAAAAAAGATTTTTACAATGAATTTAAGCAATGACTGTTAAAACAAAATGGTGCCGCTCAGAGCACGAGTCTGGACTGACGATTTGAGCGGCGTCATTTTGTATTTAATATTTAGAGATCGACCATTTTGTGCAATTTTACTGATGTGCCGAAATGGGTCTCTTTTTGCCCAATTAATTCACTGAATGAGCTAACCTTAAGTGTGGAGTCCTTAATTTTCAGAAAATTATTTAAATAATCAGTAAGTATAGGGATTTAATCCTTAAGTGTAGAAAACATGCGATGCAATGGTCTTAAGATTTAAAAAGCTGTGTATACAAAAAAATGGCATCCATTGCAATAACTGTTATGGCCACATTGATTTAAATAAAAAAAAATATTAAAAATAAATCCTAATTTTCGAGCGAATAACTTAATTTTACAAACAATTTGTGACTAGGAATATTTATAAAATAATTAATAATAATAATAATTGCTAAATTATTTATCATGGTATAACGGTTTTGTTAATGACGAAACTCGCTGTGCAGGACATCGGCCATTTTGTTTCGAATAGTCACCGTACGCGCATGTTGGTGCTTGACAAAGACCTTCAAGGATGCAACTGTAAACATTACGAAACAATTAGTTAATTGGTTTTGCAATCAAATTAATTTGTCACTTACTTTTTAGAACTCTGCGACAATTTTTTGATCCCCTTTTTATGCTCCGTACACCACTCGGTCAAGCAATCGCAGTGACAACTAGTGTTGGTGTCGTCCTTGGGAACGCTGGCAAACGGAAGAGGACAACCGCAAATAATCCGGTTGGAACGTGTTGGTGTAAGCCGCGGAAGTGGTGCTCGTGTTGTTTGAATTATGATTTCCCTCACGGGTATTTCTTTGGGCATTCGATTGGACGCAGGCGCATCCGAATTGAGTGGCGGTCGTTCGACGCAATGGCACTTTGTGTGGTTTTCAAAGGTCAACATTTCGACGTGCTTTGTTCCCTCAACTGGATTCATGACCTGTGTAGAGATGACAATGAAATTGAAGGGTGGTGTTAAAATTTAAGCTTCTTTAATGCGGCACACGACAATTGATGGCATTAAACTTGTGTGAGAATTATCATAATAACTTAGAATAGGAATTATGTAGGCTTTGCATTTAAATCTAAATCGTTGAGACTTCAGTCACACCTTTGATTCTATTGGAACAAAAAGAGGGAAGAACTTGAAAGAACAGTCTCAAGATCACATAAAACTTTAAAAGAATTCCATTCAAATTCCTTCAAACAATGGAACATAATCAGTCAGGTTTTATTGCAGACTTTTAAACTGTTGGAAAACAAATTCCACCTCTGATTTCACTCCCCCTTCCTCCCTGATTCCCATGATGATCGCCGCCGTTGATAAAATCGCATTAATAAAACAACACTCGGCTGCTTATGATCGTTGCCAACGCACCATCATTGCAGCATTCATTGCAACAATCCCATAGCTTCTTAAGACAAATCGTTTCTCTTCAATTGCATCCTCCAGAAGATTATCCGCACATTGTGTGTGCGTCGTGCTAACCAGTTTGAGTATAATTCACCAGATGACGAGCACAGTACAGCTCTTTGTTGCCTCGTGAGTGCAGCAACATAAAAGCGCATCAGCGAATGTCCCGCTGCGCGTTGTGTGTAAAACGCGCGCTGTCTTCATTTTATGGGTCTAGTCGGTATTGCCATAAATTTGCTTTCCCCAAAAAATCAATCAATTTTGGAAGTCGTAAAACATTGCGGAGCCACAACGCAAGCGCTTTTAATTTATGCTAAACTAATTATACGTTTGTGTGTGTAAAAAGGAATTTGACGGAGCGCTTACCCAAAAGTAGACGGGAACGATTTCGTTGTCTCGTTTCGTGCACATTTGATTTTCATGATTGCAGCATCCAGTGTCGTCGGAGCATCGATGCAGTACAACTTGAGATGGGAGGTAGATCTTGCTGGTGCTTTTCCTAAATCTTAGCAGCTTTGGACGTGGCAGATTGCATCTCCAATTCTCCTCAATGTTGAAATGATTCTGTAATGCTGCTTGGGAAGCTGGGGAGATGGAAGTTTAAATATTTTTTGGAAAATTAAATTTTTATGAACATTATTATGAGATTTAGTAAAATTGTTGCAGTTGAATGAATTCGCTTATCAGTGAATACTAATTAAAGTAGCTACTTAAGCCACGTTGACTTAAATTTCATCCAAAGTCACTTAATAAAGATTCATTCGAAAAAATGTTGACTTAGAAATTTGAAACTACAGAGATCACCTTAAATCCTTAAATACTTCTATTAAAGTGCCCAAAAAATATTCGTAATCAATTTTGAAGGTTTAAATTAGTTTAAAGGTCAGAAAATCTGCTTCAAGGTCAATGAACTTAATTTTGTTTATGAAAAATAACGCAGCAAAGTGTCTAATTCAATTGTTTAATATTTTTATTAATTTGTTTCTTTTAGTAATTGGCATAGAAAGCATTTTAATACGTTAAGCACTTTCAGGAATGAGCAGAATAACAACTGCTGTTAATTTGAGTAGGCATTGAGTGAAATTTGAGTGAAATTAAATTGATCGTCAGTTTAAAATAGGCTTAAGTGAATAATTAAGTTAGATTGATCGATATAAATAAATATTTTATTCATAGGCTTGACCAACAACTGTATTTAAGTTTTCAATTCATCCTAGACTTAAACCACACACTGACTTAACGAATATTGGTTGTAAATTCATCAAGCCGTTTTCGAGTTAAATGATAAGAATACGTTCAATGCTTATGCATATAGACAAACATGAGAGGATTAAAATCAATTTTTTGGCTTAAGGATTAGAGGATCCGTTATTTTAATTTTTTATATTTAATAGGAATTGATTAAATATAAAAAATTAAAATAACGGATCCTCTAATCCTTAAGCCAAAAAATTTTATGTTAATCTTCTATATATAAACACAATTCTTTGCGATCCCAAATTTAAGTGTGCACAAATCTTGAGAAGTCAAATTCTTCTTAAGTAAGGAAGCCCAATTTATCTTGAGCTAACTTCTTTATAAGCACAATTCCTTTTAAAACAGTTTTTTATTTTGAATTGAGTTTCAAACAGTGCACGAGCCTTGACTGACGATCTGAGCGGCGCCATTTTGTATTTAGTATTTATCGAGATCGACCATTTTGTGCAATTTTTTTACTGATGTGCCGAAATAGGTCTCTTTATGCCTATTTTATTTATTTACACTTTTTTTTGTACACAATAAAACTATTCTACTCCAAAAAAGTGTGTCGTGTTACCCGTAGGCCGTATCGAAATTAAAAATAAGAATAATTTAGAACTAATGTGCTTCACCGTTAAAGTCATAAAAGCTATTAAACTTCTGAAATGATTCAAATTAACAAATGAAATGAATATTTTAAATCACATTAAGCTACCATTTTCATAACGCATAAAACTGTAAACATTCATGAAAACTTACAATGAAATCAGTTGGTCCAAATCACACGAAAAACCTTAATGAATGAATTTTTTCCCTCCAAAGAATGCTTAAACAAAATGGAAAACACGCGAGATTAACGGGTTCCCCAATTACATGTCAATATCAGATCTTAAAGAAAATAAAAGTTTCGACTCTCTTTATATAAAACAGTCAATATTCAAGATTGATACGGGATTAAATTCCCCCACAGCTTAATTTCTTTTTGCCCGCACAACGCAACAACGTCTTAATTCTGTTGCACCAAAATCCACCAAGATTTATTCTTTATCGCGCCGTATCTTTTACCTGCAACAGCATGGCAGTCAAATCGAGTTGGCCCAAATGAAGTCATTTGCTGCATGCAGCTCCAATAAAGGCTGTTATTCTGTTTATCATGCGACGTTTAGCATAATTTTGTATTTAAAATGGTTTAAGCTGCGCGCGCATGCGCACATTGAAAAGCGCTGCACATCATAAAAACGAACATTAATGCGCGTGCGCGGTCTCACGACTGTACGTGGGGGTCTCAATGCAAATGCAATTTGGTTGCGTTCTTGTTTTGCCCTGAACTCAACATCGTTCTGTTGGAGTTTGTATGAAGAGCTCAAATTATAACGGTGGTTTGTAATTGTTGTGAATTATAGGAAATTTGAGTGGATTATATGTGCATTCGGCTTTCAGCATAGATTATCTTATATGTAATACGAAATTAAGACATTTCAGTGAACTTTGTGTGTGGAGTAAATATAGTTGTTTTGGATGGGCGTTGGATTTTGTTTGTTTTATAGAACTGAAGCACGTGATTGCTGTTTTATTTAGGTGGGTGAAAGACAGGAGAATTATACAACGACTTCTGTGGTTTTAAATTTGAAGACGTTAATTAATTTTAGCACTCAATGTAGGAGTAATCCGTAGTTCCCTTAAAAAGGAAATTTATTTAAGGTTCGATAGGTGCATGAGATCAATCAAGTCGTTTTATTAACTATTCTTAACATAGTCCTCCTCATCCCCTGATTATGAAAAGAGAGATTTCCAGTCTCATTCTCGCCATTTTTAGCATTTTAAGTACATCATTAAGCTGGATTGAAACAAAATTAATCAAGTTCTTGGAAATTGAAATTTGTTATCGCTTATCAATAATACAACAATTCACTAAATTGCTTAAATAACAGTAAAATTACTCCTCTAGTCGTTTCATTAATGAATTTAATAATTTACAATAAAAAATTAATTTACAGCACAAATAAAAACATTTTCACTTTCTCATGAAAACTTTTGACCCAACGCTGACCTTCTTTAAGATTACCTCCATTGTAAAAGAGGGTGTTTTCAAAATTTCAAAGTGTAAAGTACCGCCACAGTTTTACAGTAATGAAATATAAAAGAGTAATTAGGGTTTCAAATGGAAAATAATTTGAAAAAAATTAAAACAATTATTTTTCTTTAAAAAAAAAAAAAATTATTAAAAAAATAATTGAAACTACATCGCAGGGAAATGGGAATTAATTACGGCTTGGTGCAACATACAGCGCAACCAGACCGAAGTGTTAATAATTTACAGATTTGGACCTTGAAATATTCAGAAAAATTCTTCCTCTTTTTAAACTACAATGATGTAAAACACAAGTTTAAAAAATATTTTAAGTTTCTGAGTTATAAATAATGTGACCTTGAAAATTTATACTTTGACCTTAAAATAATCAGGTTTGCTTAAAATACTTTTAAGTATAAGGGATTTGAATATGAAAAAAATCGTTACAGGGTCGTTTTTGAGCTTCCTTTTTTTTAGTGAAAAATTGTTTTTTTTTTATAACTTGACCTTGAGAGATGTGACCATACTAGATTATAATAAATCAATTAAAAAAGAAAATACACAAAAAAAAAAGAAAACTTACCTTGATAATAAGTATCACTGCTACGTGACTGATTAAAAGCATTCTGCACTGCTTCCGGGGTGCCCAAGCTTCCCCATTTTTTTTCGTTGGTTGTTAAATTCCCATTTTCTCCACTCATAGCGTCACTGGGAATGTGTCGCCTTTTATGAATGTTATCCTCTGCCGGGGCTGGTGAATCGTTGACGTACTGCTGAAATAAATTGAATGAATATTAATAAATTGTAACCCAATTATCACTCAACCACCAAACTTGATCCCCAATGTTAATTTCTATAAAATGACACCAAAATAACGGTTAAAATCCATTAATAAATAAAACAATGCGGCAACCAAAAATAAGAGCACTCCGCGAAGTGCAGTTATGAAACGGAATATTATGAAATGCGAGTGTCACATAAATCGTCCAGGCGAGCGCATGCGCATGAAACTTTTAATACAATTCAGTGCACATTGCTCATAAATTATGTATTATGTGCTGCATTGGAAAACACATGTACCGCTGGGTATTAGCATTTTTCGTTTTCCCCTCATTTCCCAGTTATGGCCAGACCATAAAAGATCGACCACAAAGACATTAAAATGTCATTCAATTTGTTGTTTTTATTTTGTTATTTCTATAAAATATGTCAACAAGGGCCCAGCCCAGGTGGGTGAAAGTTTCCCAACGTCCCAAAATTCACATGCAGGGCAGCAGCGCAGCGGTTCCGCATGTGGCGATTGCAGTATTGGCAAAGCGACCAGCGACGACCTCTGGCTGTCACATCAATCGTGTTGGAAAATTGTTGCATTGATGGATTTGAGTTTTATTGTTTGGTCATCGATCGTGCGATGTCAATGTTGAGGAGACCTCTTGAAGATCGCCAATTGGAATGCAATGCGTTCAGCGTTGTGGTGTTGATAATTTCCATTTATGTTATTCTGATTTATCGAGACGAATGGTGAGAAAGTGAAATACAATACGCCTATTGTGTTGTTGCAGCGGAAAACGCTGTTAGCCTGTTCACAATTTAGACCATAACTCATCGGGGGACTTTTTGCAACTGATTCTTATTAATATAACTAAAATGTAATCGATTGTGCAACTATATATTCTTTGTGCGGCTGCGATCGGTGAGCAGCGAGCATGCGCCGTTTGGTGTACGGTTAATTATAATGCGGGAAATTAAATTATTGCCATGCGTGGGTTGGTTAACTAGTATTGGTATTATACCTTGGTAAATCAAGCAGTAAATCATTAACTCGATGCGTGCAGTATTGCTGAATAGATATTATTACTGCGGCACGCTGACGTTGTTATGCAAATATAGGATTGGGAGTGAAGTGGATTGTTGTGGCCACTCACAGCCGTTACTTAAATGACCTCTCAACAGTATGGCAATTAGGGATCATAGCAATACAATGAGCATATTATTGGTAAAAGACCGTTTGACATTTTCAATGGATGATTTATGATGAATTATGTAATTACTGAACATGATCATTTTGGGAATAGTTGAGTGGTTTAAATGTACAGCAGCAGGTGTGTTGATTTACTATGTAGTTAGTAATATGGTTTTTGAAGTTCTTTTTCATTGAAATAATTGAAACAAGTTATTTAAAATTCATGGCAACTTCTGAATACGCATCAAGTTAGGAAGGATCACAATGTCAAGGATGCGATTACATTGAATTCCATGGATTAACAGTTAGTGTAGGTTATGAATTCAAAAGCGCCTTAATTAAGGCACTAGCTTACTTCATGGAGTTATTAAACCATGCCACTTTAATCAATGGAACCCCTTTATTCATTTAATGATTTTTGGTTGTGTATGAATTAAACACCTTCCACTCACATATCAGGGAACATAATTAAGCATCACCCATCTGGCAGAATAATGTCAATCATCTTGACGACACCCAACTGTGTAACTCTGCATTTTAAAAACATTAAAATTGCATCACAGTTCATAAAATATTTCCTCTTCAACTCAAACATTTCTAATCACCCACTTTTTAAAAAACACTAAAGAAACCAAATTTCTCTAACTCCACTGAACTACAAACTAAGTCAGGTGCCTCATCTCAAAGTGTTACGCCAAAACACCAACAAAATAAAAAAGCCCAACTTAACGGTTCAAAAATATGCTCACCGCCTCCCACTAACGCGCTCATGATTAATGGAAGTAATTAATTTAATAGAGATGATTTAAGACAGATCAGACACAACAAAATTCCACTTGGGCTGCAGCAGCCCAAGAATTGGACTACCATTTGCAGTTTTCTTCACTTTATGTTAATTTGAATTTCCATTCATATTCCATTTTATCTAATAAGGCAAGTTATGAACACTTAAAGTTTATTATGCACTTAATGGATGAGGAAATGTAAAGCAGATTAAGTACAATAATTTGTAAGTGCATAAACGTTGCGAGTGGTGGCAATTTGAGAAGCGCGTGCTTCGACGATAAGCTCATCTGGATGTGGAATTTGGTGTAATGTGAAGCGGTACGTGATTATTATTAGCAAATCTTTGGTTTTCTTACCAAAACTGCGTGAGAGAAAGTTGGCAGCTGCAAAGTGGATGTTGCTAATTTTAATTGATGCATTTTTGCAATTGATTTATGAGTGTGCAGAGATTTGAAGAATGTGGGGAGGAAAGCACTTGTCAATGAAAAGGCAGGGAAAGCCTCAAAGTATCTTATTCAAGACTTTATCCAAGGTTTACACCTATTTAAGCCTCAAACCTTTTTTTACTTTAAAGTTTGAGGCCTAATATTATGACCTTGGAATGTTAAAAAGACCTTGGATTGTCACGCTTAGAGACTTTTATAATTTTACTATTGCAAAGCGCTTCTTTTATTTCTTAAATAACAGTTTCTTCGATTGAAAATTGAAACAATATAATTGAAACCTTGAAATATAAATTAGGTGACCTTGAAATTTTAATTTTAATCTCAAAAACAAAGTTTAAATCGAAGAATCGGTTTTGAATCGGTCCCAAATTTAAATTTTCAATAAAGCTTCGAATTTTTTTGGATTGAAAAGCATTCCAAAAGCTTCAATAACTTCGAAAATTCGAGGAAGAGCAAAAATTTTTAAGAATTTAAGGAACAACAATAAAACAAACTTCAATTACAACGCCCACTGACACCTCCATTTAATTGCCCAAAGGTATTCCAGACACTCATTTAAACCATAATCAAGATGCATCTTTAGATCAACTGGCAAAAACCACAACAAAATAAATTCCTCCAGGTAGAATCGCATCATAAAGGTATGTGGGAGTGCATTTGACAAAATGCATCTTGCCAACCTTTACTTTGTGCCATTGAACTGCATCAAAACGTTACAATGCAATTCATTGTGTCCATCAGCCAGAGAGAGGCGTACCCACATTGAGACAACTGCATGACACATAAAAGCCCGCTGTTGTCGATCTTCCCACGTCACCGCAGCTTCGAATGAGCACGAGTACCAACGTTTATCTTAATTTTTCTATTGCAATTATTTGCAATTCCCTTAGGGCTTCAATGAAATGTCTTTGGTATTCCTCACGTGCGCCTTTTTCATTCAGAACTTAAAGATCATCAACAAAACGCATTCAGCGAATTGAATGGCAGTTTGCAGAAGATCATTAAAATTCCGCACATGTTAATCATTGAATTTGTACCTACGTGTTCTATTTTTAAATTTTATTTTGCATTTTATCTAACAGAGTTTGTCAACGTCGTGGTAATCTTGTGGCTGTTTTTTGAAGCAGCCACCCATGTTGTGTGAATTTTTTTTGCCTTATCTGTTTGAGGTCACGTCCCATTCAACATTCTAAGTCTGTTTTATTTTTTTTATGATTTACATTTCCAGTTAAAATTGGTTCAATATCGCAAGTTCTCAATGAATGGGGCTTTTTACACAAAATCATTTTATATTAAATCAACTGTTGCACAACCATCAATCGTTCAACTAAACTTTACTGCCTTTTCAGCACCTACACATGTATTATGTTATCGTTTGAGTTTTGACACATTGGGCTGCGCCTGCTGATTTAGAAGCTGCGCGTACTTAAATCTGCATTGTTATTTAATGCATTTTGCATGATTTATGTGATTTGAAAGTACATGGCAGTCAGCACCCATGTTACGCTCAGTTAAGTCGAGTTTATTTTGGATTTATACTTTAATAACAACTGCAAAATTATTGTGCAATTTAATACTTATATGACTTTATTTCAATGGAATGTGCGGGTGTTTTGAATTTGACTTAGAATAATTCAGAGAATTCATTTTTAAGTCAGTTATTTAAATTAAATGAATTCTCAAGTCCACCTTTGGGCTTTTTCGAGTACATGAAAATAGGATGTGAAAGAAAAATTGCGGTTTTATTTTTTAAACCCGCTAAAATAATATTGAATTATTACCAGTAAAAAAATAGCGCTTTTGAATTATTTTTGAACCGATAAAGAACCGCAAAGATTGTTGAAAGTGAGGCAAAATTTTGAAAAGTTTGTAGATATTTTAATTTAATTAAGCATAATAAGATTTAAAGGAAGAACTAAGGATTAAAGCTTTTTTATGAAAACTTCCCATCAAAGTTTAAACTATGAATTAAAACATACAACACTTAAACAATTATTCACATTTCCTACAAAAATGCCAATAAAATGACCAATAAAAAAAGCGCAATCTAAAATGAATTAAAATTCAAGAAGGAACTGCTTCAATAATTCAAATCAAGACACTTTCTTTTATAACGACGCACTTTAAGTGATCTTTAATTAGCATTCCTCACCAAAGTGCATTAAACTCATACGAGCACACTTAACTTGAATTAATTCCAGCCCACTCCACAAATTCCTGCACCCCATTGTCTTCCCATAATTGACTTTCACAATTTGCATTTAATCATTTGGAGAATGCAATTTGCAGTTTGTCAAGAAAGTCCATAATGAAGTGCTTAGATTGCATAAATAAATAGTTTGAGTTAAAAATCCCATTAACAGTAAACGAGATATTAACTCAACATAATGAGGAATTAATTTGCTTTATTGTGGCACTTAAAATAAATTATGTTGCGTTAAAGAATGTTTAAAAATAAATGGCGAAATTTGCATTTGATGTTCTTAAGTTACGAGCACTTAACAGGAGATGAAATGCATTTTAAGGGACTTTTGATGCTGGTAATTAATGTGTTGTAACTATTCCTACAAATTAAGACATTTAGTTGAATGTACTTAAGATTAATACTCTAAAAAATACTCTTTTGCGCCTTTTTTTAAGAGTCTTAATCTTAAGTTAATGTCTTTTTTTGTAGAAGTAATTAAAAATTTTAATTGTTATTGGAACATCATGATGATTCGTTAAATTCTCAAGAAAGATTTAAAACGGGTAAAAATATTTAGAATGGGCGGGGAGCTCTACAATTTGAAACGAAAATTTTCTTCAATTTTAAAACCGCGAAACGTTATAAAAATCTTTGCAAGTGTGGCTTAAGTGCACATATCAATTAGATCAAAATAATAACTTTATTAAAACAATATTTATTTTATTAAATTACTTTTATTATTAAATAAGCTTAAGTCACTTAATTAATCTGCATTTATCTTCCACTAAGTCGCACTTTCAATAATTTGTGTCATTTCCTTCCGTATGCAAATAGCAACGAGCAGTTCCAAGTTCCAACATTCAAGGTCAATTTAATTTAATTCAACACAAATACTATGCTAACATGTTTTCTGAATTAATTTCTGTAACTTCTGTAAAGCGATCCTAAGAATATTTAACGCAGGAACTATGACAATTAATTTCACACATTAGACTTAATAGCACTTATGGATGGCGCCTGTGCTTGATTGACTTTGCACTTGATTTAACCATTATCTTCAAACTGACGCCACATTGCAATTGCCACAACAATATGAACGCGTAATTTGCAAAATAATAATAATCATTACCATCAAGTTATGGATGAAACGAAGCTGAAGTTGCACTAACTCACCCACATAATATTCTGTTGCAGCTACATGTAATTAAGTCTAACAGCTTCTAAATTGAAAAGCGCCGCTAATCTGGCGGGGACACACAATTGACCAAACCACTGCACTGTGTATCACTTGAACAGTGAACACACGCCGAGTTGCCAATAATAATAAATTGGCTTGATAGGCATAGGGAGTGTTATAGTAAATTACAGTAAGTACCGTACACTGTGCGGGACAAACGATCGCACAAATCTGTTGCAATGATAGTATACTCGTGTTTGTAATCGGGAAACACTTTGGTTGGTATACATTTATTTAAATAGACGTAATTTAGAGCCTTTTGTGTTTGCGTTTTTGTAATATATTTTACAGTAAATAATGTAATACTTTGTTAATGATAGGAGTAACAAAATGCTACGGTTGCAAGCGTATTGATGTTAATTGACATCATCGTGCAGGAATTTTTGCCGCGTCAAAAATGCACGCGAACTTTGCAGTTTTTATGGGCGATGGGAAGGTTTTATGGGCACGCTTCAATTCAGACGATCTTTTGTACACGTTGCTTCATTGCATGCTGTTTTATGACATTTTACAGGATTTAATGTTGGTTTAATAAAATTAGTTTTTTAATCAAAGAGTCGGAAATGAGAGGAGTTTTATCGACATTTCTGTAGTGAGCAATCCTTTGAATGAGGATTAAATGGTTCTCTAAAACTTTATTTTTCAATCCTTTCTTCCTTGAAATCCTTAAAATTAAAATATTATCTTGGTTCAGACTTTTCAAAATTTTGTCCCATTTTCAACAACTTCTGCGGTTCCTTATCGGTTTAAAAATAATTAAAATGCTTGCGGTTAAAAGCTCGGAGTTAATCGGTTCAGAGAGTTCTTTATTGTTTATTCTTTTTTTAAGCGGTTCCATTGTGATAAATTAAATATTTCTTGAGAATTTCTGTTAACGTCATTCGTTCTTTTTAAATAATGTTTGAATTTTGTGATGGATGAGGATCAATGTGCTCTTTCTAATATAACGGGAATTCCTTAACATTATGCAAATTAATTACGAAAATGTGATAAATCATAATTAAAGAAACAATAAACTGCAGACTCCAGACACAATAGTAATTTCTTTTAATACTATAAATAATAAATATAAATAAATTGTTTTCCTAATGAATCAGACAAGACAAATTGCATAAACGATCGTTGACAAACTGTCTAGGCGACAGCCGCAGACAAAACCGCATGTTCTTTTGCATTCGAAAATGCTTAAAACAAAACGACAAGGCATTACTACATTCGACAGGACATTTTACTCACATAATTCGCATAGCGTCATTTTGTTTTAAATGAACAAAGTCGTTATGCAAAACATTTGACGTATTTATTTGTGCGCGTCTGTATTCGAGTTGCGTGCGGTCTTTTATCACTTGAATGCATTTAGGCTTATTCAACTAGTTGGTGTTGCGAAAATTCTTTGGGAAATGCATGCTGAATTAATCAACCGTTGCGTATGTCGCACTCGCATCCAATGAAGCATTTTAATTAACATATTACATAGTTATGAAGCTTAGCAGATGTGGAGAGAAAATACTCCCATTTGTCATCATTTGTATTTATTTTTATTTCTTTGAATTCAGTCAGAAAGTCATTAATCAACAATTTAAATGTTTTTCTGGAATTCATAAAAATTACAGAAAATTCTTGGAAAATTAAATTACTGCACTACATTATAATGCAGCCTATTATTGAGTAATCGTTTATACAATACATTGGATTCATAAAATTATTTAATGCACAATTCAGAATGTTATCAAGAAAATTCCCACGTGGATTGTTTAATCTCTTCATTTTTTGGAAGGCGTTCAATCATTCCAGCTGTGGATGACGTTGTTGGCGCCTTCACTAATCGCATCGGGGGAATATTGAATGCAACGTTAGTGACATAAACAAATTAATCGGGTGGTGGTCTATAATTGATTCTTGATTTTTAAACCGTTAATTTAAGCTCACTTGAAACTGTAAATTGGAGAAACGGCTTTCTTATGAAAATCCTGTGATGATTTCAATTAAAGAAGTCAATTGTCATCACTTAATTTACGAACAAAACCCTAGTTCCAGGAACAAATACAATTTTTCAATATTTTTTGACCTGGCAATCGATGAGAAAAATTAATTTGACCTTGAAATATCGAAAATGCAATATTTTAAACTTATAGCATTTCAAGGCCATTGAAATATTTTCAGGGTCATTTAAAGATTTTCAAGGTCACTGAAATGTTTTCAAGTTTGATTAAAGTATTTTCAAGGTCATTTATCTTCGTAATGGATATTTATTATTAAGAAAAACAAGGATTCCAACAATTTAAAAATACAATAATTGAAAACTAAATTTAGCATTATTTAAAGGACTTTGAACTGAGACCTTGGAAATATTAAAAGTTTGGATGTTAACCACAGCCAAATTGCCAGATGCGGACCTTGAATGCGACTTTTAAACTATAATTTCTGTTTAAATTGTGCCAGAAAGGACACAAAAAACAACAATAAAAACACCTCGAATCCGTAATATTTGTCCTACATATTAGGCTGGATGAAAAGTCCCCGGTCTGACCCATAGATGGCGTTACCAGAATTTTTTCCATATGATTTTCATTTAGTACCAACCTTCAAACGATACGTGTAAAAATTTGACAGAAATCGGACAATTAGTTCGTGAGTTATAGCGATTTGAGTGAAGCTACTTTTGTTATTGTTGAAAAGATGGAAAAAAAAGAATTTCGTGTGTTAATAAAGTATTGCTTCTTGAAGGGAAAAAATACAGTTGAAGCGAAAGCATGGCTTGATGAAGAGTTTCCGGGGTCTGCACCGGGAAAATCCACCATCATTGATTGGTATGCTAAGTTTAAACGTGGTGAAATGAGCACTGAAGACGGTGAACGCAGTGGACGCCCAAAAGAGGCTGTTACCGACGAAAACATCAAAAAAATCCATAAAATAATTTTGAATGATCGTAAAATGAAGTTGAGCGAGATAGCAGACATTGTAAAGATATCAAAGGAACGTATACATCATATCATTCGCGAATATTTGGGCATGCGAAAGCTCTGTGCAAAGTGGGTGCCGCGCGAGCTCACAAGCGATCAAAAACAACAACGAGTTGATGATTCGGAGCAGTGTTTGAAGCTGTTTAAGCGCAATAAAGCCGAATTTTTCCGTCGATATGTGACAATGGATGAAACATGGCTCCATCACTATACTCCAGAGTCCAATCGGCAATCATCTGAATGGACAGCAAGCGATGAACCCAAACCGAAGCGTGGAAAAACGCAACAGTCGGCTGGAAAGGTTATGGCGTCTGTTTTTTGGGATGCGCATGGAATAATATTCATCGACTATCTCCAAAAGGGACAGACAATCAACAGCGACTATTACATTGCTCTATTGGAGCGGTTGAAAGCCGAAATCGCAAAGAAACGGCCGCATTTGAAGAAGAAAAAAGTGCTGTTCCACCAAGACAATGCACCGTGTCACAAGTCTGGAAAAACGATGGCTAAAATTTATGAATTGGGCTACGAATTGCTTCCTCATCCACCGTATTCTCCAGATCTGGCCCCCAGCGACTATTTCCTGTTTGCGGACCTTAAAAGAATGCTCGCTGGCAAGAAATTTAAGACCGATGATGAAGTGATTGCTGAAACTGAGGCCTATTTTGAGGATAAACCGAAAGAGTACTACAGAAGTGGCATCGAAAAGTTGGAAAATCGCTATAATCGCTGTATCGCCTTCGAAGGCAACTATGTTGAATAATAAAATTGAATTTTGCAAAAAAATGTTTTTTACCATGGTAGACCGGGGACTTTTCATCCGGCTGTTAGTCCTTACCGAACACAAAGCATCTGCTTGTTTAAAGACAGCCTAAAAACACGATCAAAAGGATTCCCAACAATTAAAACAACAACAGTTGACATTATCCGCAAATCAATGAAAATTAAACTGGAGACAAATCTCTCAAACCGTTTTAGAGATACGTCCATCCTTTTTTTTAAGGACACAACGGTAAACACAGAAATATAATACAAATTATTGTATTTATGTTAATCACTGAAAATCTCCCTCATCAAAACATTAATACATATTTACATTTCTGATAAGGCCACGCAAATAAAGAAAGACCAACGCTGATAACACGGATTCTGTCTAATGATGCGCAAAACTATTTCTAATTAAAACAATTTAAAAAAAAAACTGCAACGCGGCATAATAGAAAGTGATTGCAGTCGGCATGTAAACTGCGACAGCATCAACAAGTATTTTCCGTGAATTAATCACTGCGGCTAGGCTTCAAAACTATTTGCGGGTCAGGGATGGAGGTTCAAAAATAAACATTACATCGCTTATCGTGAGGCAATGCAAGTCGCAACGCAACGTTAGGTTAAGTCGTTGAAGGCGCGGGCAGATGTTTCAATGATGCCAATGGCCAACACTTTAATAAACTGCATTGTGTGAATGAATAGACAGTGCAGTTTGGATGCAGTCGATGCATGTTCTCGTAGGATGATGAAAGATCGGGCAAACTTTTCAATGAATTGGATTTTTTTTGTTTGTTTGATTTATTATAGCGATAACAACGCAATTTAATTTGATAGCAGGTTCGATTTAAATGTTTGTGTGATTTTTATTACAGACCATAATACTTGTTAAGTGATAAGTGCTAAACGTGTTTGTAAATGATAGATTAATATTGTAAACGTTTTATTTTTATAGTTGGATGCAGTAACAATTATTATTAAAGGCGCTGGCAATTTTGCAATATTAGATTCCAATTAATTTGTAATTAATATAAGATTTCAGACTTTGTTAGTGCTTAAATTGCATAAAGCTTTATTCTAAAATAATATTTTTATTCTTCAATTAATAAATAATTGCTACAGTTGGATGCTTTAACGTCCTTAATAAAAGTCAAAAATAAATTGATTTTAAAATATTAAGAATAAAATACAGAAATTTTAATCCGCGAAAAAAACCGCAGTTCAACAAAAATAGGATTAATTTCTAAAAATTGCAATTGGTAATGATTTATTGACGACTAGAATATAAACAACACTCCCCAAAACTTTTATGCTCCTTAAATTTCTCAAAATATCAACAGAAAATGTTTCATTAACAATCTTGACCTTGAAATTTAAGTTTTCTTCTAGCCTTACTCTTTAATTAAAGTTAAAACAGGGCTTAATGAAGGTCAAGAAATGAATTAGCTTTTAAATTTCAAGCATTTGCCATCAAAATTTTATTCCGCGAAAAAAAAACGCAGTTCATTAAAAAATGTGATTTCCATTAAGATTGCAATGGAAATTAATAAATCGAGGTAAAAAGACTTTGTGGTCCTTAAATTCCTTGAAATACGAACACTTTTGAAGCAAATTTTCATTAAAAGCGTTTGTTGGTCTTGAAATTTATATTTTAAAAATTGTAAAATTGAACTCGGAACTTAATTTATTGACCTTGAAAATTTATGTTTCTGTCCTTAAGGACAATTTAATATAATTTTTTTTAATTATAGATATTTTCTTAGATTTTTAATAATCCATATAAAATTGTTTTGACCTTGAAATGTTTTACTTAATTGAAAAATAATTCGTTTAAACACAGTTTGGCTTTGAACTAAGTTTCCTTGAATAAAGAGTTTTTCTAAACCCTATTTTCAGACGATTTCGGTCCTGTCCATTATTAACTTACTTTAAAAAAAAAAAAACACATTCAAGGTCAAATTAAATTAATTTCCTTTAACTGTTTCGTAATTGAAACTTTGAATTTGAATAAAAATCAAGAACAAGAGAACCGTAAAATTACTAAAATAACCATAATCAAAATATTAAATCTATATTGAACATCCAACCCAAAATTATAAATAACTGTGGCTTTTAACTTCCAGAAATGCTGAAGAAAAATTAACCGATTTAACGCTTCAACAAGCGCAACCATAAAAAAAGAACTTGAAACATTTTGAATCGCTTCAAAGCTCACAAGTAGTACATAATCGCATTATTTAAGCGCATTATTTATAAAGATTAGATGATGAAGACAAATTAATTGCATTCATCAAACACGCCCACACAGCGATCATAATATTATAATGCCCATAAATGCAGCACTGCGTCGTGAGTCATGCCGAGGGATTTAAGGTAGATTTAACTAACTAAGCAACTAACAAGGCATGAAGAAAATGTTAGGAAACTCTTGTAGGCATACTCACATCATTAGAATCAAATTGATCTTCATCGTAATAGTTTAAATCATCCAAATCATCATCGTCATCCTCCTCATCGATCAGCTGCGCCTGTTTAGCATTCGTTGCAGTTGAGTGAGGCTTCTGATCATCATCATCTCTGAACACAGTAAACGAATTAAAGTCGACTTCCTCTTGGGTATTTTGAGGTTCCAATGTCTGCACAATGTTGTGATCACTACGGTGATAACTTTTATGGTAATCATCGTAGCTTTGTGGCTCCGTGATGATGAATTCACTGTCAGCCTTATTGAAATGCTGAGATTTGGCTGTTGCTTCCCGGAATCCAACATTATTAGCAGTGGGCCAAATTCTGCCCGGTTTACGATTAAATGCAACTTGCCTTTCTTTTGATGAAGCTGACGATTGTCGCTCCTCCGGTGTGTAGAATTTTGGTAATTTACTGTGAGGCCATCGTTGATCAGTGAGGGTTTTTGTTTGCATTCGTGGTGGTTGCCTATTTTGGACAAATGGTGGCTGCAGATCAAAGGCGGCATTACGCCGATCATTGCTGTTCGTTGGATGAAATGCGTGAGCCGCCTCAGAAATGAATGAGGGTCTTGGTGTGGACGTTATTCTAGACGCATAGTCACTGTGTTTGTAATAATTATGAAGCTGGCGACTGCGATCATGATCCAATCGGCCACCATGATGAATTGGTGCTACTGTGGTGGTGGTGGTGGTGCCGCCACGAAACAATCGCACATTCTCACGGTCATTGTTGCGTTGATGTCGAAGGTGCGTGTTATCGTCAGCGTGGCGATTGGGATGATGACGAATGTGCGTGCCGGCTTCGAGTTTTGCCTCATTAGAGGAGTGTGTGCGGCTGTGTAAGGGTCTGGCGGTTGTGCTGTGTTGTGTCCAGCTGCTGGAAACATGAATTAAATGGCACAGCACAAGTAGGCATACTGTTGTGGATCGATCTGAATGCTTCATTTCATTTGTTTTGTTTTGTTTTTTTTTTGAGGAGGAGGAGGAGTGTGGGGAAGGGTTTTATTTTTTAAGTCTCGTTGCACTACAAAACTGGGTTTGTAGAGATTAGTTTGTGTTATTTTTTCACTTGCTTAATAATAATAAAACCGAACAGCAGTTGGGATGGGATCGCTGTCTCTTCTAGAATGTGGGCAATATTTATCTTAGAACAGAAATAACTATATTGTGAAGCTGTAATATGCACTTAAAGTGATTTCATTTTCCCTTTTAGCACATTACGCGTACAACTGCATGCAGTCAGTTTGTGTACACAGATGCAGTTAGAATGCTGCCCTGTTGCCTTTTGTTTAATTTCATCAGTTTATTGCACTTTTGCGTATTATTTTATGCCTCACGCGGTGGATGGGAACGCATGGAAGTTGGATGCGATCTCGTTGTACGTTTTTGTCTACATTAATGTAATTTTGTTTCACCGATCGTGCATTGAATGGTATTCAAGATTTATGACTGATCCTCGCGGTTATCGCGTACTGAAGCTTTGCACTACTCTTCACTCTTCACTCTTACAATAAACTGCAATTCGTTGTGTAACAAAAAGGATGCGCAATTTAATGGAAGCGGGGTTGCAATCTTAATGAATCACTGATCGCGATCGTCACAAAAAGACTTTTTTAAAAACACAATCCACACAATTTACGCAGCGATCAACAAAGCACAATGATCTCTACTCTATTACAAAACAATGCCGAATTGAGGAAACTGTGTGTGCACAATTAATGACGATCACATTAATTGAGATTGTGCAGCGGGGAAAATGCACCACATCGCAGACACGGAATTTTAATGTGCGCACTGCGCGTTTTTATGGAGTTAGCGATCTTCTAATGAAACACACACGAACATCTGCGCACTTTCGGAACGTTGTAAGACAAGCTGGTAGTCTTCAGCAGGGGAATTTCACTTTAATTAGAGTTTTATAAATTTATTTTCGCTTCACAATCAATGATCCCAATTATCTGCCATTAATTATTGTGGGGCTGAGGAATTATTATTATTATTATTATTTGTCAGAACACGCACCACCACAAGCGAGGCACAACATTCAATTTGACGTCTCTCACCGCACTTCAGACGGTTCTATTTTGATAATAATATGCCTGTATGGGACTTCAATCACTCCCGACGTGCCCTCTTATGAATTTTATTTTTACTTCAAAAGTGTTTTTTTTTTCATCAAAAAAATGTTTTTTTTTTTACTTCAATTTTGTTTAAAAAAGCGCGGCATCTCAAGTGATTTGCCTTATCTTTTTCAATTCCCCAAATTTATGTACCCAACTGCGGTCTGCCGCTCGCAATTTGTGATCACTTCAAAAACTGTTACACTGAATTAATGCCACAAAAAAAAAAAAAAAAAATTCTTCATCGTCGGAATAATAAACACAAATAAAAATTGCACAGACACAATTTTTCTGAGAACAAAGTGACGCATGTGGGATCGACCTTGAAAACTGGCCAGACACACCACTCAATTAATGCACTTGCACTGCACAACACCTTTTTTTTCCACTCTTGATTCTACTAATTCTATTTATTCTTGTTACACTGACAAAAAGTCACTGATCTTTTGAGCAACACAAAAACGTGGAGACGACGACAACTGCACTCAGACACTGTACGCAAATTACTAGTTAACCAGCGATTAAGTGGTTTTGTTTTAAAGACTAAAGACACCAACCGGCATGCACTTAAGAAGCATGTAAGCGACGACGCGACACTTGAAGATGATTTTTGTTAACCCGTGGAAAGAGCGCCCGAGACTTTTATTTTATGAAACATGTGCATTGAGACAACAGAACGTTGGCAAGAGCGTGTCTGCGTTACATCACTGACTGAATTAAACTGGTGGCTGGCTGGGCGTGAGTGAGTAGCGAGGGTCGCCCTGGCTTTAATAGAACGCGTACGACACAATCGGTTTTCCACTTACATGATAGTCGCCACTCGCCGCCGCGCGCAATACACAACATTTTCAATTCATACAGTTTGTTATTTTTAGTGTATTGTAAATTCGAGAATCTCTCAGCGCGAGTTGACGCTGTGCGCGTTGTTTGACACAATGAAGCGCGATCGCGAGTGATCTTCAAAGAGCATTATGAATTTTAAAGCGTTGTAGTGAAGTTTCACTCAATTTAAGAATTGTGTCGTGAGCGATCTGTGGTTGTCTTTAATTTTGAGGATCAAAAAAGCAATTTCAAATTTCCACGATCATCAAATGTTCGTTCATTCCTTAAGTAACAATCACGTACGATCATCAAAATTCGTTCAATCCTTAAGTATTGATCATGCACGATCATCTTAAAAGAGATCAGGGATTAATGTAATCGTTATATTTTTCTGCGAATCAAACTATTTACGATCACAGATCACCGCTCCCAGTGCCTTTTAAAAATTAGAATTCCAATTTTGTCTACACCCTGACGATCACTGATCGCCGTTCCTTGCTCTTGTACCTACACGGGATCTTGCATTTCGTGCCCCCCAAACAAAATGTTATTAAGTTCTGCGATCTCCACGCATGTGCACATTTTCATTCCATGTTGTGGGCATGATCGTGCGATCAATGATATTGTAAATTGGAATACTCGTATCCACGTACAAGTTAAAGGGGAACAAAAATGTGCAATCGTCATTGTTGCATCTCTCGCGGTTGGTTGCGTTTTTTTTTTTTTTATTTAAACATACATGAACATTACGCCGCAGTTATGTTGTTGCTGCAGTTGAACCCTTGTGGGTTGCCGGCTGGAATAACGTAAAGCCGTATTCTTTCAGCGTTTTTTTTATTTTAAATGTATGTGACTTTTGTTTCCATTTAAGTTGTTACGAATTGGTGGCACAAAACAGAATTGAGATGCAATCCAGTTTCGCGGGGTTACTTGAGACGCGTGCAATCACTTGAGGCATGCATCTGGTGGGGCTTTTTCTCTCTCTCCGGATGCTCGATTGAAGTCGCGCATTTGTAAAATCAGTTATTGTGCTGGGGAAATGATATAATATTCTTTGTTCTTTTCAGAGTTGTGTGCGGTTTGTTTGCAGGAATTGAAATCCTTTGTATGAAGGAGAGGCTGTGTTTTGTTTTTTATTGATGAGACGAGATAGCTGACGGGTGATTTTCATGGGAATCAACTTTTTGTCGTGTCTGTGTGAAAACTATTTGCGTATTAACTTTGAGAGATCTCGTGATGTTTTACTTTTTTGATTGATTATTCATTTAAATTTCAATTTGTTTTATTTTTTTAGTAGTATCAGAATATAAAGGCCTTCATGTTTTATCGTCGCGTTTGTACTTAAATAAATAAACAAATAACAATTGTTTTCAGAATTGAAATCCCGCAGGGCGAATAAAATGCATCATATTCGTCTAATCAGGAATTACAGAATTTTTAGACCTAAATTTTCGTTATGTTTTTGACAAACATAATCGTCATCGTTTATTGTAAATTTAATCATAATTTAGCCATAAGTACGAGCAAGTGATTCCGTTGACCTTAAAAGTGAGAGTTTATGATTCACCACTAAAATATAATACAAGGATTAATCATTTAATTATTTTCAAGCGTGTTATCAGCTATCACTTGAGTCATAATTCATTTGCATCCAAAACTGTTTGTCAACATCATATTATGTTGCGATCCGGTGCGACCTTGCATGACACAGAAAACTGTGTTGTTCTTAACAATTTCTGTAGGGGAATTGGTCCACGTCAAACCCTGATATTTAGAAAAGAATGCCGAGAGGGGTTGTGTCCTCCAAAATATCGTAGAGGGGTAAAAAGTTGCAACTCTAAAATGTATAATATTTGCCTGAGTTTCCCCTCATTTATAGAAAAAAACCTTCAAAAAATGATAGAGAAATTTCTCCTCATTTCTCCTTCGAAATATCCCCTTGATATTTAATTATTTCATTCGAAAAATAAGAGAAATTGAGGGGTAATAAATGAAGAGGAAATTTATATAACTTTTTACGGAGTAATTCATCAATTTCTGTTCATTTTCCATAATTTTTTAAATAAAATAATTAAAAAATTAAGATTAAATAGTTGGGAGATTTTGGAAGAGAAATTTCCCTTCGTTGGTTTTTGTTTTGTTGCGAAAACTGAGGGGATATAATAAAAAATTTCCCATTGTTTTTTTTTTTTTGCAAAAAATGAGGTGAAATTTAATGGAAATAAGTAAAAATTTATTTGATTTTTTAATATTTTTTTCATCAAATGGAAGGAAATTGAAGGGAAATGAGGAATAATTGAAGAACAAATTTAGAAGGGGAAATGAGAGAAAATTTCCCATAGTTTCTTAATTAGTGTTTTAGAAAAATGAAGGGAAAAAGGAGAAATAGGAGTTTTTAAATAAAAGTTAAGATGTTCTTTAACTACAATTGTTACAACAATCTTAATGCACACAAAACTGCATTAAATCAAAAAGGCCCACACTTAAATAATATAAAAACAAGTTCCTCCAAAAAATAAAGAGAAAGCCCCAATTCTTGTAAATGCCACGCGATATCATTTAATAAGTCGTATCGTGTTTTTTCGCCTACCTCATTGACCTCATCATTAATTTCAATTAACAGCAGGTAACTAGCTAGTTGCCGCCGACATGAATTAAATGCATTCCACAACACAAAACAGAAGCGATGCCCTCTTGAGTATTTTTACTCCACATTGAAGCAGATTAAGAGTTTCTCCAACCTTTCTGGAGATCCACATTAAATTGGATTAAATTACATTGCAGTCAAGTGCAGACGCACGTGATACGAGTTGAGACCTCAGGATTTTAATCTCGGAGCAATGAGGATTGACATTTAGATTCCTTTATCAGTTTATGCTTGAATGGTTGAAATGCAGTAACCCTTTTTTTAATCATTCCATTTTGGTTTAGAATGTTGGCTTGGATGATTTTGAGACCCCAAATAACATTGAATCAAAATTAAGGCAATTACAATTAAGTTTCCGTTGCGGTTGAGTGCAGCAACAATGATAAGCCACAAAATGTGGATAAAGGAAACACTTGAGATTAGTTTTAGATTGAAGAGAATTGAGCCCTTTTTAATTCATGAAATGAATTGGATGTTGTCAGTCGTGTTTGGGTATTTCTTTAAGAAGCTCATTCCGGTTTCCTTGTTCATTAAAGTACAATATCTTGGAAACACAAAATAAAGATTAAGTTGTAAGTTGCGGTCTCTCGCGTGTTGAATGTTTCAAGCAACAATAAAACAGGAACACCAGCACAAAGGGAAACAACATTTGAGAAAACAACATTGTGTAGTCAAATAAATGCCCAACCACAAACAATTAACAAACAAGTATTAAAGGTTACTTAGCAACCGAGCGTTGCCATATTTTGTTTGTTATTAGCAAGCGGACAATCTCCGTGTAGGAAAAAAGCAATCAGCAACAAGATGGGCGAGGAATCTGATGTTGAATCAGACTTTTCCAGCCAAGACAGTGCAGCTAGTAAATTCATTCATTTATATAATCCAGAAAATCTTTAAATAATCCATTACCCAAATTTGAATCACTTCCAGGAACTGTTGTCAAAGAAGTGGAAGTTGAAGTTGCTGAAGAAGTCACCCCAGTCTACACAGAAGATGAGTTGGAAAAGCTTGTGGAAGCCATGAAAATGATGGTGTTCCTGTACAAACTCTCACAGGACGATTTTACTGAAAAAGTCTTCTTAGTAATCCGCAACTGGTTAACACATCCCGATGAAACACTTATGACAGTTTACTACGATGGGGTGGCCCTCACCGCTTCCCTCCACATGCCAAAGAACCCTGTCTTCGATTTGACCTACTTCATCCGGGAGCCACAGCAAATTTTTACTGTGGATGGATTCCATGATGAAATACAATTTGGGACGCTAAACAATGATGTGGTTGGCTGCCTTGATTTGGTGCTGAAAAAGGTGTACAACCCAATCCTGAGGAACACAATGACGACCACCAGCAATGTGCGATATGAATTTTGTGTGGCGATGGATAAGTTTTTGTCGTACTTAACGTCAATCCATTCCAAGTTGTCTGGCAATACAATATTTTACATTCCGGATGAGATTAAGACGGTGGCCAATATGGATGATGCTGAAGCGTTTCAGCTTATTGTGAAGCGATTGGAGTTGATTTCATCGAATTGGATTGCTGACATTCGAATGAATTTGAGTGACAAATTGCAAATGATTCCAGGGAAGTTGGTGTGCCTCACGGAAGAGTATGACTTCTGGGATTATAAATGTGGGTTCAACTGGGGGTTCTTTATTTTTGTGTGGCTTCAAAATTTTTATATTTATTACAGGTGAAGTCCTTATGGGTTTATCCTTGCAATTTAACCACCCGGATTTTTTGCAAATCGTTAAAATCCTTGACAACGCCGAATGTGTCAGCGTCAAAACGTTGTACTCCTTGATGGAAGAAATTGACGCTGAATTTAAAATAGCTTCCAGTAACCGGACATATCTGCAATTACTGGTGAAGCCGTGCCTTAAACTAGAAAGCATTTCCAAAATGGAAGACATTCCCGATTATGTGCCTGACATAATGCAACTGATCCGCGTCATTTATGAGCACTCCCAAACATTTACTTCTGATGAGGACATTTCGCGACTGTTCGAGTACCTCACCAACCAGGTGATCAGCCTGCTTACGCGTCATTTTGATATTAAGAAAATATTCCTGGGTTCTCCACATTTGGGAGTGAAAACAGCTGACGATTGCATCAGCTGCTGCTACATGTACAAGTTGATTTTCAAAAAATTTCATGAGCATCACGTCCAACGTTCCCAGAAACCATGGAACCTCAATGAGTCCATTATATTTAATCACTTAGACATCTTCATGAGGCGCCTCCGTGATTTAATTGAAATCTGCAAGGCAATGATCATCTTTGGACGCATCGATGATTCAGGTGATGAAATAAAATTGGTGAGTTTTGGCACAATCCGTGGCAAGGAGTTTGACCAAACATGCGTCGACATTAAAGTGAGATTCATGGAAGAACTGCGAAGCCTGCAACAATTTGCCACGCACAAAATACTTAACGTATTTGACAACACGTGGGCGGCAACCATTGCAGAGTACCGCCGATTAGTGCAATCCCTAGATAAAACCGTTCACAATTTAATAACGAATCTCTTCATGGGCATCACAAATGTGGAGGAAGGCATTGAAGCCCTCTACAGCTTGTATCACTTCTTCCCCAGGGACACATTGGCATCAGCATTTGTGGAAAAAGTCGTATTTGTGTGGGACATGTTCTCCCAAGAGTTCAGCCAACTGCGTACCACTGACTTTAAAGTGCGACCATCCGCTTTGAATGACTTCTCGGGACCAGCAATCATTCAATACGCCCTCCTCAATCGTGTAAAACGCATCCGTGCCATGTTCGATGAAATGAAGTGGCTTCCAGTGACCAATGAGACTGTCCAATCCAAGCTGCAATGCGACCGGGCGTGCACCATTGCCGAAGAGTTCATTGAGAACTCACACCTGCTATGGCTGGCCCAATACAAAACGGACATCTCCAATCTTTTAAATCGCACACTCCTCAATCGCAGTGTCACCCATTTGGGTTTCCTGGAGTGCAACATCGATCGCAAATTGTTGCCGCTGCTGAATGAGGCGTACTACTTTGAGCTGCTGCATTTGCCGATTCCCCTACATGTGGGGGTGGTTGTTTCCAAGAGGTCTGCTGTCAGGATGATGTACCAAAGTGTAATCAGCATGGTGTTGGATTGCAATCGCATTTTAAGTACACTGACTACGCAGGAGAAGAAGTTGTTTAAGACGCTCATCTCGCAGTGTGACCGCAAAGTGTTGCCGGGCATTTTTAAGCTCAATTGGGGCGGCGAAATGGCGGAGGCGTACATCGAGGAGTGCACAAAGCATGCCCAGCAGTTGCAGCAGTTCATTCAGTTGTACAAAGTTTGCAACAAAAATGTGTTTATTAAGTTCCAGGCAATGGCTGTGGTGTCGATGTTGCGTGTTGATGTGGAGGATGAGCCGCTGCAGTTGGATGATGTGATGCAGCAGGTGGATGATGATCGGAAGGCGATTATATTTAAGTTGGTGGAGATGTATAATGAGATTGTGAAAATGATTTCGATTGTTTATGAAAGGTTTATCAGGCAATGTGATCCGGTAGGTTAGGCTTTTTAAGGCACCTTTTTGAAATTAAGTCTTAAGTACTTATGCGTACTTAAGGGGGAAAACTCCTAAATTTATGCAATTTCATTAATTTACTGTTTTTAAAGCTTTAAAATTTTAGTTTTTGATCCTTCAAACCACATAAAAAAAGGAGCAAGATCTCCTTTACCTCACAAACCTTAAATTAATTAAGTTCCTATATTTAATTAATCAATAATTGTTGCAGCTTCCTGAAGAATGGGCCCACTACATCTACATGTTTGACAAAAAAATGGTAAAAGTCCTTTTAGAATCAGCCAAATTGTCACTTCAGGAATGGCAGTTAGCACTTCATGGTGATGACCGAACTATTCAAGCCAAAAAAATTGTTGCAGTTGAACTGACTCTTGCCGATAAAGAGGTTTCCTTCCCTTTCCATCAATACGCAAGGATTAAAATTAAACTAAAATATATTTCCAGCTTCAATTCACTCCCACCATCCAAAGCATTGCCAACTACTTTGAAACAATTCACCTCGAAGTCGTGCAGAGTTACAAACATTTTAAGCGGTTCTTTGAAAAATTCAGGGATGGTCCCGTCATCGATGGTTTAGCCGAGTTTTATAACATTATCAGAACTGACAAAGGATTCAACAACTGCAAGGACATAATCATTGATGAGGTGGCGCTGTTTTGTAAGAACGTCGATAATTATGTGGAGAAGTGGATGATATTCAAGGAGATGTGGCTTATTGATGAGCAGGAGTTCATCAGGCTGTACAAGGATACACACACATTGACGGCGGAGAAGTTTATTCGAAATATTCGGCGATTTTATGAGATTGCCAATCAGGTGGCTGAGATGAAGAACGAGGTGTTAATTAATTTTGTTGTGATTAATGCGCTTCCGTTGAAGCAATCCGTGTTGTTTCATATTGAGAAGTTGCATTCCCAGTACAAGGATTGTGCGAGGGATATTTTTTATGAGCGCCTAAAAGGTACGCAAATTTTTTTGGGGATGTTTTGTGATTGACTTCCTTTTATTTAGCTGCTTCCTTTTAAATTTCCTGCCTTCTTTTAATTTTGATGGCTTCCTTTAATTTTCCTGGCTTATTTAAATTTTCCTGCCTCCTTTTAATTTTACTGCCTTCAATTAAATATCATTTCCTTTTTAATCAGACATCATTGTCTACATTGAAACCAATCACGGAGTGTTACTTAAATTGGCTCCAGAAAATGCCACAGAACTGGAACGGGCCTATGACGTGTATCACGATTATGAAAACGATGTTGAGAAAAAGGGAAATGAAATCACAACAATACTGGATCTCTATGAAGCCCTTGGTAAGTGCACGCTGAACTTAAAATGCTTTGTGGTTTCAATTTGTTGACCTTTGTGGCTTTATCTTTACAAAGGTGAGTACAACATCTGCATGTCCATCAAGATAAAAGGAATAACAATAAGCCTACGGCAAAACTGGAATGCTTACAAGAATAAATTGGATGAGGTTTCCGAGGCATTGGATCAGAAGAAGGAACAACTCGAGTTCGCTGAGGAGGCTGAGCGAAATAAGTAATTCAAGACTCGTTTCTATTTTAATTCATTATTTTCCGTTATAAAAGAACAATTTTAATAAATTTCCATAAATAAACTACATTAATCTTAGGTTCATGTTTTTCTATTTAACATCAAAGAGTTTTATTTTGCCAATATTGTTCCTCCTCTTCCCAATTCCCAATAATATCTGCTTACAAAATATGAGATTCATTTCAATTCTGTTCCTCTTTTTATTTTCATTCCTTTTTCATCTCCATTCCTTCTCGCCTTCATTGATGACCACACTCATATTCCTGGCGGCGTTCACTATTGTGCCTGATCTTCTTCAGTAGCCCTAATACTAACTGAACGCATATTATTTATGATTTGTGGCAACTGTCTCGCTTTGGGCTTTTGGTTTAATGGATATTATGCCGCAAATTTATGCGTTTTATGTTTTCTTGACAAAAGCATTTCATCTTCTCAAACAAAAAATAAAATAATGTGTTTTGGAAGCACTTCAAACGTGATCTCCAGTTTGGGCAATAAAGATTTGTTATTGAAAATGTTAAATTAAAAAAAAAGGATTTTTGGTTGATTAATTATTGGCATTTGGAATTGGCAAATTGCTTCCGAAATTACTGGTTATTATTGATCGTTTAAGATTTCTCTGGATCTTAATGGTGACTTAACTGAAAATGTTGATTGGGATTGTAATTTTATGAAGTCGCTTCGGTTAGAAAATAAATCAAAAAGGAGGTGTTAAGTGGAAAAGAAGGGGGATAAAAAGAGGGAAAATAAAAACAGAAAAGGCTTTTAAAATTTTTAAATTGGTGGCAGGGGTAATCTCAAAAGTTTATCCAGGACTCAAACCATTATTTTGTTTTGATATTTTTAAATTATCTTGGTAAGGAGATGGAATCCTTCAACCCAGCTTGTTTTTAAATGAAGAGAATGTTATAAAATTAACCACTAAAAGCTTAAGGATTTGGTAATAATTATTGATAATTAAGAAAATTATTTTAGAAGCTCCTGAGATTTAAAAAGAAAAGATTTATTTTATGGAAAAATGTCACAATATACGTTCCTTTCCGCTTACTCCTTTATCAGGACACCGGACATCAAACTCTAAATCTGGTCTGTCGATTTTCCAATTACTGATAATGCCCAGGACTTTATTGAAAATTAAAAATGTAATTTTTAAGATTTTAAAAATTTAATTAAAAAAAAATAATTAAAAAGGATATTTTGAAGACCTAAATTGAGGATGACACAGTAGTTTACTTTGTGTGCAAACCTTCAGCACTCGCAAGGATTAGACAAACTACGCTCGGTAGCTACTTCCTCAAGGACCTCGAATGATCTGTCATCCAAGCGTCGAACGATTCTGATACAGTTCTTAGACGCTACAGGATGGATTTAAAATAAACACTTAGTTAAGCCGGGTGAGTGACAATAAAAAGAAGCTTAAGCGCTAATTGAAGTCCTGCCGAAATTTTAGGGCTTTGTCACTTTAACCAAACAATCAAGACCTAAAAAAAAGTAAACAAAATTAAAAGCATAACATTTTTTTTATTACACATTAAGTATTTTATTTAATAATTTTTTATAACAATTTTAACCACACCATAAGCGTTTTTTGTTTTTCTTGATTTCTCTTTTTTTACGATGTATTTTTTTTTTATAAAAAAAATGTACAATTTCTACTGAGTAGGTGTACGATAATAATCTAAATATATTAGTTGAGTGTTTTACAAATCTCTTGCATAATTAATTAATAGGATATGGATTGTAATGAAGCAAAAAATAAAAAATAAATGGTTAGTAATTCTTTTTCTTTTTTTATTAAAAGCAAACAAATGAAACGATTATAATAAATTGTGTTGTTTTATAAGGCAAAAGCTAAACGGAAGCTGCTTCCGCTGCAGCACCGTTCAATAATATTTGTGTGGATAAAGATAATTGGTGAAATAATTATTTTTGTTTATCCTCCTGGCGAATTTCCCCGTTATACGTTCGTCTGTAATGGAGGGATGTGCAGCATGCGTGGAGAGTCGCACACTGGTGGCCTCCAAGACGTGGTGTGTGTTTGAAGAAATCCGAGGATTTAGGAATGGGCGGTGAGGACATTGAACGGAAAACGTTGGGCAAGAATTTGGGAGAAATGCCCAACGTTTTGCTTCAATATCCAAACTAATCGTCGATATTTTTTTTTTTTTAATTTCCTTTTTTTCAGGATTTGTGATTGCACTTTACCATTATATTGGAAGGAACAATCTTTCAAATATATGTTTTATATAGTGGTTTAATAGAATGTCAATTTTATTTGACTTATTTTATATTGTGCCACTATTTTTAATTGTTTTTTAAATTTTATTTTAATCTTCTCATATTGTTTAGCTTTTTTCGATTTCAATTTTTTATTTTTTTTACTTTTATCGAGTACTTTTTGCTCCCACGATTTTTTTTTATTTTTAATATTACTTTTTTAGACTAGTTTACAGCGTGTTTGGAACACTCAATTTCTTACAAATTTCTTACAAAACGTTTAATTAATCAGTTAACACATTTTAACAAATTAATGCGTCTTGCTTCCTCTCTTTTTTTCAACTACATCAATCTTTTGTGTTTCATAGTTTTTTGTGTTTACAAAGGCATTTTTTTAACTCGTCACAAACAATAATTTTGTGATGAATTCTCATTCTACATTTTATATACAAATTTTTCGAAAATTTACAAAGTTTTTTATTTAAATTAATTTTAATAATGTTTAATTTTTGTCTTTATCCGGTTTAAGTATTTATTTTTGTTGTGTCTTTTTGTGTTGTCGCATTTTATGTGGGCGGTGGTCCATTTTGGTAGCGCAACATCGGCTCCAGGCTGCGGGCGAAATTGTTCGTGAACACACACGAGTAGTCCTCACCATGAGGTACCAGAGTGGCAACGCCCAGCAGAAGGAGCATTAGCGCTTGAATAGGTAGCGAAGCACGCAACACTCGACCCAAGAATCGATAGCCGCGTGCAAGAACGGTGGTATTGATCTCGTCGGAGGTTACGACACCGTTTGATGTTGATGGGCCGGGACCGCCGCTGTTTGTGAAGCCGGAGGAAATTGAAAATGTTAATTTTGTTGTTGTTGAAATGAATTAATTGTTGTTTAAATAATATTTAAAAAATGAGTTAATAAAAACGATGATCAATTTAATTCAAATTTAAGGATTAATCGATTATTTAATCTAATTTAAATTAAATGGTTTTATAATTATAAAGATTAATTAAACTTTTAAATTGTTCAAAAAAAATAAATAGAAAAAGGGATTTCGATTTAACTACAATAAAATAAAATTAAATAAAAAAATTAAAAAACCTTTTCAAATTATTTTTCCTTCTTACTTACTTCTTTTAATTTCTAAAAATTTATCATGATAATTTTTAATTTAATTTAAATGGATTTCCTTTTAAAATTTCTACGAATTTACAATAAAAACTACAAACATTAAAAATACTTCCAAATTTTACAGATCTAATTGTGATTACAAAAATGTGATGAACTTAAAAATAATATTTTTTTCTTCAAATTTTTATTTTTTTACGCAATAAATAAAAAACTAAGTCTAAATTAATAATTACTTTGCATTGTCAGTGTATAGTAGCGGTGTGGCCAATGTTGGATGAGTCCTTGTATCAGGAGGCTGCAGCAACTGTTGTGTTAACGCATCGTAAAATAGTTATTAAATAAAAAATTAAATAATTATAATAAAAAAATCGACAATTTAAAAGCTGGATTTTCCTTAAAACGTATTTCGCTTTGATTGCTTAAGCTCAAATTTAAGTCACTTAATAATTAGCCAAGACTTAAACCAATATGACTTACATTTTACAGAATAAAATTAGCGTGGCTTAAGTCAGGACGAAACACTGAAGGAAAACAAAACAGCTTTACTTATTGAGGGCAGATTTAAAAATTGATAGTTCATTTTTTAAATGTCCATAAAAATTAGAAAATATAATAAAAATCGCATAATAATATCCTTAATTGAATTTTAAGGACACGTAAATTTAATTTCAATTGAAAAACTACCCTTTCCTAATTTTTACTGATCTTAAAAAAGAATTAATGCAAATAAGTGCACTTGTTGTCAAATTCTACTCAATTTAAATATTCAAAAATACTCAATTTAAAACTACTCAATACTTTACTTAAATTACTTAAATCAAAGTACATTTTTACTAACCTCTTGGGAAAGGAAGTGCAACGACAATGGTGTATTGGGATTAGCCAAATTAAGGCCAATCTGTGATGAGTCGTAGCCGAGCACAGCGCCCAGCTTCACGATGTACACACCAGTGAGGCGTCGCAGCGATTGCAATCGCAGTCGGAGGTCCGTCAATCTGGAATAAGTCCTTCAAAAATTAGTGCAAACCAAACGTGAGGCATCCATTCGCAAATGAGTTGTAAGGAAGTTAATTGGGCGGCCGAAAACATGATGATTTTTTGTTGGTGGGCTGAGAATATGACCTTGATGTGCGTTGTTTGAGAGGAGCGTTTGTGGAGGTTGTTTTTGTTAGTTGGGCTGTGTGGCTGGCTTTGATTTGTGTGCAGGATTGACAATTGAAATGGTGCAATTTGCATTCATAATATAAAAAAAAACTACGTGCACTTGAAATTTGTTGATTGTTTGGAACAATTTTGGAACTTTACTGATGAAGATGAGGTTTATGCATTTTGGTGAAATTAATTGAAAAATTCAGTTGCAATGATAAAAAGTAAAAATATGTTTAAAAAGTGGTAATGGGTCCCAGATTTTGGGTCTTGATTTCGAATCTTCTCAAATTAAAATTGTCATCTCAATTAAAAATAAATTAAAAAAGTCACAAAAGGATTTGGTTACTTCATTAAAGAACTTATAAAAAGGAAGGATCATCCCTTAATACTTTAGATTGATTTATTAAGTCACATTTAAATTAAATCCAATGTGACTTAAAAACCAAACCATCCAGGATCTTCCTCCCTTAAATTAATCCCAAAACAAAAGTTTAACCAACAAAAAAAAGAGGCCTCATAAAAAGTATTGGGTGCTCTCTACTACTTTACAAAATAATGACCTCCACCAAAAATTTCCTCGAAAAAATTCGAACCGCCCTTCAAGTCGGCATCTGCGGCACTCACCTGGTGTAAGTACTAGCCGATCCCGCCTCATTAGTACCCGCCGATTTAAGCAACTGATCAGCCGCCTCCTGCAGGCTAATGACGCGTGGTTCACAACTTTCAAGATCGCGACGCAATTCACGGAATTTATTGAATTTAGCTTCCAACGCCGAACGTTCCACCGTCAAATCCACGGGTTCCGAATCGTGAATCGTCAACTCGGTACGCTCCAACCAAACACAAAGCTCATCAATTATTTGATGGAACTCCTTGTTACCCATGAGACCTGATTGCAATTGGGCCTGCCATTTGGCAGCTGTCTTACAAACCTTATCCCAACGGTCATTGTCCTTACGAAGACGATCACGCAATTGCTTGGCTTTGGCTGTGTCAAGAGTGTGGGTGGCCAAGTGGTCGCCCACAACATTCAACGAGGAGACAATACTCTTGTGACTTTCTAAGTCGAGAAGGAATTCACGGTGATCTTGAACCACATCTTCCAGTAATTCAATATTTGTGGGCGGAGTTGATTGGGAACTTTGTGTGCCTTCAGCGAATTGAAGCCATTGCTCCAAACGCCAAAGGTCATTGTCAATTTGTTGCCAATTGCGTTGGGTGCAAAGAGGACACGTCAGCCGACCAGCGTCACTGAAATTGGATTATTAAATTGGTTAAAATATTGGGATTAAAAATTCAAAAAGGAATTAATAAAAATTAAGGGTCCTATGGGGGCAGGTTGGGGAAGATAATTTAATTGAAATTGATGGACATTTTTAAATCATACGCATTTCATGCTGTCCCATCATGCATGACACATTTAATCTTTGGTATTAGGATGAATACTTGAATTTGAATGAAGAAGAATTGGGCCACATTGTCGCCACGGTTTACTTACTGCGCACACGCAAAATTATACGTCGATGGTAGATGAATCCTGCTATAGGTATGCGTGTATTTGTGATTTAAGAATCTTAAAGATAGGTTTCATATTTATGTTTAAAGCGCAAAAATTCAATTTATACCTTGAGTCATTGAGTTGGCGATCCTTGGCCCGCCAAATGGCTTGCAGTGTTTCAAATCGGGCGTACAGCATTGAGACCTCAGACACCATAGCGTCCTCATTGTTGGCATGGCATTCAGTAATAAGCAGACCACTTAAATGGTTCATCAATTCCACAGATGAATCACATTTCGACAACAGTCTATTAACACTTTGTGACCCAGATCGGTTGTTGACATCATTGATGGCCGCCTCAAATGCATCCACATTGCTTTGGCATTCCTTGATTGCAGCTGTCAGCTCAAAGACGTAAGCGTCTTTTGGTGTAATTGATGTCATCTCGCCCAATTCTGGTAAAGTATTAACTTGAACAGCTGAGTCAGTCTCAAATTTAAGTGTCTCCACTTGAACGCCTTCATCCACCTCAATTGGGACTTGCTTTTGTGTCAGCTCAACCTTCAGCGTCTCCAAGCGGGTGTTGATGTCACGCCACAACATTTGGTACTCATCAATAAGCTCCTGAATCGAGTGAATGTCATTGGGTTGGGCATTTTTCATCACCACTAATCCCAATTGGTCAGCATGGGCCAACTCCTTTTCGCACGCCTTAAGTTCATGCTCCAAATTGATGACAGTGTTCAGTTGCTGGTCAACGCTGGTATCACTATCCGGCGTGGTGAGGTGTTGCAGTCGCGTCAGTTGTCCATCAATTTGGGTCAACGCAACCACAGCCTTACCATGGGAGTTGATGAATTCGCGATATGTTTTTGTGTCAGCATTCAGCACGCCTATAATGTTGAGGATGCGCGGAATCAATGCATTCCATCGCATCAGAATGTCACGTGTGGGTAGCGTCAGGTAGCTGATATTTTCCGGATTCAATCCATTTGAGCGCATCAACTTGGAATAGGCGTCACTCAATTGTCGGAATTTAAATTCACGCGATTCGATTTCAGTCATTTTGCGTTCAAGGGCTTGAATCTTCAGCTTGGCTTGCTCCTGGCTGAGTTCATCCACATTAAAGTGTTCGAATGCGGAAATGTCAATTTCTTGCTGCTCAATCCAGTCACTTTGTTCCATCGTTAGATGCAACACTTGTTGAAGGAGTTCCCAAATTGTAATCAATTTGCGCTTCCTTTCCGTGGATAAATAGCAAACGTTCTTCCATTTCTTTTCCAATCCATGGACGGCTGCTTCAAAGGAATTCATGTTAAAGTACACCTTCCAGGTGTCAGCGTCACTTAAAAGCATCTCGCACAAATTAAAGACTTCACCGACATTACTGCTCTCTTGCTCAACGTTACGTTGGAGTTGCTCATGATCGTGGAGGCGTTGCTCAATCACATTGGAAGTGGTGCCTTCAAACAGGATGGGTTTTGTTAATTCCATCTCCATCTGATACAACCACGATCTTATGGCAGCAATGCGCTCCTCCAGTCGGGACATTGTAATCTTTAAGTCGTGCAATTTGCATGACCGGCAATTGGATAGATATTTCAGTTTATCCCAACGGTCAGTCAATTGGCTAAGCTTCTCCTGGATGTCATTAATTTGAAGGCGATCACTTTCCAACTCCTCAGAGTAGAATGTTTGTAATTCGCGTCCAAATTTAATGACACGCTCCTTTTCGTTTTCACGCAGCGCCATTTCGGATTTAATCTTAGTCTCAAATGTCTTCATTAATTCTTCAGTGTCCTTGATGGAGCTCACAATTGGATCGTATTCAAATCGGCTTTCAATTGTTTCCATCCATTCCATGAGTTTTCCATATTTGATGAGGAATGACTGCTTCAATGACAATCGCTCCTCAATGCGACTAATCAAATTCAACAATTGCAGATCGAGATCATCTTGTTGTTGCCTCAAAATCCAAACTGTCTGTCGAATTGATTTCATGTCATACGGACTGACGCATTCTTTCAATTTCTCTTGAATCACACTGATCTCCTCAATCTTCTCCGTGTAGCTGGCCACCTTGATCCTTAAATTACGAAGGATTGCCAAGCGATCAGCAGCCACATCAAAGTTGGTTGGGAAATTTTGTGATGTCTCCACAATTTGACTACTAATCATAGCAAATTCGGTTTGGATTGTCTTCACCCCAACCTCATAACTGCGATCAAGACTGATGATCTTTTTAAGGAAATCACGCCACGTCTCCATAGCGGCACGCAAATTGCTAATACGTTGCACAATAGCGGACTGCTCCATTTGAATGGACGTGGCCAATGCATGATCACAGAATTGCAACAAAAACTTTTGTTGTTCCTCCAAATTGTCCGCCTCCTTCTCACCATACGACAACTGCTCAATCAAATTCTCGATGTTGTGCAACACCTTTGGAACTTTACGCAAATGAATGTACTTCAACTGCAAGCTGGAGCGCTGCTTCTCCTTCTCCATCAACCATTCCAACAGTCGCCGCTGATCCGCTGTGTAACGATCCCACGCATCAATGCGAGTCTCAATCTCAGCGTTGCGTTGCATAATCATTGACAGTGTCTCATTGTGTTCGATGGTCAACTCCTTGAATTGAGCCAACAACAATGGATCAACATTGTGGAAGTTCTCCTCCTTGAGTGACAACACCTTTTGCTGGTCACTCAACAACTTTTGATGCAACACACACAAGTGACTTTGTTCCTTTAATACTGTGTAGTGGTCGGGAATTGTGCTATTCAAAAAGGATTGGACATGCTGCAGGTATTCACGCCACAATTGCAGCGCCGTGGAGCTGTCTTTGCCGCGCATCAATTGCGCCGACAATCGGTGGTATTGGTGGAATGTTTGTTGGAAGAGTTGTTGCCATATTTGGAGGATTTCGACGATGCGTCGATCGTACGTGGGTGATGTGGTGTTGGTGATGTTGTCCGTGGATTGTTTGGCAATGTCATCGAGTTGGCTTTCGGTGCAACCCAACTCGAGGAGGTGTTGTCGTATTTGGGTCAACTGCTTTTCGGGATTGTCTTCCAGTTTGAGGGCGGCCAAGTCCTAAAAGGAATTAAATTTGAATTAATTAAATTGCACAAAAAAATGTGGATACGTCCAAATTGGGTTAATCAAACCATTTTGACGGATTGAATTATTTGGGTAAGGTCATTATCAACATTTTGTGGATGGACGTGTGTGGAGAATTTTCGAGTAATTGTGGAATGGAGGAGAGAAAGCGATGCCGGTAAACTTTTTCAATAGCTTACAGTCACGCCATAAAATGTAATTTGGTGGGAAAAGTGGCGTTGTGAGTAGAATGTGCAGCAATGGCAGGAAATTGGCCCATATATTGAAATGGAAAAGTGGACAAGTTTTGACTTGTATTGCTGCTGGCTTCATTTATGGTGGAAATTATGGACAATAAGTGACGATTGTGTTTAGAATTAATTAGTTTTTGAATAATTTATTTAAGTGGCTTTAGTTTTTGGAAGTGACTTAAAGAATTAAGCTTCCTAAGTCAATTAAAGTCATTTAAAAAAATTATTGATAGAAGACTTATTTTTGTAACACCAAAACTGCCCAAAATTAGTTTAATTTGTGAGTGTTAATTTAATTAAATAAGTCAGAACTTTGACTTAATAATTGCTGTCCTAATTAAAGTGGATTAAGAATTGGAACTGGACTTAAAAGGCTGATTCTTTTATAAATAAAAAATAAATCTACACAAAGTCAATCGACAATTGCATAATCGTGCAAAGAACTTAATCCCACCATTGAACTTTTCCACCGTTTTCTCCTTCTTCCACTTTTTTAAATTCACTCACAAAACAAAACAAAACAAAAATCTTTCAAAGAACTTTTTCAGTTCCCACTTTTAAATTAAATTACAATCAAACAAATTAAAATAAATAATCTCCCAACCATTACCTGTTGCACTTTTGTAAGGTAATCCTTTTGTGCCTCCAACTGCACATCGTTAGCATCCTTGGATTTGGCTTGCGTTTCAGCAACATCGGCCAACACCGTGATAATGTCCTTGACATCACACAGCTTGTTGTCCAAACTGGCGACTTCCGCCTGCAATATATCGGTGGCATCCAATCCAATGTCATTGGCAATTTGCGCCACAATGCCACGCAGTTTGTCCAATTGATTGCGATGTGTTGAGAGTGTTTGTTCACAAACCTAAACATAAAATCGATGTTGTTAAATTGAAAATGCAAAAACACACACATTAAAATTAATTTATTGTGACTACAAAAGGCGACGCAACTTAAAGTCACACACCCCACCACTTAGACGCCCGCCTTGCTTGTCTTAGTTATCTCTCCAAAAACAAACCGCTTGTTGTTTACATTAGATCGTGTCACAATCTTTGTTTTTTTTTTTGGTTTTTTGTTTTACAAAAATGCGCCCAAACGGCAATTTAATTATTCATGTTTGCCTTATCATTCAACACACCATTATTATGAGCACATTTTTAAAGAGTCGCGATGGCGAAATGATGTCATCATCATCAGCAACAACACATAAAATAACACGACGACACTCAACACACATCACATCACAACATACCTTTATTTGCTCCAAACTGTTGGCCGTGTCCAATGTCTCCAGTGTACCCATTTGTTCGTTCACCCACAATTTGACGGCAGCCGTTGCCTCCTTGTACTGTTGCCACAATTCCACAGCACGATGGTATTTAACGCACAGCTCCTTAAGGTTCTCTGTGGTGTCATTCCAGGCGGTTACTGCTTCCTGCACAGCGGATTCAATTTGTTCGGCGACTGCACCATTGCTGGTTTCAATGAGGGGACGCGCGAATAGTCGTAAGTCATCCAGTTGGCTTTCACGTTGATCCAAGTTGCCGTATAAATCCTGAATTGGGATGGAATTAGGTTAGATCTGGGTTTTTTTTACTGGAGAAATTGCAACCACACTTTTTAATTGAAGTGAGGTGGTTGTAAAAGTGGGAAAAGCCACAAAAAAAAAAGAGGAAAACTTTTAACAAAACACAGACTGAATGCCGCGCCTTGTGGGGAGCACTATAAATTGCGGATGACGTGCCCAGCGCGATGCAGACGCGAATCGCAACTGGGACTGTGCTTTCGATTTCAAACTTTTCAACCATCCAATCCAACATAGCGGACGGAGGAAGGCACACAACATAATATAAATAATAAAAACGCGAACGAAAATTACGTTATCACACATAAAGAGAGAGAGGCAAAAATCGGGTAAACAATTTTCCAACTAATTCCTTCCACCAGTTAGTATATAAGTTAAACCTTGCCGCACGCTGTTCCTCATAAATAATTACATGGCTCTACATATGGAGGCGCTTTGCAATGAATGAACATCGTTTGGCCTACTCTGGGGCCGCACACAAAAAGTTGCGTAAATGCTGTTGCCCACTAATTGTGTGTGTTTGAAATTATACACAAAACCAAAAACGATATCACCTTCAGAGTCGTCTTCACAATACCTGCGTGATTTCTCGACCAAATTCATCGCGGAATAATAAACAAGCCCGTTAAAAATTGGGACGGGAAACAGTCACCACATTGGGAAGCAACAAAATAACATTTAAATCAAATCCATTTTAATTACCTCAAGACCTTCAGTAGCCTTTAGAAGTCGCTCATAATCTACATGACCATTAATCTTCAACAACTCCATCATGTAGTCCGTCTCCTGCACTGATTGCTGCACCGTCTCCAATTGCTGTTCAAACCGACGCCACAACGACAAACGATTCCTCAATGTCGCCATAATATTAAGACACCGTGTCTCCAACAAACTGTGATCATCCTGCAGCTGCGAAATGTCCCGCTCCAATTTAACAGGCGACACCGAAACGCGCAATCTCATCGGCAGCGCGTGCAACAATTGTCGCAACTTCATAATCTCCTGCCACTGCTCCCGCAGCTCACCACTCACAACATCACAATCCTTAAGTGCCTTCTCAATTTCATCGCTGCCCAATTTTTCCGTACTCTCACAATCATCCAAACAAATGGATTGATTTTGTTGGGCACGCGCAATTCGGCTGATGCCCTCCTGAATGGTGAGCAGGCGCTCCTTCAATATGGTCGCCCCCTCGAGTTCCTCAACAATTTGTGTTGAAATTTGGTGGGACAACGCAAACAGTTGACCAATTCGTTCGGGCTCCGGTGATGGCAGCAGTCCAATGCGTCCCAACTCGTTGCCAATCAACTCAGTGCGGGCACTCAACATTTGCATGCGTTCAATGTACAAATTGAGTTCGTCCTCATTTTTGATGACACCACGAATGCTTGTCATGCTGAGTTGCAGCTCCTCCAGCTCGCGTTCCAATAAAGCAAGCTTCTCATCGATTGGTACTGTTTGATCGGAAACGCTGGCCACAACTGCATCTTGGATGGCACAAATTTTATCGGAAACATTTTCCCAACGCTCCTCCAGTTGGGTGTGGAATTGGCGTTGCAACAACTCATCAGCCAGTGGGATTATTCGCAGGGATTTTTCAAAGTTTTTGCCAGCCTCATGACGGATGTTATTCTGCACTTCGTATTGGGCTTTAATTTCCCAGAATTGGCGCATCTTCTCAATGGGTTGTTTGCGCAAATCAATGGTGTTGTCAATTTGATTCAAATCACGCTCCACTTCTGTAATCCAATTCTCCAGCTTGTCAGTGTACATGTTGTAGGTGGTCCAAGTTTCACGGAAGCTCACCAATCGTCGCAAGTACATTGCAACTTCTTCGCGTAGTTGCAGCAACACAATGAGTGAGTCATTTGTTTGTTCCACAAGATTGGGAGCATTCACCAATTCTTGGAGTTCCATAGATCTGTTGGAGAGTTGCATCATTTTGGCGTAGTGATGATTAATGTCGGTGTTTAGGTTTTGATACATCGCAATGTACTTGTCATAATCCACTGATATAACAGACGACAGATCTGGGACACGTTGTTGTGCTACTTGTAGCCATTGCTGCTCATCTTTGATACCCTTTTCAAGGACAGTCCAACGTGAAGCCGCCAACGAGATTTTCTGCATACGATCTGATGCCTTGTCCAAAATGCTGCTGGCAAGGTTGTGTAAGTTTTTGTGTTGGTCAGCGTGTTGTTCTCGTGTCTCATCATCCAGATTCTCTTTCAGGGATTCCAGTAAGTCACGACAACGTGTAAGATTTACAAAGAATTTGCGATGTTTTTGCAATTCTTCATGCAATTCTTCCAAAGTGGATGTGTTAATGGGACTCTCCACAATGCCATCACAAATTAAAGTGATTTTAGCAAACTCATTCAACGTCTGGATGTATTCTTCAGACAGGGAGTACAATTGCAGTAATCGATTCTGCTCGACAATAATTTTATTCTCAAGATTGCGAGACAGTTCATGCTCCAACAAAATATCATGCGGCAACTCCTTTCCTGGGAAATCCCGTGAAATACTTCTGGTCATCTTGATAAGTCGCTTCACTTCATACAAATGATCCTTGTTCTTGTTGTCCAATTGGTCGAATGATATCAACTTATTCTCAATGGTTGCATCCTCAGCCAAAATGTCATCAAACTCATTGCTAATCTGCTCAAAGTTGTTATGAACCAAATTGACTTCATGCAAATACTCATTCCATCGACGCATATCATCCGCATCCTTCTTTTGGCTGTCCTTTGTAATCTTGTCCACGGCATTCATTTGATGCTGCACCATTTCCACGCAATTCAACATTTGCTCGCGGTCACTATCGTTAATGTAGTCAGCTTCCGTGAGGACATGCGACATTTCAGTAACACTCTTCTCAATGTTCTGCAGCTGATCATTCATGTCGCGGTATTCCTCAATCTTGTCCTCATTTGGACCGTCATTCGATTGTTGACGGATCAAATAAACGCGGTACTCAATTGTTTCCAACCACGTTGAAACAGTCTTCACAATCGTGATGACTGTTCGTTGGACAGGCTCCACATTACCAGGATTAGCAGTGACTGCCTTCAGTTCATTCAAATTGTCAGCAATAACGGACATTCGATTCTCAACTGGTTCGTCAGTCACATTTTCACTCAACGTGGCAATGTGCAGGATGTTGCTGAGATGTGTCTTGGGTGGATTCAATTTCTCCTGAACATTTTGGCAAATGTCATTGCTTGTTTGTTGCAATTCATAGTAAACGGGAGTGCTCGTTGACGTAATTTCAAATTGCTGTGTGGGTCGGGATTCCATTGAGATAAAGTCCTGCGATGAAGATTCAACTGGCTTCATGGTGACACCCCAAATATCTTGTGGCTGGCGAATGTATTCTGTGTCCATGCCAGGTGTAAGGGGAACATCAATCACTTCAGTTGGGGACAACACTTCTTCAATGGTGACTGAAGAGGTTGGCTTTGATTTGGGATATTTCATCTTAAGGACTTCTTTTGGAGCTGAATCATGTTCACTAACTTCCATTGTGGTTGTGGATTTCACTGGTTGATCTTCTGTGTAGTAGATCGTTGTTTTTGATATTGAAATTGAAACAACATTGGGTGTTGGAGATGATGAGGACTCAATTTGGGATGAATCAGGCAATTCACTTTGTTGGACTAGTTCTGTCGGTTGTTGGTAATCTTCTGGGATTGTGGTTTGGACATCTGAAGCCAGTTCATATGTTGAATCTGGTTGGGTAGCCGATTTTTGAATAGATTCCACTTCCACATTAACGACAGGATCAACAATTTCAATTGGTTTTTGAGTTGTATCAGTGTGGGAGGTTGTGGTAACTTCTGTTGTTTCAGTCGTAGTCACTGTAGTAAAGGATTTGGATGGATCTTCTGGCTGTTGTTCGGGTTCTTGCGAAATGGAGACTTGTAACTGAACTTCAAACTCGCGTTTTGGTTTGGTTGGCAATTCCTCAATTTCTTTTGGAATAACTTCCACAATTTCTTTGGAAATTACTTCCTCAATAATTGGTTCATCTACTTTAGGTTTTTCTTGTTCGGAAACATCTTCCGGTAACTTCGCAACAATCTCGGTTGTGGTAACGGATTCTTGGATGACAAGATTTGAAACCGCTGGTGCTTCTTCCTTAGCAATATCTTTAATAGGTTCAGCAATTTCCTTCGGAGATTCAGAAAGATCCTTTGGAGATTCAGGAATATTTTCAATAAACTCAAAATCGGTTGGTTCTGGCGTAGGAATCGGTTCTTCAGGAGTCTCTATCGGTGCAGTTGGAATTTGTTCAAATCGTGGAGCAGGGATTGGTTTTACATCAGGCACTACTGATTCACGCTTCTCAATTTCCAAAAATGAAAGAGATGTTTGTTTCGAATCAACAGGCAGCTTTGGAATTTCTTCAACTTGGAACACCGACTCCTCCTGACGTGGTGTGACATTTTCGGATGAAGACTCATCTGATGGTTGTTCAATAATAGCAGTTTTAACAACCTCAATTGTTTCAACTTGTCTACCCAAACCATCATCGGGCAATGTAATTGTGGCCTCAATCTCAAGCTCATAAGATTCACTTGAAGATGGCTCTTCTGGAGCATCGACAGCGGATGAAGGTCTTGGCGATGTTTGTTGCTCAATAGTTTCAACCAATTCAGTGCTTGTCGATCGAGTTTCCAGTTCAATTGGTGCCTTTTCAGGTTCTTGTGGAGCTACTTCCTGCACAATTTCTATTGGAGAGGTTTGAAGTTCACGTTCAGTTGTTTCAACTTCAATTGTTTGATTTGTGCTATCAGCGACTTCAACTTCAACAGGCTTTTGCACTTCCTCAACAATCTCAGTTTGAACTTCTTCTGAAATTGTTTCTGGTTTGGGTTCAGGGACGGCTTCAATTGTAGTCACTGGTTCTGGTGTTGTTTGGTTTTCAGATTCAATAGTTTCAATGATTGTCGTTTGAACTGTCTGCTCTGTGACGACCACTGTGACTGGTTCAGGCGTTGTTTGCATGGAAATTGTCACAACCTCTTCCTTTAATTCAGGAGATGTTTGCATTGATTTGGCTTCCAGTGGAACTTCTTCTTTTGGTTGCTGTTCTAATTGTACTGATTCCTCCTCTCTGGGTGATGTTTGTTGTTCCAAATCCTCAACTTGTCTCTCTTCCAAAATGTCTGTTGCAATGACAACACCAACTGGAATGGACATTGTTGATTCATCGGGGGAGGGTATCACAGCTTCTTCTACAATTTTGACGGTATCTTCCGGACTAGAAATTGTTGCATAAGTCTCATCTGGAGAAATTTCCAAACGAGTTTCTTGCTTTGGTTCACCAGTGCTCATTTCAGAGCTTGCGCCAGTGCTTCGAGAATCAGTGGTGCGTGATGAGTCGGGAACAAATGATTCTTCATTATCTTGGGTCTTAACCTTTTGCTTCTTCTTCTTCTTGCGTTTTTTCTTGCCCTCAGAGTCATTTTGTTCGTTATCATCTAAAGTGGTCTTATCTTCAGGCTCATAGCCAATTTCCTCGACTATCTCTTGTGGAGATTCAATGATTTCTTCCTTTAATGATGGTGATTTGTCACCAATGTCTAACGAAATAGATTCAGCCACAGAAGGATCAATTGAAACGTCCTTTTCTTCATCAGAAGGAATTGGTGTTGGTTCAGTCGGCGATGGCGTCTTTTTGTCCTTTCCTCTCTTTCGTTTTTTCTTACTATCACTTGACTCACTTCTTGAGGATTCATCATCTGGCTGTTGTGTCATCTCTTCAACGATTTTAATATTGATATTTGAAGTCTCTGTTGGTTCCATCTTCATGCTAACCGTCACACTACCAGGCTTCTGTTGCTCATTAGCTGGCAACTGCACAGAGAATGTTTTGCTTTGGTTGGGATCTTCCTGAGACAGCTCATTCAATATGAAGTTTTGAGTAATGGAACGCACATCAGTTGTACTGGCAGTTGGCTGTTGCTGGGATGGTTCTTCCAATGGCACATGTGGTTCTAATATAAATTCTTTTTCAGGTACAGGTGTTACTACTGGAGCTTCCAAAACAACATCCACCTCGGTTGGAGCTTCAGCAATTGCAGGCCCCCCAGGGGTGACAGATTTTTGTTGTGGTTCAAATTCATACTCCTCAATCTTGAATTGCGAACCTGTTTCAGGACTAACAGGCCAAATTTCTTCGGTTTCACTTTTACTAACGGTTACTACTTCTTCAACGGGAATGTCGGGATGTGGCTGCTTTTCTGGTATATGAATCTCAATGTTTGTTTGTGTCAATGTGCTTTCCTGTGGCCAAATATTATCAATGTTTTCTATTTGAATATCTGTGGATGTTGGTATCACCAGATCCTGATCTAATTTGCTGGCTGCAAGTTCAGGAAGTGTTACAGCATTTTGGGGTGCAGTGTCAAGAACCAATTCTACTTGTGCGGGAATATTATGTTCTAATACCTGAGTTGAAATTTGCTCAACATTGACGGGATCAAGCGGCAATTCTTCTGGGGATTGAGGTTTAACCTCAACTGGAGATTCAATACTTTCCTTGGTTTCTACTAATTGAACAACATCTTCTAGGGTTTGTACAATTGGCGACTGAACAGTCTCCACCACTTCAACAACATCTTGTGGCAATGGATCAGAAGGTTTCTGACCTTCAACTACTTCCTGAATAAATGTTATTACTTCAGAAGTTGGCTCAATAGCCAATTGCGGTTGACCTTCCGTGACGTGAGTTGAAGTAAGTTCAATCCCAACAGCTGGATACTCTTCTTCACTGATTTCAACTTCATCTGGCTCCTCAATCACTTCTTCAGTAACATGCTCAACACCATCAATGATTGTAATTTTCTTAATGATGCGTCTGCGTTTTCTGGTAATCTGTCGAGTCACAGTTTGGACAACAGCACAAACACTGGACACCTCTGTGCCCTGATCTGTTGTGTGTCCCAACAATTTAATATCTCCTTCTTTCAGTGGAAGTTCATGAATGGTAAACGTTTCTGGCCCAGACTCAACAATTATCGGTTCAGTAAAGTGCTCAACGACTGTGTGCTCAGCTCCCGGTTCCCCAGTTGTGGTACTGTAGGTTGTGGAGTGTTGCTGCACCGTTTGTTGTCGTGTACGCGTCAAACGCTTTACAATAATACGCTTTGTGCCATCAGCATCAACAACCACTTCAGTGGTGGTCTCATCCGGCTCAGTGAATGTTGTCTCAAACGTGTTGTGGGGAATATTTTTCATCACCAACTCACTGGAGCGCCCCACAGTGCCGGGAGTGGATTGTTTGTATTTGGCTTCAATGCTGACATTCTCGGGCGCATCACTAACAGCCACATTTGGAATTGTATTGATTTCAATGGTCTCTTGTCCATCCTGAACGGATTGCATCACAAGAATAGTTTCGGTGGGTTTCTTTTCTTTGTGCGTTTGTGCGTATGTGTCAGTGGTTTCAATCTCCTCAACAATTGGAGCACTTGTTTGTACTTCAGCTGTGTGGTGTTCGGGAAGGATTGGCTCACTGGTTTGGGTTTGCACCTCATAGCCGAGATGTTCATCAGTGCTGTGAATTTCTTCAACTTCTTCTGGCATTGAGGTGGAGTCAATTGTGGCTTCCGGCAATGATTCATATTTGTCTGCTTCCACTTTAACGGGTTGCTGCAATTCTTGGAGTCGTGTTTGCAAAACTGTCATACTGGTTGTTATGATTAACCGTTGCTCCCTAATCAGTCGAATTATCACAGTGAGTTGTTCGGATAAATTAACTGCCAATTGATTGACATCGTCATATTGGGAGAGACGTTCACAGTTGTCAATTAATTCAAGTAGCTGCGTTTCTTTGTCCTGAAGGCTTTTGAGTAGGGCATTGCGGCGATTCATTTCTTCGGTGACTTGGGCTTCATTGTTTAGGGCAATGTTATCCTCGGCGTCGGCTTTGGCGGTTGTCAGCCAGTTGTCAACATCATTTAGGAAGTCTTGGTACTTTTCGATTTCTGATTGACGATCTGCTTGCGACTTTATTGCGTCCTGAAAAATAATTTGGATTTAATAACAATTTTAAAAAGGACTTTTAAGGATTTTAATTCCAAATTCATTACCTTAACAAGTGTTACTCCATGCGTGGATCTTGCAATAAGCAGAGTAATTTTCTCTTTGACAAGCTTCAATACGGATCTCAATTCCACATCAGTCTCAACACTGGAACCTAATTCTAAAAGTTTATCTGCCTCGTTGTCATATTGATGCAACTGGTTGCCAATTGTCTGTAATTTAGGAAAGGTATTTTAATTGCACAATTTTTTTTTAATTGGACAACACCTAGGTAATTAAGTCTTGTTCCCTGAGGAGGAATGGAACCTTAACAGAACGTGTTTTAAATGATAATGACATTTTAAATAAAGCTTCTAAATTGGCTTGCAGCAAACAATAAAATAAACAAAACATCTTCCACGCGGTTATTAACATCAAAAGGATAACAATCATTAAAGAGAGAGTGTAGAAGTAGACAACATCAAGACGATTTGGGAATAGTTAAGTGTTGTTTTGAAATGGTGGGGAGTTTTACCTGAAGTCCATCCAGCATACTGTGGAGGCTATGGTTGGGCAAATTTCCAATTCCATCTTCAGCGTTGGCAATCGATTCCAGGAGCTGATCAATTTCGATAGACAAATTTTCCTAAATATATTATTAATGTGTGATTAGAATGTATTAAATTTCTAATAGAGACTAGAAAAAAATTAACAAAAAAAATAAAAATAAAAAACCCAAAAAAATTGAAAATTAAAAATAAAAACTAAAAAAAAATGTAAAAATACATTTTGCAAGTGGCAACTATAAACATATGAAGCGTATTGAATAGACAATGAAACATTTAGATGGTCATGGGGTCTTTTAACATTCCAAATTAATTAAATTTCCAATAAAAAAAAATTCAAAAAAATTTTAATTTTTAATTTTTTTTTTTTTTTTGAAAAAATTTTGGATTAAAATTAATTTTAAAAATAACACAAAACACTTAAAAAAATACAAGGATAATGCCATAATGTCGAGTACATGTATGAGAGAATTTGAAGCTTATCTTAAGACACCCTGCCTTAAGTCAAGTGCAATGAATTTTGGATGAGAGCTTGTGCTTGTGGTGGCCGAGAATTGTGCAGACTCTGTGTACCCAACATTTTGAATAATCCCACACATAAACTTAAAACAAAACAATTAATAATAATTAAACGGCTTAATATTTAATAATAACAAAACACACAACACAATCCAGAAGCGGAGAAGGATATATATAATATCACAAATTAAAGAAGCATGCAATAATATTTAAAGTATTTGAAAGAGGTTAACATTAAAGTGCGGCCATTTTTTTTTTTTAAATTTAAAAATTCGGTTATTGACACAAAACAACATTTCACCTTCAATTGCATGTTGTCAATATCAACTCCCAGTTTTGGTTCAGAAGTATGTGCGACGACTGTGCTATTTGCTGTTCCTGCTAAAATGGGAAGCGCAAGGAAGCTTGTGGAATCGGTGTGGGAGGTGGTTGGACTGGGTTGTTCTTGATTGGGGATTGTTTTAGTATTAATATTAATATCAATGTCATTAGTGAATGATTCGTCTTGATTAATTGGACGACTATCCTCGATGTCTGACAAAGCAATGGGCTCAGCACCCGATGGTACTGGCTCCATTGATAAGTAGGTGGTGCTTTGGGAAACCCAACCGATTACAGTTGATGTATCAACGTGGGGGGTTGATTCTAATTGATTGGTGGTTGTAATTTGTTGATTGGTATTTAAAGATGGTTCAGTTGGATGTGACTTTTTGTCATCATCATCTTTATCATCCTTTATGGGTTGTTCTGGAATAGATTCAACTGGTTCCTGCAATTTTTTGGATGCTATTGCTTGCCAAATTGATTCAGCGTCTGTGTAAATCCATTTTTCAGTCCAAAATGGTCCATCTTCTGGTAAGTATGAGCGATGGAGCTCCTCACTGGATAAGCTTTCAAATTCAGTTGGTGTTTCAGTGAGATGGAATGTTTCGGAAAATGCAGGAGTAGACGGAATTTCTATTAATTCTTCCTTTAATGTTTGTGGCTTAATTAATTCTTTCTGTGGTTCATCTAATTTCGATTGCTCCAATTCTTTTAATTCTTGAGATCGCAGCTCATGCCACTTACGTTCAGCGTCTTCAAATTGTTGTTTATTACTCCAGACGGATCCATCCGCTGGTAAGTGTTCAAGATAAGCTGGTTCAGTTATTATTGTTTCGGTAACATGTGGAATTATTTCAGATTTTTGTTCTTTCAAAGGTTCCTTAGGTTCAACAAGAGTTTCTTCAATTGTTTCAACAACAAGTAAAGATTCTTTTTGCACTGGTTTAGAAGTTTCTAAGATTTGGGACTCTGGTTTTGCTTCATCAACTACAGTTTCCGCAACTTTTTGACTAACCAAAATCTGCCATCTGCGTTCTGCGTCTTCAAACTGATTTTTGTCAGTCCAGAATGGACCATCTTCAGGCAAATAAATTCGTTGCAGTTCTTCGAAAGAATATTCAATCACTGGAGAAGATTCTACAGGCACTAATTCTGGTTCAACCACTTTTATTATGGTTGGTTTTTCTTGAAGTTTCTGTTGTGGTTCTTCCTTTGTTACTGGTTTTTCATCCAAGATTGGTGCTTCTTTAATTGGTTCTGATAATTTAACTTTTAAAACTGGCTTATCTTCAACCACTTCCACTGGTTCCCTTCTTGTAACGTACAAATGCCATAAATTTTCTGATTCTTCAACTCGTGGTCTATCAATCCAGCAAAGAGTATCTTGGAATAAATTAAAGTTTCGCCAATATTCCTCAGATTCTTGTGATGGTACAGATTGTTTTGATGCTTCTGGTTGAACTGGTTCCAATTGTTTGGGTTGTTCATCAAGATTATTTTGTGGCTTTTGTTGAATCGGTTCTTGTATTTCTGAAGACTTCTTTGGTTGTTCTTGAATTTCGGTTGAATCAGATGGTTTTTGTGTTTCATCTGACTTAACGTTACTTAAAGTGTATGAATGCCATTGATTCTCTAACTCCTCAACACGAGGTCTATCAATCCAGCAAAGATTATCTTGGAATAGATTGAAATTCCGCCAATACTCAACGTTTTCTTGAATTAGTTGGGCATTTTCTTCCGAAAATGGTTCCTTAACAACTTCAGTAACCGATTCTGTAACAATTGTGTCAACTTTGACTGGTTTTTCAACAATAGCTTCAATCAACGGCTCCTCAATCTTCAGTTTGTCGTCAACAAATTTGGGTACTTGTTGAACCAAATATTCAACTTCAGTCGCTGGAACATCATCATTGATCACAGTTGTTTCAGTGGTAATAGTGGTTGTTATTATCTGAGAAGAAGCTAAACCAGAATTGCCCACTACTTCAGCCCATGTGTCCTTAGACACAGAATCTATTTGGTCGGAAGACAATGGTTCAATTGGATTCTCTTGAATATCATCAGAAATTTCAGGTGCTTCACAATCTTCACTACTAACAATAATAAAATCATCTTCATTAGAGTCATCAACAAGTGGAGCGGATTCAATTGGCATGACAGCAATTTCCTCCTGGACAATTTCTTTGTCATCAACTGACTTAAATTCCTCAACAAGTTGATTTTCTGTTTGGATTGGGTCAGCCTCAGCAAGATTTTTTACCGTTGTTTCAGTTACAATTGTCTTAACAATTGTCACACTCGAAGTTTCATCATCGGGTTTAACAATTTCTGATTGCGTCTCAACTTCTTCATGAGATTTCTTATCACCAAAACTAACTTCAGACTCATTAATTTCAAATTCTTGAACTTCCTCATACGTTGGAATGTTTAACTCAACAAATGATTCAGTTGAACCACCTGACTCTCGAGCCAGTTCAAGCGAAATTGTTTCTTCAGCCTGCTTAATTTCATTATCGGGAATGACATCATCCTGAGTAGGTTCAATGCGCTGTTCTTGCGGTTTTGATGATTTAAATTCAAGAACCATTGGTTCTTCAATTACTTCCTGCGCCACTTCCACGGATTCGCACTCAAATTGTTGTTGCTGTATGAGTGGTTCAGAAGAAATCGTTTCCACGATCGTGGTGACTGTAACTGATGAAGATTCTTCAGGCACGACTGCAGTTTGTTCATCCAATTTGGATTGTTCAAACCAATCTAATTCTTCTGCCACTTCTTTGGGCTGCTCTATTGGTAGTTTTTGTTGTTCCAATGGCAATTGGGGTTGCTCTTTCTTTCCCTTCTTTTTCTTGGATTTTTTGGATTCAACCGTTTCAATCGTTGTGATTGTAATACTTTCATCATCCAGGGAAGTAGGTTCTGATTGAGAAATTAGTGATTCTGTCAGAGATTTAGGTTCCTCATCATTTAATGATGCTGGAGACTTTTGTTTCTTAGGCTTTTTCTTTTGTTTCACAATAACTTCAATTGGTTGTTCCTCAATAGGTGCTTCGGAAACAATAATTGATGTTTCTACAATTGCTGGTTCTTCTTCTGTGGGTTTCTGTTTTTTGTTAGATTTTTTCTTAGATTTTTTACTAACTTGAGGCTCTGGAACAATTGGGGATGGATCTTTGACTTCAGTCTGTGTTCTACTACGAGACCGTGACCGTCCTCTGGATTTCTTAGAAACAATTTCTAAAAATCCTTCCTGATCCACGTGCAATGGTTGTTTATCTTCTCGAATTTCCTCAGTTATGTGAATAGTAGGTTGTTGCACTGGACGTGATTTTCTTACTTCCGGTTCTTTAACAACTACTGTGTTATTATCAGACTGATTCCATTGAGATTTAAGAAGCGATGCCCATGAGAATCCAACGTCAGTTGGAGGTTCTTGTGTTGCAACAACTTTGGGCTCAATTTCTTTAGGCTCAATATATTTCGGTTCAAAAACTTTGGTCTCAACTTCTTTGGGTTCAACCACTTTTGGAGCAACAGCTTCATCATTTTTGGGTTCAACAGATTTGGACTCCACCACTTTGAATTCCTCAACTATTGTGAAATCAAAAGGTTTGGCCGCAACTGTTTCCGGAGTTAATTTTGTCTCTTCTTGAATCACTGGCATCTTTTCCAAAGACGGAATTGGTTCTGGCACGTATTGGATTTGTTCCTCAAATTTAGCGACTTCCTCATCTTCCTCCATTAATTCAACCCATGATTTGTTACCAAATTCTGACATATCAAAAGAATCGGAACTGGTTGTGGTGGTTGTTGTTACAACAGTGATTTCAGTGACAGATTGCGAGGGCTCATTCGAAGTCATGGAGGAATCGATAACGACCTCTTCCACTGGAATGAATTCTTCAATGACAGGCTCTGTTACAATGAGTTCTTTTTCAGATTCTTTTGTCACAAGTTGTAGTTGCTCTGGTAGGTCATAAGGCTCCTGTTTGGTTATCACTGGTTTTTCCACAATAATTGTTTCCTTAACAACAACTTGTTCTTCAGATTTTGGTTCTTTCTTGGATCTTGATTTAGGAATAGGCTTCTCATCTTTCACTACCTCAACCTTTGTCGTTTTCGTTCTCTTTTTCGGTTCTGGTGCAGATTTTTGTTCATTTTGAATGAACATTTCCGTTTGTTTACGAGAAGTGGAGTCCGTTTTTGGAATATCCTCAAATTGTGTCACATCACGTACCATAGACGCCCATGAGAACGCACTGGATGCTGGTTGCTGTTGAGGCTGTTGTGGTTCTGGCTCCACTACAACCACTTCCGTTAAGACTGGTTCGACTACTTCGACAATTTCCTTAATTTCTTCATCGGAAATGGTTTCTGAGGGTGTGGTCGATTCCGTTGGAATGATTGGTTTTGGATGTTCCTTTACAACCTTTTGCTGCTTTGTCTTTTTCGGTTTTTGTTTAATCGGTTTTGGCACTTCCTCTTGTTCAACTGCTGGAATTACAGTAGTTTCCAGAGGTACGTCAATCTCAACTATTTCAGTTGGTTGTGACTTTTCTGGTACCTCCTGCACAACTTCCTTAACAAGTTTACTAACTGGTTCGGTACCAGCCTGTTTTGCAGATTCAGCCAGAAGTCTAGCTCGTTCTCTACCAGCAACCACCTCAGCATATGTTTTGCCGTTGATATTTGGTTGGTTCCACACATTGAAAGTGGTGGTCTCAACATAAGTGGTTGTTGTTTCAGCAGATGAACTATCAGTGGGAGAATGAGATTCCTGGCCTCTTTGTTTTTGTTGTTTCCTTTCCTTCTTTTTGAGGTATTTATCTCTCGATTGAGTTCTGTCTTTTGGCAAAAGATCTTCAACAGATGACAGGGAGTCTGGAGTATCAGATTGTTGCTCAACAGGTTCATCCTTTGTACGTTCAATTGCTGTTTCAACAAATTCCAAAGGCTTTTTGGACTTCTTGTCTTTCTTCTTCTTTGGAAGTTCTGGTTCGACAAATGATATCGATTCAAGTGGTGAATCTTCGGAAATAGTGTAGGTTTCAATTGAAGTCACTGTGGATTCGAGCGAAGTTGGAGGTTCCACAACATTGTCAATATTAACCGATTGTTGGACATTATCTGGAATATTCTCAGTTATTTCTGCAGAAAATCTCACATCAATGTCTGGGTCAGAAATGTTCTTATCAACAAAAATTGTCTCTGATTTTACAGGAAGAGGTTCCTCCTTGAAATCTTGAACAATTTCAGTGTTAGTCTTTTTCTGTTTATCCTTCTTTTGTTTCTTGGAAGGTTTCTCTTCAACCACAGGTAATTCAGAAGGTTTCTCCACAATTGTTGAAGGTTGTTTTGCATCACCAGTTGGTTCTGAAACTACTTCCTTGACAACTGTTGTTGTTTGTTCATTTATTAAGAACAATTCAGTTGTCTTGCGGTCATCTGGTTTAGAAACTTCAGGCGCATTGCCCCGAACCATGGAGGCCCATGAGAATCCAGTAGTTGGTGGTTGCACAATTGTTTCAACACGTTTAAACACACTTTCAACTTGTCTCACAGTCTCAGGTTTTACTACTTTCTCTACTGGTTTTGTCGGTTGTTCTAAAGCTACAGAAGTTGTATCATCATCAACCTTAGATTTCTTGCCCTTTTTCTTTTTCGATTTCATTGGAATTTCCTTAATATCTTGCTCCACAACAATTGTTTCAACAGTCTCTGAGACTTCAACAATATTTTCAGGTGTTGCCACGCTGACTTCGGAAGTAACAGTATCATTTGAATCTTGACGAATTAGTTCATTAGACTTTTGTTTCGTTACAGTCTTTGATTCCTTTTTGGTCTTTTCCAATGGCTCAAATTGTATAACAGATTTTTCAACTGGCACATCAGTCCAAACTTCAGGTTCTTCTTGTGGTTGTTCCACTGACGGAACAATCTCTTCCACCGACTTTTCAACGATGACAACCTCCACAATTGGTGATGGCTCGCTAGTGGTTGTTGTAACTATCGTTGTTGTCGTAATTGTGGTCGAACCTTCCACTGATTCTATTGGTTTGGGTTTTGGTTGCTCAACAACGTCCTCGTCATCTGAAAATACCATTGGTTCATCCAAGACGTTCATCCAAGCATCTTGTGTTTCATCAATAGGAAGACCAGCATAAGCTTTCGGTTTTGGAGCTTGTACAATTGGAACTGGCTCAACAATTGGCAGAATCTCTTCTGTGATTTTGGGAGATTCCACAACCGAACTTGGTTCAACAACTGGTTCAATTTTCAAGGTCCTTTCAATGATGGTTTCTTCTACGATTGGCGATTGCTCGGTAGAAATTGTTTTTACCACCGTTGTGGTCGTAATTGTGGTGGATCCATCAACTGATTCAACTGGTTTTGGATCAGTTGTCTCAACAACTGAAGCATACGATTGTGGCAACGAATTATTATAAGACGTATCAATAGGTGGTCCAAATGGATCCTCTTTAATTGGTTGCTCAAAAGCGGGTGTTACTTTGGGAGATTCTTTCTTGGGTTTTTTGTTTGGTTTCTTTTCCTTCTGCTTTTTAGATGGTACTGGCGATGAAGGAATTTCCTCAGAAACAATTGGAGTTTTCTCAATCTCTTCCGGCGTTGGAGCTTCTGCAATTTCAGTTTGCTCAACAACTGGCTCAACTTCCACGATTTTTTCGACGACGGTTTCCTCCACAATTGGCGATTGCTCGGTTGTGGTTGAAGTAACTGCTGTTGTTGTTGTAATTGTGGTCGATCCTTCCACAGATACAATTGGTTTGGATTCTGGTTTCTCAACAACCTCCTCGTCATCAGAGAATACCATTGGTTCATCCAAGACATCCATCCAAGCATCTTGTGTTTCATCAATTGGAAGACCAGCATAAGCTTTAGGTTTTGGAGCTTGTGCCCATGGAACTGGTTCAACAATTGGCTGAATCTCTTCAGTTAATTTGGGAGATTCCTCAACAGGAGTTGGCTCAACAACAGACTTAATTTCCAAGGTCTTTTCAACGATGGTTTCCTCCACAATTGGCGATTGTTCAGTAGAGGTTGTTGTTATTACCGTTGTGGTCGTAATTGTGGTGGATCCTTCAACTGATTCTGTTGATTTCAGTTCGATTGTTCCGGCAACTGAAGCATACGATTGCGGCAGCAAGTTATCATAGGATGTATCAATAGGTGGCCCAAATGGATCCTTTTTAACAGCTTGCTCAGGAGCGAGTGGTACCTTAGGAGAATCTTTCTTGGGTTTTTTGTTTGGTTTCTTTTCCTTCTGCTTTTTAGATGGTACTGGCGAAGATGGAATTTCCTCAGTAACAATTGGCGTTGCCGCAATCTCTTCTGGCGTTGGAGCTTCTGCAATTTCAGTTTGCTCAACAACTGGCTCAACTTCCACGATTTTTTCGACGATGGTTTCCTCCACAATTGGCGATTGCTCAGTTGTGGTTGAAGTAACTACTGTTGTTGTGGTAATTGTGGTCGATCCTTCCACTGATTCAATTGGTTTGGATTCTGGTGTTTCAAGAACCTCCTCGTCATCAGAGAACACCATGGGTTCATCCAAGACGTTCATCCAAGCATCTTGTGTTTCATCAATTGGAAGACCAGCATAAGCTTTCGGTTTTGGAGCTTGTACAATTGGAACTGGCTCAACAATTGGCTGAATCTCTTCAGTTATTTCGGGAGATTCCTGAACTGGAGTTGGCTCAACAACTGGCGCAATTTCCACAAATTTTTCAACGATGGTTTCCTCAACAACAGGCGACTGCTCAATAGAGGTTGTAGTTACTTCCGTTGTAGTCGTAATTGTGGTCGATCCTTCAACGGACTCGATTGATTTGGATTCTGGTTTTTGAACAACCTCCTCGTCATCAGAGAACACCATTGGTTCATCCAAGACATCCATCCAAGCATCTTGTGTTTCATCAATTGGAAGACCAGCATAAGCTTTAGGTTTTGGAGCTTGTGCCCATGGAACTGGTTCAACAATTGGCTGAATCTCTTCAGTTAATTTGGGAGATTCCTCAACAGGAGTTGGCTCAACAACAGACTTAATTTCCAAGGTCTTTTCAACGATGGTTTCCTCCACAATTGGCGATTGTTCAGTAGAGGTTGTTGTTACTACCGTTGTGGTCGTAATCGTCGCTGAACCTCCAACTGATTCAACTGGTTTTGGCTCAGTTGTCTCAACAACTGAAGCATACGATTGTGGCAGCGAATTATTATAAGATGTGTCAATAGGTGCTCCAAATGGATTCTCTTTAACAGCTTGCTCTGGAGTGAGTGGTACCTTAGGAGATTCTTTCTTGGGTTTCTTGTTTGGTTTCTTCTCCTTTTGCTTCTTAGATGGTACTGGCGAGGATGGAATTTCCTCAGAAACAATTGGAGTTGGCTCAATCTCTTCAGATGTTGGAACTTCGGCAGTTTCTGCCTCAATTTCGACAATCTTTTCAACAACGGTTTCCTCCACAATTGGCGATTGTTCGGTTGTGGTTGAAGTAACTACTCTTGTGGTTGTAATTGTGGTCGATCCTTCCACAGATACAATTGGTTTGGATTCTGGTTTATCAACAACGTCCTCGTCATCAGAGAACACCATGGGTTCATCCAAGACGTTCATCCAATCATCTTGTGATTCATCAATAGGAAGACCTGCATAAGCTTTCGGTTTTGGAGCTTGTGCCACTGGAACTGGCTCAACAATTGGCTGAATCTCTTCAGTTATTTTTGGAGATTCCTCAACAGGAGTTGGCTCCACAACAGGCTTAATTTCCAAGGTCTTTTCAACGACGGTTTCTTCAACAATTGGCGATTGCTCAGTAGAGGTTGTTGTTATTACCGTTGTGGTCGTAATTGTGGTGGAACCTTCAACTGATTCTGTTGATTTCGGTTCTGTTGTTCCGGCAACTGAAGCATACGATTGCCGCAACGAATTATCATAAGACATGTCAATTGGTGGTCCAAATGGATCTTCTTTAATTGGTTGCTCCGAAGAAGGTGTTACTTTGGGGGACTCTTTCTTGGGCTTTTTGTTTGGTTTCTTCTCCTTTTGCTTTTTCGCTGGTACTGGCGATGAAGGAATTTCCTCAAAAACAATTGGCGTTGGCTCAATCTCTCCTGGCGTTGGAGCTTCTGTAGTTTCTGGCTCAATTTCGACAATCTTTTCAACAATGGTTTCCTCCACCATTGGCGATTGCTCGCTAGTGGTTGTTGTAACTACAGTTGTTGTCGTAGTTGTGGTCGATCCTTCCACAGATTCAATTGGTTTGGATTCTGGTGTTTCAAGAACCTCCTCGTCATCAGAGAACACCATTGGTTCATCCAAGACATCCATCCAAGCATCTTGTGTCTCATCAATTGGAAGACCAGCATAAGCTTTAGGTTTTGGAGCTTGTACAATTGGAACTGGCTCAACAATTGGCTGAATCTCTTCAGTTAATTTGGGGGATTCTTCAACTGAATTTGGCTCAATTTTCATTGTCCTTTCAACGATTGTTTCCTCAACAACAGGTGATTGTTCGACGAGTGTTGATGTTATTTCCACTGTGGTAGCAATTGTAGTAGATCCTTCAACAAATTCTGCCTGTTTTGATTCTGGTTTGTTTACAACTTGTTCAGAAGATGTTTCTGTAATTTTTTCTGGCTTCTCGGTTGGCTCAGGAGAAACGGATCCTTTTTTATTCTGGCTTATTTCCAACAGAAGCTTCGAAGTAATAACAACATTTTCGGAATCGTCTTGTTTAAGCAATTGATCTTCCAGAGAAAAGGTGTCCTCTGAAATACTTTCGGTTTTATCTTGATATTCTGGTTCTGGGCTTGACTCAATAGCAACTACTTCCAGCTGCATTTCAATTTGTTGAACATCGGAACTGGTTTCTTTGACATTGGGTTCAGATTCTCTGGGTTTCTTATCTTTTTTGGCTTTCTTTGATTTTTTAGTTGACTCTTCTTCTATCAACGATTCAGGAACTACAGTTTCCTGTTTTTGGGCAGGTTCCTCTTTAATAGTTGGTTCGACCTCCTCTAGAGTTGCCGATTTGGGTTTCTTGTCCTTCTTGGTTTTCTTTGATTTTTTGCTTACATCCTGCTCCATGAGCAAAAAGTCTTTGGTGATGTCTTTCACTGGGAAAGCCACAGGTTCACTTTTAACTAAAACTGTTTCAATGCGAGAAGACTCATCCCATTGCTCAGGAACATTGGCTTCAATCTCAATTTTTTCAGATTTGATTGGTTTTTCCTTGGGTTGTTCCTTTTTAACTGTTTCAGTTGGTTTTGGTTCTGATTTGGGAATAAACTTGTGAACAACATCACTAACTGTCGTTTTAACAATCTGAGACCAAGATTGAGTATTTGAAGTAGATGGTTCTGAATGATCCTGAGCCGGCAATGATGTTGCAACTTCAATTTCCTCAATTTTTTCAGGCTTTGATTGAATTGTAGGTTTGATTTCTTCAACCTTTTTGGGTAACTTAGGAGAATCAGGCTTCTTTTTAGGCTGCTTCTTACTTAGTTTCTTCTTGCGTTCTTCATCAGATGATGTGTCAGGCTTTGCATTATTTATTGATTTTATCTGTGACTTTTCGGGCTCACTGACTTCAGTAGTTGTCACAACTTGTTGGACCATAGAAGGTGATTCTTTGGTTTTCACAATTTGTGACCAAGATTGAGTAAATGTTGAGGATTCTTCTGGCTTAATCATTGTTTCTTCCTCAACTGGACTAGAAGATATCTCAGGTTCTGGTTTTAATGTTGGTTCGATCACTTCTTCTACATTTATTGTTTGTGAAGATTGTGGCTGAGGAATCGGTTTTTTTATTTCTTCCACATTTTCAACCAATAATTTGGGAGAATCTGGTTTCTTCTTAGGCTTCTTTTTACTTTGCCTCTTTCTTGGTTCTTCATCAGATGATGTGTCAGGTTTTGAAATTTCAGTCACAATTGGCTTTTTACCAGTTGGTTTTTGCTCACTGATTTCAGCAACTGTCACCGTTTTTTCAAATATTATGGGCGATTCTGTTTTAACAATCTGGGACCAAGATTGAGTGAGAGTGGTGGATGGTTCATCTGTCTTTTCTGGAGTAGTCAAACTTGTGGTTCTCTCAGGCTCTAATTCAGATTCCTGTACTTTCTGTTCTTCAACAATTTCAACCATTGTTGTCACTTCAGGAACAGGTGGTTTGACTTGAACTTCTGGTAATTTTTCAACTAATTTTGGTTGTTCAGGTTTTTTCTTGGGTTTCTTTTTCTTCGACTTTTTGCTCGGTTCATCATCAGAAGATGTGTCAGGCTTAGAAACTTCAGGCAAAACTTCGGGATTAATGATTGGTTTGGGATCCTCAATAGGAGGTTCGCCAATTTCAGTAACAGTAACAACTTCTTCAAATATTTCAGATGATTCATTATTTTTTCGCTTCGGCTTCTTTTTCTTTTTCTCTGCGGTATCATTCAGGACAACGGCAGTAGGCTTCTTAATCGCGGGCTGTGGTTGTGAGGCAGACGAAGATGGAGAAGTTTGACCATCTTCATCAGAACTTGCACTCTTCAATAGCTCAGCCCATGTGCGACTTGTGCTGGTGGTGACAGTTGTAGTTTCAATCGTAGATGTTGATGAAATGCTTGTCTCAGTTGAATCTGGAACAATTTCTTTAATGTCTGGAATATTGTCCACAATTTTTGGAGTGGAAACCGCATGTTCGACTACAGTCTCAACAATTTCTGCTACAATGTCTTTCACAACTGGAATTTCATTCACAACATCTGGCACTTCCACAACCGATGGAATGTCATCCACAACATCAGCCTCTGGAATAGTTTCTTCGATTACCAGATGTTCAGCAGTTGTCTGACGCGACCACGACGGACGGAATTCAGGAGCTTCCGCTGACAAGCTTGAAAGTTTAAATTCTGGAGCATCAGCCGAAAGTGTGGATGTAAAGGGAACTTCCTTGTTGTCTTCCAAAACGGTTGACCAAGTGTCAATCTCGCCTCGGTATGGCGACAAACTTGCGTCATTAATAATCGGGACAACAGTTTCACTTAAAGACACCGCTTCAATTAAAGGAATTGTTGGTCTTTGTGGAGCAGGCATCAAAATATCCTCTTCAAGTATATCCACCCAAACTTGAGATGATTGTTCCGTTGTTTCGTCTGCAGGATATTCAGTTGGTGGTTTAGATTCCGCACTGATGTCTGCGGATGGAATTTTAGGTTTTCTAGCACGCTCCTTTTTAATCGGAACATCATCAACAAAGTCGTCAATTTCTCTTGAAATAAACATCGCTGATGGGGATTGTTTCCCAACCACTGAAGCATATGACTGCCGCAACAAATTATCATAAGATGCATCAACAGGTGGACCGAATGGATCCTCCTTAATTGGTTGCTCAAAAGTGGGCGATTCCTTTGGTGATTCTTTCTTCGGCTTTTTGTTTGGTTTCTTCTCCTTTTGCTTTTTCGCCAGTACTGGCGATGAAGGTATTTCCTCAGAAACAATTGTTTCCACAACTGTCGACTGAATATTTTCAGGAGCTGGAATTTCTACAATTGGAGTTGGCTCAACAATCGGAACAATTTCCACAATTTCTTCAACAATTGGCGATGGCTCGCTAGTGGTTGTTGTAACTACCGTTGTTGTTGTAATTGTGGTCGAACCTTCCAATGATTCAATTGGTTTGGATTCTGGTTTCTCAACAACCTCCTCGTCATCAGAGAACACCATGGGTTCATCCAAGACATCCATCCAAGCATCTTGCGTCTCATCAATTGGAAGACCAGCATAAGCTTTCGGTTTTGGAGCTTGTACAATTGGAACTGGCTCTACAGTTGGCGGAATCTCTTCAGTTAATTTGGGAGATTCCTCAACTGGAGTTGGCTCAACAATTGGCGCAATTTCCAAGGTCTTTTCAATGAGGGTTTCCTCCACAATTGGCGATTGTTCAGTAGAGGTCGTTGTTACTACCGTTCTGCTCGTAATTGTGGTGGATCCTTTAACAGTTTCAACTAGTTTTGGTTCTGTGGTTTCCTCGTCATCTGAAAATACCATTGGTTCATCCAAGACGTTCATCCAAGCATCTTGTGTCTCATCAATTGGAAGACCAGCATAAGCTTTAGGTTTTGGAGCTTGTACAATTGGAACTGGCTCAACAATTGGCTGAATCTCTTCAGTTATTTTGGGGGATTCTTCAACTGGAGTTGGCTCAACAACTGGCGCAATTTCCAAGGTCTTTTCAATGATGGTTTCCTCCACAATTGGCGATTGTTCAGTAGAGGTTGTTGTTATTACCGTTGTGGTCGTAATTGTGGTGGAACCTTCAACTGATTCTGTTGATTTCGGTTCTGTTGTTTTGGCAACTGAAGCATACGATTGCCGCAAAGAATTATCATAAGATATGTCAATTGGTGGTCCAAATCGATCTTCTTTAATTGGTTGCTCCGAAGTAGGTGTTACTTTGGGAGAATCTTTCTTGGGTTTCTTGTTTGGTTTCTTCTCCTTTTGCTTCTTAGATGGTACTGGCGAGGATGGAATTTCCTCCGAAACAATTGGCGTTGGCTCAATCTCTTCTGGCGTTGGAACTTCTGCAATTTCTGGCTCAATTTCGACAATCTTTTCAACAATGGTTTCCTCCACAATTGGCGATTGCTCGGTTGTGGTTGAAGTAACTACTGTTGTTGTCGTAATTGTGGTCGATCCTTCCACAGATTCAATTGGTTTGGATTCTGGTGTTTCAAGAACCTCCTCGTCATCAGAGAACACCATTGGTTCATCCAAGACATCCATCCAAGCATCTTGTGTCTCATCAATTGGAAGACCAGCATAAGCTTTAGGTTTTGGAGCTTGTACAATTGGAACTGGCTCAACAATTGGCTGAATCTCTTCAGTTAATTTGGGGGATTCTTCAACTGGAGTTGGCTCAACAACTGGCGCAATTTCCAAGGTCTTTTCAATGATGGTTTCCTCCACAATTGGCGATTGTTCAGTAGAGGTTGTTGTTATTACCGTTGTGGTCGTAATTGTGGTGGAACCTTCAACTGATTCTGTTGATTTCGGTTCTGTTGTTCCGGCAACTGAAGCATACGATTGCCGCAAAAAATTATCATAAGATATGTCAATTGGTGGTCCAAATGGATCTTCTTTAATTGGTTGCTCCGAAGTAGGTGTTACTTTGGGAGAATCTTTCTTGGGTTTCTTGTTTGGTTTCTTCTCCTTTTGCTTCTTAGATGGTACTGGCGAAGATGGAATTTCCTCAGTAACAATTGGCGTTGCCGCAATCTCTTCTGGCGTTGGAGCTTCTGCAATTTCAGTTTGCTCAACAACCGGTTTAACTTCCACGATTTTTTCGACGATGGTTTCCTCCACAATTGGCGATTGCTCGGTTGTGGTTGAAATAACTACTGTTGTTGTGGTAATTGTGGTCGATCCTTCCACTGATTCTATTGGTTTGGATTCTGGTTTCTCAACAACCTCCTCGTCATCAGAGAACACCATGGGTTCATCCAAGACATCCATCCAAGCATCTTGCGTCTCATCAATAGGAAGACCAGCATAAGCTTTGGGTTTCGGAGCTTGTGCCACTGGAACTGGCTCAACAATTGGCAGAATTTCTTCCGTGTTTTTGGGAGAATCCTCAACTGGAGTTGGTTCAACAACTGGTTCAATTTTCAAGGTCTTTTCAATGATGGTTTCTTCTACGATTGGCGATTGCTCGGTAGAGATTGTTTTTACCACCGTTGTGGTCGTAGTTGTGGTCGATCCTTCAACTGATTCAAGTGGTTTTGGATCAGTTGTATCAACAACTGAAGCATATGATTGTGGCAGCGAATTATTATAAGATGTGTCAATAGGTGCTCCAAATGGATTCTCTTTAACAGCTTCCTCAGGAGTGAGTGGTACCTTAGGAGCTTCTTTCTTGGGTTTCTTGTTTGGTTTCTTCTCCTTCTGCCTTTTGGATGGTACTGGCGATGCAGGTATTTCCTCAGAAACGATTGCCTTTGGCTCAATCTCTTCAGGCGTTGGAGCTTCTGCAGTTTCTGGCTCGTTTTCGAGAATCTTTTCAACAATGGTTTCCTCCACTATTGGCGATTGCTCGGTTGTGGTTGTTGTAACTACAGTTGTTGTCGTAGTTGTGGTCGATCCTTCCACGAATTCGATTGATTTAGATTCTTTTTTCTCAACAACCTCCTCGTCATCAGAGAACACCATTGGTTCATCCAAGACGTTCATCCAAGCATCTTGTGTTTCATCAATAGGAAGACCAGCATAAGCTTTAGGTTTTGGAGCTTGTGCCACTGGAATTGGTTCAATTTGTACTTGAACTTCTACTTGAGGAACAGCCTCAACTACTGGCTGAACTTCTTCCGGTTTTTCATCTGTGGGTTCTGGAACTTCTGCTTCTGGAGTTGGCACGTCGGAAAGTTTTTCTGGTTCACTAAATGCCTTGTCAGTTACAATCGTTGTAACTACAGTTGTTGTTTGTTCAACAATGGTTTCCGGTTCAGGCAGCGTTTCCGGCTCGAAGACCTTTTCTTCAAGATCAAAAGAAACTGTTTTGGTTTTCTTGTTTTTCTTCTTCTTCTTTTTGGAATCATCATCATCTTTAGATGGTGCTTCACTTGAAGGCTCTTGTTGCTTTACAATTGAAATTTCCGTTTTTTGTTTTGGCTTTTCAACGACTGGGAGTGTCAGTTCCTCAATCGGTGCTGACCAGTAAAGTGGCATGTAATCCTCTGTTGGTGTTTCAACTTGAGTCGACTGAATTTTAACACTTTCAACCTTTTGCGGCTGAATGGTGGTTTCAGTCAATTCCAATGAAATCGATTTTTTGGGCTTTTTCGTTGTGTTCTCCTCAACTATTGGTAATTCTGTTTGAACAGTTTCAGTAGAAAAAAATTGGGCAATAGGTTCGACGGCTTCTAAAACACTTTCAACTACTTCCGGTTCATTGGGTTCACCAACAACCGACGCAAACGTTACACCACGATCGGTACTTTCCGAAATCCTACCTGTATGTGTAACTGTCGTTGTAGTAGTGACTACGGTAATACTGGAAGTATCATCCTCATCCAAATCTGTCACAACAATCGGTTTTTGATAATACAAATCAGTCACATGTGGGACTTCACTATTTTCCGATTTTAATAACACTTCCTCACTTATAGTGTCATCGACATTTTGTGTCGCTGACGGTGCGAGCGTGGGCAACACCACTTCGGTGGGCGCCACACTCGCAGCTGCAGCTGCACTAATTACACTTGAATCAAAAATTGGCGAATTGAGGAACAGATAGTAATTCCGTTCGGCCTCGCTGAGCGCGGCCAAATTATAAACGGGCGCTTCGAAACTCGAGTAATTACAAGGGATTGATTGGTTATTGGGGTCAGCGATATCGGGAGTAAGATTATTATTAATAACACATTTAGTTAATGATTGCGAATCAATGAATTCTTGAGGTGGTGGTGCGGTGTTTAGTTCTTGGTTATTATCTTTAGGCGCTACAACAATTGACACTGTGCTTGACTCATATTCGTGTAATTTACGTTCGGCGGCATCCCGCAATACTTGATAATCCGAATTAATGTCGGCGCCACCCGCCAACAATTGGGGGCAGTCGTCGCTAAGGGGAATTTCAACAATATCATCTGGCGGAATTTCGATAAGACTTTTTGCAAACGTAACGGTTTTGGGGCATTTCGGCCGTAAGGGAGCATTAGTTTCGTTAGTGCCCAACGTTGTGGTGCTGATGGCGGTGGCACTTGAGGTGGTTGAGGTGGTGATGGTTGTGGTGGTGGTGGTAGTACTTGCGGACTGATCAATAATTATTGGAACATTCTCAATATCAATTGCACTAGTAATAGCAGGGGAAACTACATCCTTTTCTAATAACACTTGTTCATTTATAATTGCACTTGACTCAGAATTAATAAAATTTTGAGTAACAATATTTACGAGATCGGGTTGAATGTGGTGAGGCTCTGATGGTTCACCCTTGAAGGCGTCAGGTATTGCTGGACGCTTCTTCTTCTTTTTGGATTTCTTTTCCATAATGGCTTCGTAGAACTCACGTTCTTCGGGCTCAACGTCATCCATCGTGGATGATTTCTTCGGCTCTTGTGGCATTTCAATGTGCACCCCTTCTTGCTCTGTTACTACATCAATTGTAGTTGAAATTGGCAATTGTTCAGGCAATTCTTCAATTAATTGCTCTGTTGTACTGCCAGAGGATAACTCAGAGGTTTCATGACTTGTAATTACGGTTGTAGTAAGTGTAGTAGTTTGTGTGACATTTTGTGAAAACTCAACGTTTGACTCCTCATTTGGTAACTGTTTGGCATCCAACTCAATTGGGGCAACAACATCTGGCACTTCTCCAATTTGTTGTTGTGGCTGATCAACTGAACCATTCGTTGATGGAAGACTTGATTCAATGATTTCTGTGATATCAACTGACTCTGGCTGCAGAGGCTCTTGTTTATCATCCTCCTCCGAAGCTAGGGACAGCACAATCTGTTCCACTGCTGCTGAACTTTCAATTTCATGTTTCAGTGCAGCTTCCAATTCATCTGTGACATTTTTCTCAGCTGTTTCCTCAGTTGTAATGCGTTCCTTAACTGTAATGAATTCGGCAGTAATTTCTGGGAATTCAAATCGCATCTTGACAACAGGATCACGCTTGATTTCCTCATGCGAAATCATTACAATTTTTTGATTTTTATTGTCCAGCGAGTGTGTGCCCAGTGGTTCAGCAATGATGTCACCTTCAATCAGTGTCTCCTCCATGTGGCCGGCGTAGTACGTTTGGGATGGGAACGTTATGGTTTTGGTTGTGGTAATCACACTCTTGTTGGAATCAATTTTTTCAACTGTTTCCTGGGAACTACTGCGGACCACGCTGCTCGATGTGTTTTCTTTGTCTTTGAACTCAGATTTTGTTATGACGAGGGACTCTACTGGTGATGACTCCTCAATCTTGCCGTTCTTAATGATAAACTCTTGAGTGGTTGTAATTGGAGCTGTACTAATGCTCTTTGTTGTTTTTGTTGAAATAAATTTAGCAGGTTCTTGATTTGGCTGGTCAGGTTGATCTAAAACTTCCACTACTGTTTCTACAGTGGAAGTGGGTTCACTTACTTCTGACTTAACGACAACTGTTTCATCGCTAAGATTTGATGATAGCAAAATAGTCTTTGTTGTAGTTGTTGTTACTGTAGTTGATTTTTGGGATGTTGTATTGTTTAAAATTGTAGTTGTGAATTCTGATTTCTGATTTGGAATTTCCTCATCATCGGAAAAGACCATTGGTTCATCCAAAACATCCATCCAAGCATCTTGTGTTTCATCAATAGGAAGACCAGCATAAGCTTTAGGTTTTAGAGCTTGTACAATTGGAACTGGCTCAACAATTGGCTGAATCTCTTCAGTTAATTTGGGAGATTCCTCAACTGGAGTTGGCTCAACAACTGACTTAACTTCCACAATTTTTTCAACGATGGCTTCCTCCACAATTGGTAATGGCGCAGTAACAGTTGATGTTACTACAGTCGTAGATTCAATTGGAGTTTCTGCAACTACAGATGGCACATCTTCACCATGATATTGTTCACTTGTAATTAAAGTTGATGTTGTGGTCACAATAGTGGTCGTTTTTGAACCAGAACTGCCTACTTCTACAAATTCTTCAGTTGTAGTTCTAGGTTCCAATTCAATTGTTGCAGTTGTGGTCTCCTCTGCAGGAATCGTTATTGTCAACTCCTCCGTAAGATTGAAACTAGGTTGCATTGAACGTGGAACAGTTTCATGGCGTTCCATTGCAAAGAAATCAGCAAGGATCTTCTTTTTAGATTTACGTTTTGGTTTAGGAATTCGTTCTACAACAGCTGGTTCTGTAATTGGTTCCGCAACTGCTTCTTTAACAACAATTGTTTCCTTTATTTCCGGTTCCAAAATGTTTTCTGCCTGTTGTGGTTTGGGTGCCTTCTCCTTCTTACCACGTTTGTTTTTCTTTGGTTGTGATGTTTCAGTCACAAGAATAGACGCTTCTGAATTGGTTTCAGTAGACGGTTCAGTTTCTTGTGAAGTAGTTAAAGTTTTGATTGTATTTGTTGTAGTTGTAACAGAAGTAGTTTTTTGTTCGGATTTTGTTTCAGTTTCTGGAACATTTTTAATTTCCACATCCTTAAAAACAACTTTTTCTTCAATAGGCGAATGTTCCTTGATGGTTGAAGTTACAACAGTTGTTTTGGTTGTTGTGGTTCCATCCACAAATAACCCAGGTTCCGAGATTGTAACAACAGATTCCTGTACAACGTCATCGTCATCAGAGAATACCATTGGTTCATCCAAGACGTTCATCCAAGCATCTTGGGTTTCATCAATAGGAAGACCAGCATAAGCTTTAGGTTTTGGAGCTTGTGCCACTGGAATTGGCTCAACAGCTGGCTGAATCTCTTCAGTTATTTTTGGAAATTCCTCAACTGGAGTTGGCTCAACAACTGGCGCAATTTCCAAGGTCTTTTCAATGATGGTTTCCTCCACAATTGGCGATTGTTCAGTAGAGGTTGTTGTTATTACCGTTGTGGTCGTAATTGTGGTGCATCCTTCAACTGATTCGACTGATGTGGGATCTCTTGTTTCAACAACTGAAGCATACGATTGCGGCAGCGAATTATTATAAGATGTGTCAAAAGGTGCTCCAAATGGATTCTCTTTAACAGGTTGCTCCGGAGTGAGTGGTATCTTAGGAGCTTCTTTCTTGGGTTTTTTGTTTGGTTTCTTCTCCTTTTGCCTTTTAGATGGTACTGGCGATGCAGGTATTTCCTCAGAAACGATTGGCTTTGGCTCAATCTCTTCTGGAGTTGGAGCTTCTGAAATATCAGTTTGCTCAACAACTGGCTCAATTTCGACAATCTTTTCAACGATGGTTTCCTCCACAATTGGCGATTGCTCGCTAGTGGTTGTTGTAACTACAGTTGTTGTCGTAGTTGTGGTCGATCCTTCCACGAATTCGATTGATTTAGATTCTTTTTTCTCAACAACCTCCTCGTCATCAGAGAACACCATTGGTTCATCCAAGACGTTCATCCAAGCATCTTGTGTCTCATCAATGGGAAGACCAGCATAAGCTTTGGGTTTTGGAGCTTGTGCCACTGGAACTGGCTCAACAGTTGGCAGAATTTCTTCCGTGATTTTGGAAGATTCTTCAATTGGAGTTGGCTCAACAACTGGCGCAATTTCCAAGGTCTTTCCAATGATGGTTTCCTCCACAATTGGCGATTGCTCAGTAGAGGTAGTCGTTACTACCGTTGTGGTCGTAATTGTGGTGAATCCTTCAACAGATTCAACTGATTTCGTTTCTTTCGTTTCTTCGTCATCTGAAAATACCATTGGTTCATCTAAGACGTTCATCCAAGCATCTTGTGTCTCATCAATTGGAAGACCTGCATAAGCTTTCGGCTTTGGAACTTGTACAATTGGAACGGGCTCAACAATTGTCTGAATTTGTTCCGTGATTTTGGAAGATTCTTCAATTGGAGTTGGCTCAACAACTGGCTCAATATCTTGAATTTTTTGTACGACGGTTTCTTCTACAATTGGCGATTGCTCGGAAGTAGTTGTAACTACAGTTGTGGTCGTAATTTGGGTCGAATCTTCCACAGATTTAACTGGTTTTGATTCTGGTTTTTGAACAATATCTTCGTCATCAGAGAAAACCATTGGCTCATCCAAGACGTTCATCCAAGCATCTTGGGTTTCATCAATTGGAAGGCCAGCGTAAGCTTTTGGCTTTGGAATTTCTGGGATTACTACAGAAATTTCAACCTTTGGTGTTTCCTCTTCCACAGATGTAGTTGTTGAAGTAACAGTTGTGGTAGTTGTGACAAATGTTGTTACGTCCTCAGAATCAACATTTTCAGAACCTTCAGGAGTGGTTATAACTTCAACGGTTTTTGTAACAATTGGTTCCTCAATTGATAATTTTTTCTCAACTTCCTCAGGAGCTAAAGTCTCAGTAACAATAATTGGTTTTTCAGGAAATTCAGAAATTTGACTAGGATTTGTTATTGTCTCAACTGTTTTGGAAACAATAACTGTGGGTTCTTCCTGTATTGAAGATGTTGTAGTAGAAGTAACAGTTCGTATAACAGTGGTTGTTATTTTAGTGTTTCCTTCTGTTGTAATGAATTCTTGAGAAACTGGATCACTTGTGATTGTCTCCGTTGTTTCAGTGACTTTAGGAACTCCAATGATCTCAAATGATTCCGTAACAATTTGAACTGGATCATCTTTTACAAGGGATGAAGTGGTTGTGGTTGTAGTTGTTGTAATTTTCTCAGATTTACCATTTTGGAAAGTGGTTGTCTCAACAACAGGTTCCTCAAGAATGATGACTTCTTCAGTCTCAACAGGAATTTTGGGTGCCTTTGATTTCTTGCCTTTCTTGGAACCACGCCTTTGTTGTGGTTCTTCCGCAATGGTTTCTTCAAACACAGGAACTGTCTCTTGTGGCTCAGAAACTTCTTGCATTGTTTCGATAACTTCAATGACAGGTTTCTGATCTTCACTTGTGGTTGTAATCGTAGTAGTTTTTGTAGTGATCGTTGTAACTCCTTCGGACTCAATAAAACTTTGTGATGACGTTTTGACCGACTTCTTGGGATCATCTTTAACAATTTCCAAAACATTCATTTGTTCTGTTAATTGGGTGAGATCGTCAATCACATCAGGCTTTTGAATTGGTTCCGGTTGCTTTTCCTCAATAATAGGCAATGGCATTTGTTGACTAGTGGGTTCCACAATTTCAATTGATTTTTGTGGCTGTTTTCCCTTGGGCTTCTTCTTTTGTTTACCCTGTGCGATGGGCTGCCGTTCTCCATCAATAAATGACTCAGTTATTTTCTTGGAAACTATTGAAATCGTTGGCTCGACAATTTTTTCTACATTTTCTGTTTTCGTTTCTACTTTTTCTACAGACGGTGCTACTACGGGAAGCGGTGTCACTAAAGGAATCTCTTTGGATGAAGTGTCCTCCTTCACTTCATCCACTTCAGATTGCGATTTCGTTCGTTTATCCTTCCTCCGTTTGGTTCTTTTGGGTTTCGTGGTTGTTTCCTCCACGACTTCCACATCAAACGCCTCAACCGTCGTTGTCGTCGGACTATCAGTTGGCTCATCAATGCTACCGTTAGCACTGCCACTGCTTGTCTTTTGCAACGGTTTTTTGGGTTGGCGCTTAGCTTTTGGCTTGATCACCGGTTGTACATCGGTGGTCTCAAACACGGGGGATTCCGTGACATCCTCGTGGGGTGATTTGTGCACTTTATCATCGGTACTTTCATCACTGCCAGATTCGAATCGTTTCGCTTTCGTTGTGTGTCGTTCGCTCAGCTTGGGCTTTTTGTGGGGCTTACGCTTGGCGGGAATCGGCTTTGAATCTGGTTCGACGATGGTGGTTTGCACCATTTCGATTTTGTGGTGCGGTTTTCGAATTGACTCCTTGGGCGTGTCATCTCTTCTGCTGACGTTGTGATCAAAAGAAGGAGACAATTCACCACGTTGTCTGTGTTGTGTTGTATTATGGGTAACAATATGTTGTTGCCTTTGGCTGTTGCTGCTGCTGCTGCTGCTACTGGGTTGGCTGACTGGTAAACTGGATGGCTGGAAAGGTTTGCCTACAACATCAAGACCGCGTGTCACGACTTGGGCGTACGAGAAATTCGCCGATTGCGGCTCATTTTGACTAGATGATTCGTATGAGTTGGGTTCGGTCCAACTTGGGGGACTCTCACTGGATTGACGCTGTGATTCTTCTTGGCTAATCACAATGGACTCTTCGTATTGCTGATGGTATTGGGGCTCAGATGCTGGAACACTGTAATTGGCTTGGTACTGCTGCTCCACTGGCGATTGTTCATGGTATGTCGATACAAATTGCTCGGTTATTGGTTCGGAATGAACGGGCGAGATATCGTGCTGCAATTCAGTTGTGTAGTATTCTCCTTGGACAGGTATGTCTCTCTCCAAAAACATAGCCTGTTGTTGGGATTGCTGTTGCTCGATGCGTTGTCGCTCAATATCCAACAATTCTTGATTGATATCGACGGTTCCGAACTGAATGTTGCCAATGGAATCATCGTATTCTTGTGGCATAACATCCGGCTGGTACAGGATTTGTTCGTAGTAAATCGAATCGGGTGCCTGAATGACATGCTTCGGCATTTGCTGATAATGCTGACTTTGATATAGATTCTCTTGTGGCAAAACAATGGTACTTTGCACATAGCTTTGTTGGGGCTGAGATGCGGATTGCATGTAATTGTATTCGTAAACATTGTGCTGTGGGACGTCTTCAACGGTTTGATACATGTCCGGTTGTTGTGGGGCGTACATTGGCTCTTGGGGAATTTGATATGTTTCCTGGGTGTACCAATTTTGGGATTCAGGAACATTTTGGACAACAGTTTGCTGCTCCACCTGAGTGGGTGGACTGTGATACTCACGCACCGAGTGATGAATGTTTGTGTAAACATTATCAGATGTGGTCGGAATGTAGGATGCTTCCTCCACGTATTGATTATCATCCACATTAAGTCCATGCAATTGTTGCTGCTGCTCAGCTTGGGATATAAAAGTGGTTAGAAGCTCCTGAATGCGAGCAGTTGGAAGCTCTTCATAACGACGGACTGATGGTTCCTCAGATTCAACTGTGTAAGCTGTGGGAGGAGTGGTTTGGCGTTGTTGTTGTTGCTGCTCCTGTTCCTGCAACTGTTGCTGTCTTAACAACTGTTCTTGATACTGTTGCTGCTCCAGCAATTGTTGTTCTTGCAATTGTTGCTCTTGCAACTGCTGTTCTTGCAATTGACGCTCCTGCAACTGTTGTTGTTGTTGCAATAATTCATGATCATGTTGCAATTGTTGTTCCAACAACTGTTGCTCCAACAATTGTTGTTCATGCATCTGCTGTTCCAACAATTGTTGTTCATGCAACCTCTGCTGTTGCAATTGTCGCTCATGCAAATCTCGCTGGTGTTTGGGCAAATTTTTAATGCGCAATTCCTCAGCAACACGTTGTCTTTCAAGTTCAATTCCCTTCAGAACTTCAGCGTATGTCTTACCACCAGGTGCCCAAATGGGACTCCTTGATCGGGTCACATTGTCTTGACTTACCATTAATGTGCTACTGGGTGGTGGTGGTGGTGGCGGTTGTTGTTGCCGTGGAGCAGCTACTGGCTCAACATAAGCAGGTCGAGTGCGACGTTGTGCTTCAGGAGTAACTTCAATATGAACTGGCTCACGAGTTCTACTCTCTTTGATGACTGGTGGTTTCGGTTCCTTCTTCTTTTTAACGGGTTGCACCGTTTTTTGGGTTTGACGACCACGTTGTTGTTGTCTGCCACCACCAGGATTTAAATCCAATTGAGGAGTTCGTTCCATGTTCAAGAAATCCGTGGTGACATCCGTTTTGCGAGCATCCATATGAATTGGTTCCTTTTGAATTGGTGGTTCCGACATTACTGTAACGCTACTCGTTGTTGTTGCAACAACATTGGGACTGAAATGCGATGTTGTTGGCACCTCAATGCGATATTCGTTGTCAATGGAAGTAACACCAGGTTGGTTGACCATCTCTTTTGCAATTGCCTCAGTTACCAAATTTAAATCAGGCGGTGCTTGAGTTTGATAGGTGATTGTTTTGGTTGTGGTTGTGGTGGTGGTTGTGCCATAAGTGTGATCAATTGAGCCACGCCCCACGGGACTGGAGCGTCCGCTAAGGACGGCCGCGTAAGTGCGACCCACCACGATTGGGGTGAGCTGTAACGTGGTGGCGGTGGTGGACATCTTGGATGTGGTCACCAGTGTTTCAGACTGATATGGATCCATATCGTAGGCGGATGATGCCAATGCGTTTAACTTTTGCTGGTTTGCCTCAATAGTCGTCCGGAGAGCCTATCATAGTGCCATATAATAGTATTGTATTGTCATTTAGATGTTTATTGTTTTTTTTTTTTTGAAAATAATTTTGGTTTGCATGAATTTTGATTTAATTGTTTGATTGTACGAGTATTTGTTTGGTAAATAGTCTTTTAGCTAAAAAATTCTATTCAAATTCAAGTTCCTCAATAAATTCAGTTTTAATTTTTTTTTTTCAGTCAAGCGTCACGTCCGATAATTGTCATTGCTACAGACATAATAAACTATCTAATATAGAGATAGAGAAGTGTAAGAGGTACGAGTTCTATTATTCAGAGAGACAGACAACAGTTTTTCTAAATACTTAAATTGGAAATTCCTAAATTAATAGGTTCGAAGGAGTACAGAGAAATTCGGTGGCTGCGATTTCAACTTCATTTATTTTAAATATTCATACTTTTTCGTATTATTACGCTTTCTTTTCCATATTATTAATAATATTTAATATATTTTATATGATTGTTTGTTGGCATTTTAATCGATTATAATTATTTAAAAAGACAATAGTAAAATAGATTAAAATAAAAATGAAAAAAATAAGTAAATTACAAATGAAAAACAAAAAATTAAAAACAGATAAGCATATTATATTTTTAAAATTATTTTTAAGTAAATTATTATTGTTTAAGAGTAAACGAGTATTTTATTATTTAGTGTCAAGGGGATCATCATCTGGAGAGCCGCGTTGTACCAACAATTTAATACGTTCGTTTCTCGCGTTGATTTTTGTTTGCAATATTTTCACACGTTCCCGACACGCCTGTGTTTTATTTTATTTATTTGTTAATTAAAAATTTCCGTTTTCGTTGTTTTTTTTTGGATGTAATCATTACACATAAATAGAGGTCAAAGCAGATGTAGCACCCAAAATAATATTAATGGTAATTATGAGACGAATTTTTATATTATGGTTAATTTTAATTAAACAATAGATTAATAAGGGGGAGGTGGTAAGGTTTAACATGATGAGACGAGCGAGTATGTTTGTTTGGGGAGCACCAGGTGGAAGTGTAGTTAAATATGAAATTGATTTGTTTGTTGAGTAAAGATGTATTTTAGGGGTGGGCGGAGGGGTTGGATTAACAGGTTGATTTCATTGAGAGATGTCATTGCGAACACAAGAAACAGGGGGACGAGAATGTGCAGCGAAAAGATAATATATATATAATGATGAGTTTTATAAATAAAATCACTTTAAAATGGTCAACACAAAAAAGAAAAAAAGAAATAGTGTTCTTAAAATAATATTTAAACAATTAAGATTAAAAATAAATAGCATTTAGCCTCTGATCATAGCCAACTTAAATAAAACAAATACAAAAGAAATAATTGCCTTTTAAAAGGCACTGACTATTAATAAACTAATTTGGAAATCATTAAAATAAATTAAAGAAGTGGACAAAATAATTCCAATAATTAATTCTTCAACTAAATAAATTAAATAAGTAAATTAAAGTCCATCACCCAAAGCAATTGCAATTAAAACTGATTAAACCATATTATTAATTAAATAAATATTTAAAAAAAACAATCTAACAACGAGAACCCATTGAGTTGTGCTGGTCATGATCTCCATGCAGAGCGATCGCACTCGGTAACTAAACGAAACTCAAATTAAAGTACCGCAACTTTAACTGTCGCATCGATCATGAGCAACACAATTCAACGCACCCTCGTCACCTATAGTGAGCTTTACCCCCAACCAATTAAATAACTTAAATAATTGTAAAGTGTGTTGTTTTAAATTTAAATTTTAAAATAATTTATTTGCTGTGTGTGTGTGTGTGTGTGAAAAATAGATACAGAAATAGAACGATATTCATTAAGTAATAACGTTTTTTTTTGTGCTTGAACTTGAAAACAAATATATAATATAGGATACATTTATTTGTGGTGATAATTAAAGAATTTGTGTTTTTGTGATTTAAATACCAAATATGTGATACATAAACAATCAAATGTGTAGATTAGAAATCAAACCCCTTTTGAGACGGCGAACAAAAATAACATTGAGAATTACAAAAAAAGTAAACAAATAATAATGGAATAATAAATGGTTTGTTGCAGATCACGCGTGAAAAAAAAATACATACGCGTTGAATGAAATTTGAATGAATGAATTTTTGAAATACATAATTTAAAAATACATAATTATGTAACACCCATAATGTATTAACTGTAATATGTACAAATTGAAAATATAGCGAGGAATAAACATAAATAGAAGGCGGTGGTGGATTGTTTCTCTCTTATTTTTATTTTCATTTTTTTGTAAAAAATAAATAAAGTGGATAAAAAATACTACAATTAAAATGTATGTTTATGTAAATATGTTATAGAACCAAGAGTCCATGTTTGTTTAACAAAACAAAAACATAGTTGTAAATATTATTATTAATTTTAATGAATTTTGAGACGAAATAATATATAGGACAAGAAACAAATTAACATATATAATTACAAATAAACAGTTATAACCATAATAATTAAATGATGTTTAACCCAAAAAAAATACATGAAAATTATTAATAAACCGTTATTATTTTACGTTTTTTTTTATTTGGTGCTGTGGATGGCGCAAAATCAAACGAAAAAACCATATAGTCGCAGCCACCGGTGGTGGTACAATACTTCCATTTTTTTTAACACAACGGGTCAAAAAGTGTGCAACAAAAAAACAACGGTTGATTTTGAAATTTAAATTTTTTATCGGAGAAATGTTTCCGCTTTTTAAATTTTATAATATTCAGCAGTTATAATGATGGACGTGGTTCTCATAATGGCAGTTTTATAATTATGTACAAAATCACAAGAAGAAATAAATTAAATTATCGGGAGTTCTTGGCTATTTCAGTAACAAAAAAGGTAAACAATAAACGTTATGAAGTTTAGTTTGTTTTAACAAGTCATGTTTCTCAATTCGATTCATCAGTCATATTAAACAACAAAAAAAAAGAAAAAAAATTCAAGGAGGTGTAAAAACATAAATTAAAAAAGTGGTAAAGGTATAACAAAAAAAATAAATATAAAATAGTTTGCGTTAAGTTCGTTTGCTGGCGGTGATTGATTATTAATTACTGTTTGATCTCAATACCTACTCTACGTTTTCTAATGCTCTGAACAAATACTGATACAAGTTGGTACTATGTTTATAGTTATATTAGATACTTTTTGTGAATATTCGTGTGTTGTTGGTCAATTGATATCGTTTTTATTTAAGTTGAAAAAAACTTAAATAACTGTTATCGTTGATTTTTAAATATATTTTGTGGGAGGACGGGGAAAAATACAATAAAAAAAAAAGTGTGATCTAAATCAAAATCATACCTGTTGTTCGGCCAGCGCTTTGTCTCTGTCATGAGGCAGATATGTCGGCGCTAGAACTAGGCGCAGTTGCTGCTCCTCCTGCATTATCTTCTGCCGAAGTTGTTGTATTTGTTGCTGATAGTTATCTAATTGAGCGATTGATCGCTCGAGATCACCCGATCTCGAGCGAATCGTCTCATTCAAACCGATCAGATTCTCCAAAATTTCCTCAGATGTTTCGACAATCTTTGGATCACCACCGATTCCGGACCGGAAGTGAATCTTTTGTTTTTTTTTTGGTTTTTAACAAACGCACGTAATTTTTATTTGATTTTGTAAAAAAATCACGCGATTGTAAAAAAAAAAATTGACAAGGAAAAATTCAAGTCAGCATTTTTGTTCTCAAAATAATTATTGGAAAATCATATTTTTTAAAGGCAAAATAAAAAAAGGAGCAAACAACAACAACGCAGTTGCACTTACCTTGAGCTTTTCGATCGACAACTCGATCTTCGTGCGTTGAATTGTGACATCAGCGGACAGCTTCTCGCACAGACCCAGCTGATCACGCAACGGTTTCTTTTTGTTCTGTTGCGCCTCCACGGACGCGTTTGTCTTCTCAATCCATTGGCGTACTTCCTTAAGCTTCTTCTCGCATTGTTCCCACTCTTCAGCTGTCTCCATCAATAGGGCGTTCTAAATTATTGGCAACAAAGTGGAGGAAGCACAACATAAAATTTTATTTCTTATTTCAAAAATTCTTCTTTTTTTTAAATTCATTTTGTTTTATTTTATTTTCGTCTTAATTTCGATTAAGATTAAAATAAAATTGGGTTGATAATAAATTGTTGGTTACACCCACCCTTTCGAGGAGCATGACTTCGACGGACGACTTAGCTTCTTCCGCTTCTTGTAATTTATCACGCAACTCAGTGGCCGTCGTAATTTGTTGAATTTGCTCGAATTCTTTGTCCATTTCATTAAGATTTTTGGTTATCGCCTTTATGCTTTTCACGCCATTCTAAATAAGATTTACAATTCCGTTAGTAAATTAATATTGTTAAAATGTTCCTGTAAAAAATGTTTAATTGTTCCCCATCTCAATCCTTACAGAGTAATCAGTCATTTTCTGTTTCGCCAATTGCAATGTGGTCAAATTGAGTGGTTCCGCCAGGAATGAGTTCTTCTCCGAACACCACGCCATCACAATTTGATACAGATTCATGAATTTGGTCCACGCATCCAGTATCTCGCCCACTTGCGTCCGCTTATCCTCAATCAACGCTCGTATTTGATTCATTTGTTCAGTCAGTGTGTTGATTGCCGCAATGCGTTCCCGTTCTTCCGGTGATTTCGATTTTTCCGTTATTGTTTGTCCATTCTTTTTAACCGCGTCCAGTTTGTCCATTGTGTCATTAATCTCGCCGTGAATTCGGTGCAACACCTCTTTTTGATCGAGCGGCTCCAATCCTTTGTTTTGGATGCGCGCCTCGGCCGACTGTATCCAACTGTGGACAGCGTCCACATTGGTCTGGTAGTCGGAGCGAATTGTGCGCGCCCGCTTGAATTCACGATCTTTCTCCTCCATGACGCCGCGTAATCTCTCCGACAGCAACTCCAATGAGGTGAGCTCTTGATCAATGTCGGATGGGATGAAGTTCTGTGCGTCAATATACTTTTGCTTGATGGTACTGATGAGTTGTACACTGCTGGCGACGCCTTCGGTTATTTTGTGTCTGCTCTCTTCGAGGAGCTGGGCGATTTGAGCCTGATTCGGATCAAATACGTCGATTTCTGATAGTTTTTCAATTAGGCTGTTGAATTTATCCTGCAAGTCTGAGATGCTTGCGAATTCTTCCTCGATGATCTCTAAGTCGCGACGATTCTTGGTATCCTTTTCGTGCAATAATTCTTTTAGTCTGTGGGAAAAAAATTAAAATAAAATATTAGTTAAAATGACAATGTTGTTGCTTGTGTTTTAATTTGCATGTGCAGTTCGTGAGTGACGCCATTATAGTAAATATAACGGTACGACTCATAACCGCGTGGTTTTTTGATTACATTAACCACAATTATAAATACCACAAGTGAAGCAAAATACAAATTTTAAATTTCATTTCGCGAATGTATTTAATAAAACGGAAAGTGTTTAAAAACTTATCTGTCTGCGCGAAAATTGGAGCAACAATTTTTTTGCGCGACTTTTCCATTTATCAAAAAATGAAAAGAAATCAAAAACGAGCAAGGGAACTCAACATGATCCCAAATGTAGCTTGCGCCTGATTGAGATAGCCCTGAGAGAGTTCGTTCGTTTTCTAAGCAAAACCGTAAAACAACGCATGGTTTGTGGCAACAAGCTTTACGTTTTCTTCTTCTTCTCTTTTAACAAGAAACGAGTGGGGCGGGTTGAAAAATTAAAATCAGCAATAAGTTGGAGGTTTAGCAGGAACACATATTCAAATCTCAAGATGAAAATATATATTTAGGTATGGGGGAATGCTACCAAAATGTTGTATACATCACGACGAATGAGACAATATTTACAACACGCGCCGCAAGACGTCATCGCCTGGCGATGAGCCAACAGCATCCAAAATAACATTGATTTCATTCTAATTTTTCAACGCTAGAGAGAGATAGAAATTAATAGCGAAAAGAGGAACCACAAATTCCCCATCACCGAAAATGCTTTGCTTTATATGCCACCAGGCAGGCAGCCAGCTACATAGGAAATCGAAAGTTTGGTTGGTTTTCGTCGGTATAACTGTCCCTGAGTTCCCATGCAAGCGATATACTATTTAGAATACAATCGCATAAATATTAGGATGCTAATTGATTTGAAATTTTACGCCCAAATTTCTTTACACGTTTTTTTTTTGTTTGTTTCAAATTCCGTTTATTTATTTAACAAAATAGCATTTTTGCGACGCCAAATTGGCCCAACTTTTTTGGACGTATGTACTGTTTACAAGACAACGAAATTTCGCAATTATTATTATTATTATTATTTTGTTGCGCAAGCACAGACAGAGATGGCGAGATAACAGTGCGTTCCGATGCAATAAATTTGCGTCTGATCGTGTGCCGTGTAGTCAAGTTGGTGTACGTGCAGCCAGAAATGCAGTTGCGCTGCGTAGCGTTGTGACAGCTGAGGCTGCAGTAATTAGCTCATCATAGTGAAAGGTAAATGACCAAATTGAATTGGAAATAGGTTAATTGTGACGATGAGGAAAATGCGTTCAATGGGGCGCATCTTTAATGAATGCATTTTAAAGTATTCACAAATTTTACTTCAGTTAACTTGAATTACTTTCAGGAAAAGGGACTTTAATTAATTTTACCGTTATAATTTTGTAATTACATTTAATTAATGAGGTAATTATCAAGTTGATTATAACGGTAAAAAAAGTCATCCTCAATAGATTTTCATTTTTATAATAAACGGTTGTTTTGATTTATTTTTAAATTTTTTTTTTTATGAGAATTTTCGAATTGAAACCTTTTTCAATTTTCTTATTTAATTTTTTTTTATTTAATATTAAAATGAAAAGGATTAGTCCAATTCATTAAAACGATTTAACTCATGATTATTTTCTTCGTCCTTGTTGGTGTAATTATTATTTTTATATTTATAAAATTTTTTAAATAATTTTTTTTTTTAAATTTAATTTTTTTTCACAGAACCTTTATCGATTGTAGACTATCGCTTGAACACGATAATAAATATAGTTTCGTTTAATCCTTTTTTCGCTCAAATATTGTTTATAATCCATTCAGATTTAATCCATAGATCCTTTTTTTTAGATAAATTCACTTTAATCCTTTTTGCGACGTCAGCGTTTGATTAATTGTCTTTTTGTAACAACTTTATATTGTTGTTGCTCCTTATTTTGTGTCGCCCGTTATTTACAATAATATTGTAGTCCTTTTATTGTTTTCAAAACTGTTTTTTTTAACTTTCTTTTTACGATGAAATTTTTCTTTTCTTCCTTTATATTTTCAATTAAATGCAGCAATATGAAAAATATGTCAGCCCGTTCAAAATATTATTATGCAGTTATGTTATGTACAACGATCGGTATATAGAAAAATAACGGTTCTCTTTTATGCAGCGTTGAGGAGTAAAAATTAAACGTCTCCAGCCACCCAGTGTGTCCGCAACGCGATACTTTATAAAAATGAATTGACTATATGCCCGAGAGGCGTGCTGTGGTGCTAAAAAGTATTCACAAAAATATTTAGATTCAGCGAGAATAAGCTTACACGTATTACCGCATAGTCCCGTACATATATATAACTGTGCATGATGTAAAACCCCGCACCCATATAGTCATAGCACAAAATAAACTACACAATCCGTACCCGACTCTTGGCGGTGCGCATTCAAAAAAAAAAATATATAGAAAAAAAATTCTCTTTTTTTTTGGGCGCTGGTGTGTGTATTATTGTGGATTGGAAGGAGCAGCCGGCAGTGAAAAGTCATCGACGGTAATATAACGTGAAAGCAAAAGTATAATATGAGGAGGAAAGAAGAATACCCCACACAACATTAAGCTTTTCTCCATCCTCGTGAGTCGTGGTGGTGGTTTGCAGTCTCACAGATAGATTGTGTTAGTAAGTATTTTGTATTATAGTTTTAGAAGGCTAGCCAAAAAATACATTGAAGCTGAAGGAAAAGAAATACGAAGCAGTAAAATAGGAAGAAGCGCTTTCTTTTGCTAATGCTCCCAAACACAAAGATAGTTTTGGCCCACTATACCTTACAATATATTATTGTAATAAAGTTAGAGCGTCAAAAGTGAGTATTCTCAGCCGTGTAGTTTAAATGTCGTGCACAAAAACATCTATTTTCAGATATTATAACGACTAAAATGTAAGGCAACGTGGTGTTGGTGCCATCTACTGCGCGTCTTTCTTGTCTTCTAAAACAGCAGCATTGAACCCACAAAAAAAAAATTTAAAATACAGCAAAGTTCGTGTGGAATTAAGTTGACACGCGGTATAAGTCACGGAAGGTATACAGGCAGGAGCAATGCAAGAATATTGACGGAATATTTACAAAATCATCAACATTTATTTATCAACGTGGATTATCCACTTTGACAATAATTATTTTGTCTCTCTTGATTCCCCTCCATTATCTTCAATGGGTAAAAACGGGATATGTTGGTAAAAACGCCAAATAGAAGCTCTCGTGCTTTCCAACCAATTTGGGATTATATTGTTTAGTAGCAAGCCCATTGCCATTTGTCTTGTGACGAATTGAGTATTGATCATCCAACAAAAAAATTTGATAAACACACAAAACATAAAAAAACGCAGCAAGAATATTCGTAATATAAAACAAACGAGGATGAATGAGTTGGAACGGAGTGGGAGGTGTGATCGGAAGCCGCAGCGGGCGGGGGGAATAGAGGAATTAATGTTATTATAGGGATGACAGCACATCTAAAAATTTCACTAGTTAGTTAACTAAATTTGCACACAGCTCGTTGATTACTAATACAGCAATTAAAACGGGACAACGGATTTATTACGTACCAGAATATTATACAGCATAACTAACGGTTTGGGGGTTTTTTATATTTTAATTTGTCCAACTAACTATTATAACGCAGTTAATTTGTATTTAGTAAATCCAACACAATGTTGTTTCACTAAATTAATGTAATTTAAATATTAACGCGACAAGGGACTACTTATACTTTTTGTAGTTCAATGACGACTGCTGTAGGTCTTTCAGTTTCGCGCAAAAAATTTAAATTGTAAAAAAAGTGTATTTGAAGATTTTTCAAAGTATTTATTTTTGAATAAAAAAAAAAGTGTGTCGGCATTTGCGTCCACACACGACTGATTCATTTGTTGAGAATTTTTATGAGATTTCACTCTCAGGCGCTGTTTTATTTAATAGCAAACTTTACCTCGTATAGCGACACACAACATATTTAAGTAGTTTTACTATAGGAGTAAGTATGTGCTAAGGAGCTTTAAGTGTGAAACATTGTGAAGACTATTTTTTGTTGTTTTGTAAAAATAAATATCACAACTACTACCGGCACACGAAATACATGTAATTAACGGTACAGTGTTGGGTCACGATATTATACAAAGTACCACATATTTAAAGTTAGAAGCACTGTTGCTCACGACTCGCGAAATATTTAGCGATGACGGCAAGCGCCACTCACTGCTGCATGCTCCTCTACTGCAGTCGCCTCCCCCAACAAAAAAAATTAAACTCTCAGTTCAGAAAGTGAGCGTTGCGTCGCGTCGCGCCAGGGTATTTATCAAAAAAGAGCGCACACCAAATAACGGACATCAAAAAAACAAAAAACAGCCCGACCTGACAATGTGAATAATCGCCACGCGGTTGTGGAAACAAATTACTCTACATGTTATTCGTTTAGTTGTAAATAAAACTATTGTCAAAAGTATTTAAAGTGGTGGGAGCCAGGAGAGTGAGTGGTGGCCGTTTGGGTGGGAGATTATTATAGTTAAGTCTTTTGACTTCACTTTAATTCACACTCTGTTTCACACAAATAAAAGACACCTGTTCAACTGCACGTTGCTTCTTTCTTATTTTTGCTGTTATGGGATTTAAAGTGACGAAGAGCCTTCTGATCCATTCAAATTACACACAACATGTAACTTGAATGGATCAAACTCACTTCTCCATGTCTCTGCAGAAGTGTGCTGCGTTAATGTTATGGTTTCCTTTGCATTGCCCTCTGGAGTGGAAAATGATATTACTGGATCAGGCTATAACGCAATTTGACGACCGTAACTTTAGCACAATAATGGCACGCTTATTGATTTTCAATGCAAATTCTTGAGCCAGTGTGGAAATAAAATCTGTTTGACAGACTGGTGCGGTCATAGCGAATTGTGAGTGGTGACGCCGGACGCGTTCTGCGTCATGCGTGCTTACGCATCTTCTTGTCAATCATTACGTTTTTGTTCATTTTTATTTTTTGAATTCACGCAGACTGCAGCCCAGTAGCACTTAAGGAATTTGTTTTGTTGTTGTTTTTATTTATATTTTTTTGCTACAAAATAAGTTGTGTGCTTTTTAAAGCTAATTACAATACTGTTTTGTTAATGTGGGCATCCGGATTTTTTTTTCGTCACAGTTTTTTTTAGCCACTATTTAAATACATTCCGTTATCATTAAACTATACATTGTGGCAACTCATTTTTCTTTTTTTATGAATGAAAGTTTGCTCTAGTTATCTGAATAGCCTATATTGTGTTTGTTTAATAACAAATTACTGTACAATTGATTAAATTGTTGCTCATCAAAATTTCTTTATATTATGTATTTAAAAAATGACTTTAATTGTCTTTTAATTGTATGAAAATTATATTCCTTTGAAATAAATTGAAATAATTTCTAACGGTAAGCACTTGAACCGTTTTATTGTTTAACTTAATTTGTGTATTCAACATTTTCTAATAATTAAATCGTAATTTTCAATTAATAAATAAAGTTTAAATACGTATTTTTGAAAAAAAAAAAATAATATTTCCAGAAATTCAACGTCGCGTCGTCAAAATATTATCAATTTACTGCCACACTCAACAAATAATACGCCACAATTAGCAAGGAATTTTGACCTCTTGACCAGCAGCAGTTACTCGTGTGTCATGATTCATTGCCTTAATTGCTGCTATTTAGATTAACTTATTTAATTTGCAGCAACCAGCAAGCAAGAATGCATTGATAATTTGGATTAATTTAATTTAAGTGACTTAAATTTCGTGATTTTAAAATTGGAACAAAAATATAAATTTGTTAAAAATTAAATTATATGAGGAAAATTTTAAATTTTCAAGGTCAATTTTTTTTTAAATTTAATGTAGTTTAAGTTACTAAAAATTAAATTAAGTAAACTTTACTTAATCTAAGTTATGTGACTTTAATTAAATTAATCAAATTTAATAAATCCTGATTGATTCATCATTCAAGGTCAAACCCAGGTTCATCCAAGGTTTAAAAAATATACAAATTGTTAAGAAAATTCCCTGGCAATCTGATAATACAATTTATTTTGAATTAAAAAAGGCATTTAAATTAATTAATTAGAACTTGAAAAACTATACCTATTTTTCTTCAGAAATTCAGATTTCCTAATCCGATAATCCGTGAATTATGGCTGCATTGATGTGGATTAAAATAGGAAAATTACAAAATTCCCAATAAATCAAACTTGAAAGTGCGAGCATGTTTTCAAAACGGAGAAATGCCAAGAAATGCAGATCAATATTAAATTAATTAACGTCATTGATCCAAAATAAATCCATTTAGCGCGTTAAGCAATTTAACTTGAGATTTCTGGGAACTACAATTACTTGTAATTGAATAAAACATTTCTTATCCGACGACGGTACTCACTGGCATAATTTTTATTGTTTTGTAGAATTTTTTATCACAGTACAAAAATAATCACCACAGAAGCTTTTAACTTTTCAGATAAAATAAAAAAAAACGCATATTATGAGCATTGGAAGCGAACATTTGACGTGATGCACGACACAGAAAATTTGATTACGTAACCGCAAAAATTAATTACTCAGACTTCGCAGAATTTAAAAATACAAATTATGAAAACTATTTTTAACGCAATAAAATAAATTTGTTGATACAGAACGCACTGCAAATTAAGGAAACTGTAAAATACAGACAAACAACTTTTATGGCTTAATCAAAACAATAAATGGATGTAGGACCGTTATTTAAACGGTGTAGTGCTTGCCTGTGCTGTGCTGTGCTGTGTTGTTGCGGTAAACTCAGCTAATTTTAATTTGAGTCGCAAATTAATTTCATTAGTTTATATGGCCAAAAAAACAAATGTCGAGTCATTGCCAAAAATTCGCATAAACAAAAGCCTTCAGTGCAGTTGTTTCATTATTAAAGACATAATATAATAATGGTATTTAATTTCTTTAAGACATTCAATTTGTTTGAATCAAATAAAAATAATGACAAAAAGCGAATAAAATTTCAAGGCGAAAATCCTATCTTTTTCCAACTACCAACATGCTTTGAAAATCAAAATAAACATTATTGAAAAATGAAAAAGGCACATTCTCCTTACTATTAGCAAAAAAAACAGCGGCAGGGAAAACCACTCAACAATTTATAGGAGACTGCAACACAATTTTTATTTAAGTGTTTTTTTTTTTGAAGACTTTTTGAAAAAATTTTGATTGATTGAATTTTTTTTCAAAGTCTTCAAAAAAAAAATCAGTTAAATAAAATTATGAGTTTAAAAATTACTTAAAATATAGACAATGGTTTTTTGTCTTAAAATAATGTTGGGCTAAGGGTTTTTTATGCCCAACATTTTTTAAGGCTCTTTTGAGCTTCTAGACAATCAAACATTTTTTTTCCCAAATAAATTGATGCAATATTGAAATAAATAGGGTCAGCCCGGTATAATTGAGCTTTCTGAATTAAGAATTTTTAATTTCGGTTCTGTGTTTGAGCTCCGATTATAATTTAGAGCTGATTTTACGACGCTGCCCGAGTGTCACAACACGCAGAAAATCGCAGAACAATTCGTGGATTTTCTCTCAAGTCAATTTTGACTAATTAAATACTCACAAATTGATTTCCACAATTTTTTCACGAACCTCGATTATTTTTTTTGCAGATTTCGCAGTTTTATTTTTAAAATTTATATGTTACTTCCGGAATGTGAATTAAAAACACGAGTGTAACATTTCGTAGCAATCGCATTTACAGTTTTAACCTTATTTTTAAATCCAAAAAATTGCAAACGTCAGAATTCATTACTCCAGCATGATGTGTCGCAACAAATAAATGGAAATGTGCAAAATCAACTGACGATCAAGTACATGAATGAACACAAAAATGTATTGCGCGGAAAATACGCGCGGATAACATCGATAGAAAGATAGAGAAAAATAAAAAGAATAACAAAGATAGGGAACATTAAGTAACGACGTTGTATAATACGTTATTTAGGCTCACGCCAAGTGAGAGACCACACGAACGGGCGTATAACGATTACGTACTCCGTACATTGTGTAATGAATTGACATCTAAAACAATAACTAGTTCCTGTTGCGGCGACTTGCTGCTACTTCCATGTTTAATAAAATGTGCTTCATTTGTAAATTGTATAAAGTTAGAAGCCCCCCTCCACCAGCAACGATCGTGTGTCTGCCCCTCCTCCTCATTGCGACCACGCATCGATTGACGGAGTTGTTTTGTAGCTGGAGGAAGCTTTTTCGGTATCATTTTAGATTTGAACTTGAACTTATAATTTATATACTATTTAACAAGGCATGAATAATGCATGACGTAACTTTGCTGCCATGTGTGTGCCACAATGTAAAGGCAAAACAAGTGGAGATTTAAGTGGAGCATTGCTCATTTTAAACAGTTTCAGTTATTATTAACACAATTTAGATCAATTGTGTAACAATTTTGAAGTGGCGTTTTTTTTAAAGGATTTAAATTAAATTATGTATTTAAAAATAAATTCGTTACTTACCCTTTGTGCTGTTTAGCTAACTGATCAAGTTTGCCCTGTAGGGCCTCTGCCGAGGATTTGTGTACTTCCCCAAGGAATGCGATGATTGACTTTGAGAGAGATGTAACTTCTTGGTATGTCGATTCAAGTTCTTCAAATTCCCGGAATAGTTCCTGATGGATGACATAATGAAATTGCACAAAAACAAATTAAACAATCAAACATTTTGGGTGTTGTTTTCATGGCATAATGTCGCTCCCAAGAGTGTGAGAGAACCCAGCGATTAATTAAGTCAATATACATAAAAAAATTTAATGGTCTTAAATCACATAAACATCCAGAGCGGTTGTTGTAGCTGGGCTCCATTCTTGTTTATTTTCCCCTAAAGCATTTTAATTTATATAAATATAATAAACACATTTGCATGTTGGTTGGTTCCAAGGATGTTTCAGTACGAAAATATACGAAAAATGAAAAAAATAAAACACATAAAAAATTGGTTAAACGCGTCTTTTCGAAGCTTCAAGCAACAACACGAAATTTTTTGCGAGGTCACACTCGCTGTATAAAATATATTGCCGATGACACAATCGCATTCAGCAGCCGCTGGTGTGTCAGTGTGTGTGGTTAATTTTTTTTTTGTTTCGTTTTTGCGTGTGTAGTCGAGGTGCGAGACGTTTTAAGGTTTTTCGTCGCGGTCGTTGGTGCCGGAGCGGCCAGAAGAAGCATTGCGCATCAAAATTCAATTAGTTTTCGCGAGTGTTATTAACAACCGCAGAAATGCGCTGCAAATTTTTTTATTTTTTTTTTGTATTCTCCAACGACTAGGGGCACACCATTTATTGAGTAAACAAATGCGATCATTCGCAACGAAATTAACGCACACACATTGTTGTAGTTGATTCTAATTAAAATACCGTAGAGGTGAGAGAATCAAACAGGTGGAAGTGACGAGGACGACAATAGAACAAATATTGGCAATGATGTCAATTTTAAAAACATCAAATTCCAACATAATTAATCAAGTGTCGTCTGAAAAAAAGCTCCCACGATTAAAATTTGAAATGGAAGCTTGGAGAAAATAGCATCAGGAAATTAATTGCGAGTGAATTCATAGCGATAACCAGTGTGAATTATAAGAAGAATTCACAGTGACTAATTTAGAATTAATGCTTTTCTAGAAAGTGCTTAACAGGAATTAAAAATGGAACTGTTTTATGAAATCTTTTAAAATCTGGCTCCTATCATTTGATCATACTAAGATTGATTCTTTACTATCAGTGCTTGTTTGAAGCCGTTGTATTCTTCATTTTCTTATTCTATTCTCCTTATATTTCTGAGTGATTGGTTTCGGTTTTATTGCTTCATTATTCTTGTTTTATATTTTATTGAATTTTTTTTTTGTTTCACATGTAACTTCATTTAACATTAAATTTTATTTTTATATTTTTTATTTACTATTTCTGAACTATTGTTTGCTAATTATATACTTTTTCATTATGTCCCCACATAATTACATTACTTTGCTTTATATTTTTGTGAAGGTATTCACCACTATTTTAATTTTAATCTAAAATTAGAATATTGAATATCTTTTTTTTATTGCGATTCATCTTTTTTCTACTATTGTTTTTATTCCTACTATGTGTAAATTTTTATTTTTTTTTGATGATCATTAAATGAATAATAATAATAATAATAATGAAATGTGAAACAAACTTCCCTCGAGAAGTTGGGTTATCTCGAAGGTTGATTGTTAGACCAAAAAAATTCACTTCAATTCACTTTTTTGCAGTTTTTTTTTATGGACCTCAATCGCTTCTAAAGTCCTTAATCCGCTTCCACTTTTTATTATTATATCAATTATCAAACCTTGTTGTCATCCAAAAAAAAATCACTGGGTACTTACTCAATTTGCTCAACTAAAAATACACATTTCACAATGCAATCCTACCTGAATAACATTCTTGATATCTTCCAATTGCCGTCTTGACCTCACCACCGGCTCGACATGACGCGATCGTTCCTCAAGCCGTATTAACTGACTCTCAAGGGCGTGCTGCTTATTGTCAAAGTTCGCCCACAAATCAGCCAACGATTGCAATTGCTCCCGACGATTCTCAAGACCACTTATCAATTCACGCCACTTACGATTGATGTCGTTGTTTTGTTGTTCCACCTTATCCCGATTGGCTGGATCGGATTGTCGTTGGATTTCCTGTGCCTTTTGATTCAATACGTCAATTTCACCTTGTTGAGACTATATTTTGGGAAATGAGGGGAAGAAAAAAAAATATTGCAACAAATTTTAAATATAAAAATTACCAAAAAAAAAAAAATAATTGTAACTGTTATCAGAAGAATCACTCAAATGAGACCACACACAGTCAAATTTGCGGAAAATAAAACAACGCAAAAATGTTTTAGAGGAATCAAATGATAACAGATAAGATAGCGGCTAATCCAATTAAAATTCCATTAGTTTGGGTGCATCCCTTGCAGTGAAGTTGCGCGCAATGTCAAGGGGAGTTGGGAAATCCTAGTCATGTTATGACTTATGACAGGCGGCGGGCGACACAAACGCACACACGTGCAGAAGTAAATGAATTGTTGTTTTAAAAAAAAAATCAGCTTCAATAGATTATGCCACAATTGTCACACAACAGGTTGAAAATTATTTCCGGTTTAAAATTGCGTCGATCCTGAACAAGACTCACTTTCTATGATGACCCGCGTATTTGTTTTGACTCTTTTTATTGTGTGAGTGTTTTGTTTGCTTTATTTTTTATTTTTGTTTGAAACGCGCAAGTCGATCTTTTGATTAACTTACTATACGGATTCTATCTTTAGACTGACTTGTGACTGAATTCAATTTCGCAGAGAGAGCGTGCACGAAACTTATTCAGCGCCGCTGGCCGCATGTTAATGTGTATATGAACGCGTTTATTTTTCACGGTTCGCAGATTCGTGAGAGTGAGCTAACCAGCAAAACATTGCACAAAATTCAATGAGTGGAACAAGGAACGATAGATTTTGGTTTTGCGATTAAACTTCGCGTGAAAATAAGCTTAAATAAGCGCGCACACACACAAACACCACGATCGCGTATTTCGCCGGGGATTTGGTTAAGTGTGAGACGAAACGTGCAGTCGATATGGTAAAGAAAACATGCAACTGTATTGGAATGTGCTCCCCATGCATGCCGAACAAAATTACATATTGCGAAATCACAAAATGTGCGCGAATTCGATGCCGTCATCGCTGATTATTACTTTTTTTTCGCTTAACTGTGGCCTGGCCCCACAAGCGTGCTGCGTGAATACGTATAAATTTAGAACCTTCGTAAACGTGTGTTGTGCTTGTATTGATGTGTCGATATATGGGAACGGATTGGGTCATAAATTTTGGTTCACCGGCAATTGTTAAAATATGGATACTATTTCTATCTCATTTCTGATATTATTATGCTACACTTTGTATGTATTTTGATGTGTGTGTATGTTAACCATGTGCTCAAAGAAGTGTGGGTCCTGGAATTATACAATCTGCGTGACTTCTAAATTGTCATATACCGCGACTTAAAATGAGCCCCCAAAAGTCTCCCAATACACGTACGTCTAAATGAGTACTTAAATTAAGTAAAGCTGAAAGAAGGGGTCACAATTAGCACGCGTTAGGGAAGTGGGAGGTGGGAACCTTACTAATTTGGACACTTCTAGACACCACACTTGGACAACTTTATGTCTTTAATTGATAACAAGTTTCTGAGCTATTAGGATAATTTGTAACAACACCGCACGGCGCCGGGTGGTTCAGACTTCAGAGATTTATGCTTTATGATTTTTGCACACAACATTACTCCTAATGTGGCGCTAAAACTTGTAGACCCCCCCCCCCCCTTCACTTCATACTTTGTTGGGGACAATTATTACAATATAAATTGACATGCAGTCGAACGTTAATTCAGTTGTGCCCGATGACATCATTTTTTTTCGTGTATTTACACTCCATTTTTGCGTTAATAATAAATTAACGTTTTTTTTTTCGTCTTCAACACATTATAAGGTGGTATTCGTTTCTCTTTTAATCACAATAATAATATGTATTTCACTGTTTTGCCTTGACTGCATAAATTTACATAATTTATAATAGAACGTGTGTGTCGTCTCCGTTCCATAAACAGGGTTTTCCATTCAATCTTCATTATTATTCTTGTAGAACGACATTTTAAGACCTTAAATTATGTAGCGGCGCACTTTTAAATGTGTGGGTCAGCGCGGTTTTATAATGTGAAAAATCAAACACAAACGCATAACATCAAATCAATGTACCGCAAAAAAATAATCGAGCGATAACAATCACAATTAAATTATGGTTATATTGATAAATCAAACGCTTCAAAAAAGTTAACGCTACATTTGTTTTGTCTGCGTAATCGTTGTTTAACGGCATGTTATTTTGGGTATATCAATATGTAACTCAAGGGAGATGTTCACTGAACTTTTAAACAACTACAATTGAATTTGCATACTCATTGTTGCTATACAATTGAGAGTCATTGCGAATAATTAATTTTCATTCAGTTAAAATTAAGTTGTATTACTTTGTTTCATAGTCAATTGTTTATTATAATAAATTTTCATTGACTTAATTTTTTGTTAAAGCCGAATTTTAACTGAATGAAAATAAATGTATATTAAATTAAAAGAGTTGCGATTAATTGTGAAGAATAAAATATGAAATGTGAATAAAATCTTGCGCTTACAAACTTTAGCAAGTGCAAGCGTGACCATGGTAATATTTGTTTTATTATGTACACGCTCCAAAATGGCAATGGCATTTATAATTTATTTATGCCACAGATGGATTAAATGTTTTAAGTTTGTAACCAAACTGGGTAGGTATATGTCTATGACTTTCACTTTAATTTGTACTGTGCAAATTAAGACAACAAAAATGTACGCTCATGCAATTAAATGTTATTTTTAAAACATATTTTTGACCTTGAAGTTGAACTAGTTTGAACTTAAATAAATAACTGCATTAAATTTGTAACACTTAGATACGGCTTTTTGAATTTTTAAGAACCGACTTAATCTGAATTTGTATTTTTGAGAACCGGTTTAATCTCAATTTATATTTATCAGAAATATGTATGACTTTAATTATAGCTCAATATTTTATTAGTATAAATTTTCAAGGTCAAGAAATTTATGATTTAAGTGGTCAGTGGTGTAGTAAATTGGTAAAAATTGATAAAAAATAATATTTCAATTTAGGAATTTGTTTTCACAATCTAAAATTAATAATTCAATGTCAGATATTACCAAAATTATCAGTAACTTATATTTTTCACAAAAAAGTTAACAAAAAAAAAATTACATCGCAGGAAAAGCAAGATGTAAATTTGTTTCTTTTATTGAGATTAGCAATAATCATAGTACTTCTTCGAATATCTTTTTGGACTCAGGGGGTGTGTCATAACGAGTTTCTCAATTTTTTTTCCGAAAAAAGTCGGGATGCAAAAATCTATAAACGACCTTGGGGTCGTATATAAATTAAAAATCTGATGACAAATTTATTTTGACTTCTATCTAAAAATTCATGGAGAATTAAAAAAGCTTTGAAATACTTTCCATGCCATGTAATTTTTTTTTTGTACAATAACAATTAATGTAAAAAAATAAAATTCTGTCAAAATGTTTCTAATCTGCACTAATTATTGCATAATTATTATCCCCTAATTAGCACAATTTTAAAATCAACAACATAAACTGGTTGATACCAATACTTTCCCAGTTAAGACAATTATACATAATTATGTATTTACGTTTAGAATCACGTCATAGAAAAATAGAATAAGCCCTGTATAGGCTTGTAAATTCGGCTGTGACCTTGGCCCGATTAAATCATTGAACAGTTACTATGTCGAATTGAATGGAAAAACAGCTGTTTTGGGGTACATAAATTAAAATTGTGGATACAAAATGTAATTCGTTGATAAAAATCAATAATGCGTGTACTTCAAGGTCTTAACTTTAATATTAACATAATTTATTAAAAGTATTGCATACTTAAGAATACACAGCAAAAATCGTTAAAAAAATAATTTAATGTTTTCATTTTAATTTTCCAAAATTTCGTAACCGTTGCGTGTGTGAATTATTCATACTTCTGTTCTGTTAATTAACCACGACAAAATCCTCAACATTCGGACAATTAAAACAAGAGAATCTTCCACCATCTGACGAAGCAATTAGAAGAACCCCAAAGGAATTTTAATTGGATTTGCAAAATGTATTTAAATTGGGAATCAACAAAAAAAACTCACCTGAATGTCTTTCAAAATGTGCGAGATCTTCTGCACGGTGAACTGAAGTCCAGCCAAATTGGCAATGGGCTCATCATTGAATTGGAACCTCGATCGAATGCCTTCAACCTTTTCACACAACAACTGATACTCCTTCCACAAATCAGCACCCTGCTCCAACAACACACGTTGATTCTTAATCGAGTTCAATGTGTTCTTCAACACTTGTTGATGATGCTGGAACTCACGCGACAATTCCTCTTGATCAATGGTGCTCAACGATGGCCAAATATTGTCGGTGGCCTTTTGAATTTCCACAGCAATCAAGTTCCTAATTGGTTGATCATTGCTGAAATATTGTTTGTGCTCCTCCAGCTGAATCAAAATATGTTCAAAATCAATGCCGTGCTTGCTGGTCTGCAATCGCATCTCCGTCTCATGCACCCATTCATTGAATTTGCCGCACAATTTCATGTAGGCGAGGCGATGCTCTTGATTGCTGCACAAATACTTGCGACGTTCGTCCAATTCCGTGGGCAGTACGGAGCACAAGGAGCGACCCTCGGAAATCATTTCCGACAGCGAGCCAGGAATTCCAATGGCGTGTTGGGATTGTTCGTAGATCTTTTGAATTTTATCCAAATGTGTTTGGACATCAGTGGCGAGGGTGTCGTGTTTGCGCACCTCACGCTCCACGGAGTCGGGATCACGCTCCAACAATGGACGCGACTTTACGAGGGCTTCATTTTCATGCAGCCAATTAAGTACTTCACGTAAATCATTTGCCATTTGGCGATGCTCGGCCAAGATCAACTCATGACGCTGGCGTTGCTCCTCAACGGTGTTACGCAACTTTTGCAATTGATTCTTTAGTGATTGGATTTGTTCGGTAATGCTGTTGCGGTCAGCGGCTGTTCCTTCCGATGCAATTTGTTCACCCTTGTCAGCGGCGGACGCCAATAGTGCATCACATTCCTGGATCTTAAGGATGATGTCATCGTACTTCTTGATTTTCTCCTCAATTTTCTCCGGGGACTTCTCAATGTCAATAACAATTTCAGTGTACTTCATAATGAAAGCAATGATATCGTTAATGAGGGCAATAAATTGTTCACGGAGAAGTAGAAGCTGCTTAAGATGAGCCAATTGATGGTCCACCAATTTGATCATGTCGTCTTGTTGCTGCAAAATACTGCTCAACTCTGGCAGATTGTCAACTTCCAGCTCATTCATTTTCATTTTGTTATCCTTGATGTCTTTCAGGATTTTTTCGTAGGCACCCAAAAGTACTTGCACATCTTCCACCTTGCTACCCACTGGTTTGTTCAAATCCTTAAGGTCTTGTTGCAATTTACTGACAACAGCACAATATTCTTCAAATTTAGCCTTGGCGTCTTTGTATTTTTGCATTTGTTTTTGCAACAAATTCAACTTATCGTTGATGCTGTTAGAAACTTGGTTGTATCTATCCTTGAGTCCCTTGAGCTGATCACTCAGTTTAAGCTTGTCCGAGCTGTTAAGTGTTGGAACGATAGCCCTGCTCTGATCAGTGATATTATTCAATACGCCATCCATGGACTTGGCATTGTCGCGCATTGTCTCATACTTCACCACCTGATCCTGCAATCCTGGCAAACTCAGGCTTGTTTGAATATCTCCAGATGCATTAGCCTCGGCCTCGTTCAACCAGTCGCTGAATTGATTAATCTCATTCTCAAATGACTTCCTACCACCGTACAAATCATTGAGAGATTTTAATCGGTCATTTCTCTCTTGCTGCAGAGTATCATACAGTTCATTAATCTCCTTCAGTTGACCCTCGAGGGCGCCCTTCTCACCATCCGGACACTCTTTCAACAAATTGGCGCCCTTCTTCAGCACATCATTCAACAAGCCATCACTGAATTCCTTGATTTGGTCACCGTGCTTCTTGTTCACGGTGATTTCTTCATCCACACCGGCTGATGTAAGCGGTTGGTATTTGGGCTGCTTGCGGACGTCCGCTAATTTTGCCTTCAACCATGCTTTCGCCTTTTCCAAATCAAGTTCCAGTTTTTTACGCACTTCAATTGCTTCTTGGGAGCGATTGGCTTCAGCCTTAAGTAACCCAAGTAGCTGCTTGTTGTCACTATTTACATTTGATAAAAGTGATTCAAGCTGATTTTGTTCGACTGGTTCCAGCTCATTTTGCATGTTAAATACACGCTTCTCCAAAGTGTCAGCCAAGGATTGTTTGCCTTCAGCCTCTTTGATGATACCCTTAAGTTTCTGTTGGCGCGCCTCAGCTGCCTTGCTTTCATAACCAAGTGGGGCTGGTGTCTGCACCTCGACCAGTGCATCCTTAATCCATTTGTGCAAATTCTCAATTTCATTGCGCGTGGAATCGACACCTTTGTTGGTCATCTCAAGAACTTGAGCCTTACGATCAATGCGTTTGGCGATGTCATTGAAACGACGCTCAACGGATTTCAGTTGCTCCTCAACTTGTTGGGCGTCCAAGTTGCTAATGATCTCATTGACGTGTTGGGCCTTTTGTTTGATGGTATCCAATTTGGATGGGGACTCTGTTTCGAATTCATTTCGGATTCCATTGATAAGATCAAGTTTTTCGCCGCAATTCAAACCACTGCCCTTTTCCAGTTGATCCATACGCTTGATGATGGCATCCAACCATCCGTGTGTGCCTTGCAATGTCTGGCGATAATCTTCAATAACATTTTGGCCAGATGACTTACGTGCAATTGTGTCCATTAGGTCGCGCTCCAGAATGTCAAGTTGCTGTTCGATGTCAGATGAATCGTCATCGGCAACTATAACAATAAAATGCAATTAAATTTATGAACATTTAGACGAATCCTGATAATACTTACATGTTCCTGTCATTTCGGTCATAATCTGAGAACGTTTGTCCCCAATTGCATTGAGGAGGTCATTCATGGCAACTAGTTCTTGCTTGGCGGCTTCCGATCGAAGTTTAGATGGACGTGAAGACCAATCAGATACAACAGCCTCCTTCACACGAATCCATTCAAAGAGTTCACTGCGTTGTTTCTGCAATTGCTCCAATTCGGATACAGTTGTGGCCAAACCACCAAGAGCACCTTGAACCTGATCAATAAGATCCTCAATACGAGCACGAACAGTCAGTTCCTTTTCTGGAATTGGTGCCATTGCCACTTCCAATGGTGAACTTGGTCGACTAATGCTTGCGGTTGCAGCTTCACACGCCTGCACAGCCACAGCAAGGCGGGTCTTTTCATTTTGAAGTTTGTTGTGAATATTTTGGGCAATTTTCAACTTGTGTTGCGCCGCTTCCAAAGTGGTGGCAGGTTCATCCAGTTCAGTGGAGATGATTGGCTCATACACGTCCAAATTGTGCAAAATGCTGTCCAATGTGTCTTCATATTCTTGGAATTTGGCCAATGACTCTTGAAGACGATTCCTGATTTGAACGGATGTATTCAACAGGGAATTGTAACTCTCTTGTATGTTCCTCATTTGGGTCTCAATTGTGTTGCGTATTGCTGGTGTTTCCGATTCATAACGCTCAATTTGGACCTGCCCCTTAGAATTCAAATCATCCAAATCATTTTGATATCTCTGAATCTCATCCAAAAGCACTTCATGCTGTGAAATTTGTTCAATTGTTTGCTCGCGATTTGTAATGTACAAGGAATTGTGAGCCATCAACTGGAAGGAGATTTGCAACAACCATTTTTCGGCATCCTGCAATTTCTGGTGATACGAGTTGTAATCCTCAATCTCATTCTCAATTGATTTCAGTCGGTTGGCTGCATCGTTCTTCAATTTCTCCCATCTCGCCTGAATTTTGTTGGCGTCCTCCTTTTCGGATGAGATCTTCAGCCACACACTCAAATCCTTTGCCTCATTCTTAATGTGATCAATATCGGATGCCTTGTTGGCGATCTCATTAATTATGAATTTGTATTTCTCCAGAAGTGTCTTCATTTCGCTGAGCTCACCCCTTGAATCGGGAATCGTCTTTAATGTAGCCTCCATTTCATCAATCCAGCTATTTAAACGGTTCTTTGTGTCGTGGTAATCTTCCCAGCGGCCTAATGCCACCTTTAGGGCGGCCAATGTCTCAGTGATGGTTGCATTGAGTTTGTCCCATTTCTTTTTCAGGCTGTTCATGTCGCTTCTAAGTTTGTCTTGCTTGTCCTCCGGTGTAACGTGGGAGGCTTTGGTGAAGGCTTCCTGAACAGAGCTTAAAATGTGTTGACCTTCAGGAAGGCGATTGGACAGAGCTTGAATGGAATTCAATTTATCGCGCATTTCGTTGATGTCTCCGGTTCCAGTATATTCGGCAAGGTTTTCGTTTGCTCGGGCTAGCCACTTCTCCATCTCGTTCTTGTAGTTCAGGAATTCGGTGTGATCGGACAAATTTTTCTCTACCTTCGCGACGAGTCCTATTTAGGAGTTGATTCAAATTTATTAGTTAGTGAAATGAAATGGTGACAAGGTGGGAAGCTAAAAAACGGTAAGAACTAAGAGCATCTGGCCATTACTTAATTTTAATTAATTATTTTAAAATTCTTTTGGTATTAAGGAAGACAAAAAACAAATTGGACAAAAATTTATTTTAAAAATAAAGACATATAAAAGAAGATTTCATCCTGATTGCAGACTGATGCAAAAGAAATGATCATTAAAATAAAGGATGCTTACCTTGGGCAGCTGTCAACAATTTAGTGTAGTTGGCTTGAGTTTCGACGGTTTGATCGCGCACCCGAGAACAAGCACTTTGCTCCATAAGCACTTCACAAACGTCATTCAACTCTTCGACGGCATCCTTCTCGCCCATGACTGCCTTAAGGAGGTTCTGAGGGAAAACAAATTGGTGCATGCACAAATGTTAGTCACAGTGTCTCAAAAATATCAAGGAGGAAAAACCAAAAACAAATTTAAATTACCTTGCACTTCTCAAGGTCCTCGGGCGATTTGTTCTCCTGCTGTGCCTGGGTGTTGACACGTTTCGTGTAGTCAGCAATCCATCTGCTGATCTTCTCAAACTTACTGAGATAGTCATCCCAGGCTGATAAGCAATTATTCAGCGAGTCATGAGCGTCCTTTGACAATTGTTGCAAACTGTCCCAATCCGCCTTGAGTTGCATCATTTCTTGACGGATGATGTCCTGTCCCTCACTGCCACTTGTTTCGATGACATTGCGGCTGAGTTCCATTGTGTTTTCCATCAAGATTTTACCCTCTGGCATTGACAAATCAGTTTCACGCAATTTGTTCAGTTTATCACTGGCGTAGTCGCGTTCACCATGTGAGTCGGAACACTGTGATATGTCCATTTTGGTTTTGCGGATCCATTCGTAGATCTCATTGAAGGCGTGACGATATTTCTCGTGATTGTTCACTTGGTTTTCAAGGTACTCAATGTTCTTCACCACCTTATCGTTGATTTCTTCAAACTTCTTTAAGGATCCTTCAAAATCTCTGCGATCTAAACTGCGATCCTCTTCGATCTTGGTGTTGATTTTTTCAACCATATCACTGTGGGAGTTAATTTCACGCAACAAATTACGGAACTTCTCCAGACTAGATTTCTTTTCACTCAAATCATTCAAGCAGGTCTCACCCATCTGTACATTCGGCTCAATCTCTTCCAACCACTCACTGAGGATCTTATGCAATTTATAGATCTCCTCCAATTGGGCAGCCCGACTGGTCAATTTTTGCTTAACATCAGTGATGTCGATGAGAAGCTTCTCAAATTCTTGCTTAAGACTCTCAGTATCCTCTTGAATTTTGGCCGCACCATTGCTTTCAGTGTTCATGATGACACGCTCCTTCAGCTCCATAATATACCTCACCTTGTTCTGACCTTGCTCAAATCCTTGCAATATTGTCTTCACTGTGTTCAACTTGATGTGAACTTCACTGATGGTACTTGGGATGTCTTGGCACTCATTCAACTTCTCACGAGTCTTTTCGATCCAGTGCTGGCACTCTTCATACAACGCGTGATGCTGTTGGTGTTCCTGGTAGTGCAATTCAAGACGTCGCATTACTTCCTTGGCCAACGACAACAGGGCATTGTATTTGGTGGTCAGTTGGGTGATTGCGTTACTGATACGTGTGTCAGCGCATGTTTCCAAAAGACTTTGTGCCCGCATGTTGAGACAATCCAAATCCTTTTGCCAATCAAACAAAGTTTGCAGGTGAATTTGGAATTGTTCCAAGACATTTTTCTTTTGTTCAAGACTGTCTTGCAATTTGTTAAATGATTGAACGATATTGTCGGTGCGTGTCAGCCAGTCAAGTGCGTCCTTGTACAGATCTTCGTATTCAGTCCACTTGACAATGCCCACTTCCAGCATTGATTTGGCTTTCTTGAGTGCATCCACATAATTGTCGAATTCATCTTGCAGGAATGCCACTTCCTCTTCAATGAGTTCACGATCATCAGCGTCAGCACTGTGGCAAGCAATTTCTCCTTGTTCCAATGCTTTGTTCAATTTGCCTTGACCATCTGTCACCTCGTTATCCAGCACTTTAAGTTGTGTAATTTTACTGGCCAATCCTTCCTTGTCACCAGTTGGTTCCGAGCATTTGCTCAGACGTTCCTTAGCATTCCGCAACCACTGAATGAATTCATTTTCAGCATCAATAAGGGCTTGATGTTGTTCCACAGCCTCCTTTTGCTTTTCATACAGATCCTTGGCAGTTTTGGTTAAAGTCTCGTATTTGGCTGAAATCTCTGTGGCTGGAGCACCTTGCAACAAATCGGAAGCCTTTGATGTGACTGATTGAATCATTGGTTCAAAGGAAACAATGTCCTGAACAATGTTGTTGGTTTGTCGTAAAATTCCCTTGCGCTCATTGAGTCCGGTGCTGAGTTTTTGTTGACCCTTTTGCGATTTGACAACCTTTTGCTCGCACACCTGTTGCAATTTGGCCTCACGATCGGTGATCCATTGTTGCAGTTGAGTGTAACTGGAGCTGTAATCAGCCCATTGCAGGAGACTTGTCTCCAGATGGACCTTGGCAGTCGACATCTTTTTAACAAGGCGATCCCAATCGGTTTGGAGTTCCTTGATTTGGTTGTAGATTATTTCCTTGCCATCTGAGCGTGTGTTCCGCTGAACCTTTTCACCATTATTGACAGCAACGTGCACAAGGTTTTGTCCTTGTTCGCGACGCTTAATCAAGTCACTAATTTGGTTAAGACGTTGTTGCAAGAGTTCCTTGCTACTGGCACTGGAAGCTTCACTGCTTGCACGAATTGCTTCGCGTGCATTTTCAATCCAATCGCGTGCCTCCTTATGGTTTTGATCGTATTCTTTGTGTTGGGCGTAATTTGTCTCCACCTTCTTGAGAACGTCCTTAGCCAAATTCACTTGCACTTGGTATCTGGAGTTAAGATGACGTAATTGATTGTTGACGTAAGTGTCCAAATGGGACGACAACAACGACGAGGCCGACTTATTGAAGCGATCAATGTCAGCTTGTCCCTTCACCAGACGATCCAAAATGTTCTTCATGTCTTCAGTTTGTTTGTGTTTCTCTTCCAAATTTGGCATCAACGTCAATTTGTTGTTCTTCACAAGGATATCAATTTGCTGCAACCATTCCGACAACTTTTCATATTCCTCCTTGTACTCACGCCATTGGGCCAGCGTTGTTTCCAGCTGCTCCTTCTGCTTGCTCACTTCACGGAACAAACTTTCGAAGCTCTCACGCAATGCACGAATGTCATTGTTGACAATTTCCTTACCTTGTGGGGATGTGCTGGCCAGCACAACTTGTCCCGTATGCGTTAGGTGCTCCACAAGAAGATCACCTTGAGCTTTCTTATTCAACAACGCATCCAATGGTGTCACAGCACTTTCAATTGCCAATTTGTCACTCAATGTCTTTTGTTTCATTGATGGCATCTTCTCGCGGGCGCGACTAATCCATCCATTGAGGTCATCATAAGACTCTTTGTACAAACGATGGTCACGATACTGCTCCTCACGATCATTCAACAACTTTTTGATTGTATCAAAGAGTGAATCAAATTTGCCGAGAATTTGTTGCGCTTGGTAAGCGGCTTGACTTTGTTGACCACTGGCTACCATTTCGGCGGCCTTCTTTTTCAAAATGTCAACGTCCATCTTCTCCAAACGCATTTTTTCTTCAGTGCTCTTAATGCGCTCCAATTGGGTGCGTTTTTCGTTCATTGTTGTTTGGAATTCAGACAATTCCTTGATGATACCCTCCAACGACTCGACAGATTTGTTGACAACTTGAATTTGTTCCAGGAAGCCAGACCATTTACTAATTGTGTCATCCAATGACGCCTTGGTGTCCGCCATTTTCAGTGACAATATTGACCATTCCTCTTGCAGGGCAGCCAACATCTTGTTAATAGCGTCATGACCCTGTGGTGCTGTGTTGGCGAGAACATTTTGCGCCAATTCAATGAGAGATTGGGATTTAGCGAATCCCTCATCTTTAAGCAACAAAAGATCTTGAATGGTTGCCATTTTGGCTTCCAAATCCTTTTGGGAGGTGGCACTTAAATCGGAGCAATAATCCAACTTCATGCGAATCGCCTGCAACCAGTGTGTCCAATCACCGATTTGGTTTTCAAATTCTTGATGACTCGTCACATACTGTTGCCAGCGTGTGTTGAGATCTTTAACTTTGTGAGATATTTGTTGGTATTTCAGGACCAAATCTGAGACCTGTGATTGTCTTGAAGAAGCTGAGCTTCTGCTAAGGAGTTGCGCCTTTTCACTGACATTGTCAATTTCAAGTTCCTTAGCACGAACATCACCTTGCAGTGCTTTCAGGACATCGAGCTGATCTTTCTTCTCTTGAAGTGTTGCCTTCAAATCAACCGTGTGTAACTTATTGTCAGTATCCCGGATCCAAGCAATGCATTGGTCTTTGGTCTTTTCGTATTCGTTCCAATGAAACAGTTTGGACTCAATTGACTTAATGGTACTTTCCAATGAAGACAGCAGTCCTTCCCATTCCTGTCGCGATGAATCAATTTGGGACTGAATATTCACTTTGCCTGACTCAACCGTTCCCGGTAGCACTTTCTCACCAAATGTGCAAATCTCATCAATGCGTGGTGACTCCTCAGCCAAGCTCTGTTGCAAATTCCTCAGCCGATCCAAATTTGTGATTAGAGAAATCTTCTCCAACTCCAAATCACCCCACAAATCAATTGTATTGTGGTTTGAATTGATGAACTCTTGGGTATCCATGACAGCCTTGCTGTAGTGTTGGTGGCACGTCACAATAGCCTCGTATTGTTCAACAAATCCTTGGCCACGCTTCAGCAATTTGTTGTACTGCTCATCAATGGCAGCTAATTGCTGTTCCGTTGCCTTATTCTTTTCTGGCAGATGTTGGATTATGTCTTTCAAGTTGACAAGCTCCATCTGGTGTGACTGGATGTCAATCAAAATGTCACGATATACTTGAAGCTGACTACGCTTCTCATCAAGCGTAGTTTTCAATTCAATTGCACTTGGAAGTTGTTTCTCCAAGCCATTCAACCAGCTCTGGAGTTTCTCTGCAGATTCTTCGAAACCAGACCATTTTGTTAATTTGCCTTGAGTCATTCGAGAAAGAATGCCAATCTTGTCGAACAGCTGATCCAACATTTGTTGCAACTCTTCCAGTTGAAGACGCACAGTTTCGCGACCCTCGATTGCTGTATTTGGATACAATTTCTCGCCAAACTCAACTGTGGTGTTGAGCAAAAAGATTGCGCTTGCTTGTTGTGACAGCAATTCCTTTAGGGACTCACCCATTTCCAGAAGTTCCTGGCGTGAACCCTTCTCTGACACACTTTCACATTTATCGTATTTTCCTTGGGCAGCAGCCACCCAATCCGAGCACTGCTTGTACTTGTCATTATAGTTCTGGTGATCCACAACTGCTTGTTCGCAGTTCTTCACAATTTCCTTGGCAGTGGCTTGAATTGCCTGGAATCGTGACACCATTTGTTGGACATTTGTGGAAATGCGAGTTTCTCCACTGTTTTGGATGAGTTCCGCCGATTCATCAGTAATCTTATCGAATTGTGCTTCATTTTGACGCAAGTTCATCAGTAATCCTTGGTACTTGTTTTGTTGTTCTTCTTTCTCCTCGAATGTTGATTTCAAAGCGTAATGCTTTAAGCTGACTTCAGCTTCTGTCAACCATGCAATCAAACGATCCAGATTTGCCTCAAAATCATTCCATTGTTGCAAACGAATTTCTAAATTGCTCTTGACATCATTAAGGGTCATTGAAAATTTATCAAAATCAACGGTGAGATTGGACAAGTCTCGTGACATTGCTTCTTTGGAACGAGCTGGCACCAATGCGGTTTTATTTTGAATGTGATCCTCCAAATCTTTAAGCTTCAGCTTACCATCTTGGAGGGAGTCTTGAATTTCAATAATCTTCTGAATACGTGACTGCAATGCGGCCTTATTTCCAGAATATTCCGAGTAGCTGGTTAAGCGATCCCACAAATTCTTTTGAGAATCTTGTTGGGATTTCTGTTTATCATTGAATGTCTGATAAACATCCAAAACTTTCTCAAGTTGGTCCACAAGGTTTGTGCAATTTTTGACTGTGGCATCATAACGGGTGTTGATGTCTTTAACAGCTTCCTCGATTTCGGTATTTTGTCCCGAAGCATTATTCTGAATCAACAAATTAGCCTTTTCCGTGACATTTTCAATAATCCTCTTGTAGGAAATAATCTCCTGCAAGGTTGTCTTATATTTAAAAAGCTTGGAGCGGATTTCTTGCGTTGTTGTCCATGAATTGGGGTCTTCTTGTTGCAGGAATTTCTCCATACCAGCTAACCATGTCAGCACTTGTTGCAACAGATCATTGTAACTGGATCGCTGCAATGATTGGGCTTCCTGTTTCTTTTGCAAATTACGGATGGCGTCTTCAAGTTTCTCCCATCGATCTCTAATGTCACGCAAATCTTGGCGGATCTTCTCGCGACCTTGGGTGGATGTTTCGGGCAGTGTGCTCTCACCCAAACTAGTAACTGTTGTGAGCAAACTTTCAGCTTGGTCACGTTTTGATACAATTAACTGGACATTGCTGTCAGCCGCCGATTCATCATTCACAGCCGTGGCAAGTTGGTTCTCAACTTGGTTTAGCCAAATATTCACTTCCTTCAGTTTGTCTTCGTATTTCTTGTGATCATCAACCATTGTTTGCCAACGGTTGACCACTTCCTTGCTTAACACATGAAGCAATTGGTAGCGATTGGTGATTTGGGAAATTAGGGATTTCAATCGATCAGCTGAGCTGTTTGTTAACAAAGTGTGGGCAGCATCAGTGAAGTCATCGATACCTTTTTGTTTTTCCAGGATTTCAATTCGCTTCGTCTTGTAGCTGTCAAGTTGTTGAACCTTCTCCTCAATTGTGGATTGAAGTGTTTGATTGCGGAAAATTCCTTCAGTGACACGGCACCACTTTGTAAGCAAGTCAAGACTTTGGTCAAATTCTTGCCATTGCTGCAGGATAGCATTCAGCTTATCTTCAACGGTGTTAATTTCGGAGAAGTGCTTATCAAAGAGACTTCGAATTTCACTCATTTCCTTCTCAAGAATCGTAATGCCTTTGGGAGCTGTTGTCTTACTAACAACAGCAACCTGTTCATTGAGGTCATTGATCATTCCCTCACCAGCTTCTTTGTTTTTCTTCAGCTGCCCAATAACGGCTAAGCGTCTTGTAATGTCTGATTTTTCACCAGTGGTGTCGTCACACTCCATCAGCTTCTCAACTTCACCGCCAATCCAATTCTTGACATTGCCAATAGATTGGTTGAAATTTTGATGCACTTGAGCACAATCACCAAGACTTTCCAAAAGATCTTGTGATTTCTTAACAATATCTTGGAACAATTTCTTAATTGACTGCAAGTAGATGTTCAACGAACTGTCCTTGGTTTGATCAACAAGTTGTTGCGCCTTGTCGCACACGGACTCCACCAGAACGCTGTGCGCCATAATTTCCTGATTCATCAACTTGTGGTTTTGGAACTGCGCCTTTTTCTCTTGCAACGTTGGCTTCAATTCAGTGTGGCTGTGCATTGCCTTTTCAACATCCTTCAACCACTTGGTGAGTTGCTCCTGAGCAATTGTGAACTCATTGAACTGCAAAAGGCAGTGGTCAAACTTCTGCATGGTTGAACTGAAGTCATCGGTGTAGTTGTCCCAAAGCGTGCGAAGGCTACGCAATTGCTGACGGATAATTTCTCGGCCATCCGGACTTGTGTGGTTGTAAAGCTTCTCACCACGAACAATCAAATCCTCAAATGTGCCACTGTCAGCAAGGCGTTGTTCTGACATCTCTTTAAGTTTGTTTTGTTTTTCTTGAAGAATTCCTAAGTCACCAACAATTTCATTGTTTTGTTTCAACTCCTCGACAAGAAGCAACAAATTGGACTTGAATTTGTCACAATCCTTGTTAAAGCTGTCATGTTCCTTAATATATTCCTCATAACGTGCAATGACTTCCTTGCAAGCATTCTTCAGTGTTGGGTAACGCGTGCTCAGGCGAGACACACGCAATCCCAATTCGGTGTCCGACTCAATTTCATGACTTTGCTCAGAAATGTGTTGGAATTCTGGAGATTTTTGCATAATCTCAGTGTTGATTTCCTTCAATTTGCTGAGATGCACCACTTTAGCCTCCAATGTATTTTTAAGGCTCTGATCCTTAATGGTTGTTTCAATTTGTTTGAGCCATTGCTCTAAAGCGTCAATTTCGTGTTCAAATTCATCCCACTTGCTGCACAATTGCTTTAATTTATCATGGGATTCATCACAGTTCTTAATCAAAGACAACCACTCGTTCTTGTAATCCTCAAAGCTCTTATACAGTGCTGGATGTCCTGAGGGATGTGTCTGCTGAACAACTACTTGTAATTGCTTTTCAACAGCTTCCAAAATTTGGCTGCCATCTGGCTTCTTTTCGAAGAAGTTTGCAACAATAATTAACTTATCTTCAGCTCCATCCTTTTCGAAGGTAACATCACCAAGGACATCACTGACGCTCGCCTTAGTGGATGTCAACCAATCTTGTGCCCTTTCCAGAACCTTGTCATAAATTTCGTGATTGGCAACATGGTTCTCGCAGGTTGACAATTTTTTGCTGATGTTACTGTCAAGTACGCCGTACTCCTTGATGGATTTATTGACACGAGCCTCAGTGTCCTCGTCGTTCAAGGACGACGACTTATCGAGCAGTTGCTGCAAAATATTGCGTTGCAATTTAATGTCATGCAATTGATTTTTGTGTTGATGCACAGCCGCCTTTTTGGCAGCCAGCGTCGGATACAACTCGATCTCATCGCCCACTTTTGATTTGGATTCGCTCAGCCATGTCTGCACCTGAGAGTAGCTTTCCTCAATGGAGGTCTTCTGCAAGAGCATCGACTCAATTTGTCCCAGCAATGAATTGCCTTCTTCCTTCAAATTGTCAAAATCTTCACGAAGTGATCGAAGTTCATTGCGAATCTTTTCACGGTTATCGGCAGTGATTCCGGGATAAAGTGCTTCGCCCTTTTCAACGGCATTATTCAAAAGAAGTCCTCCCTTATTGTAGTCAGTTACGAATGTCTTTACCAATTGCAATTGCTCATTGGTTGGTCCTGATCCTGGAGAACCCATTCGTGCAAGTTCATTAAATTGATTGCGTTGGTCCCTTACCCATTCTTGGCAATCCCTCAGATTTGTCTGGTAAGTACTGTGTGTCTCATTCAAATCCTTGAGACGATTAATTGAATTGGTTGTGACCTTGGCTATATTTTGGTACCTGGTCGAAAGGTGACCAACAAATTGGACAGCCCTTGTTTCGGGATTCTTTTCAGTCAAGGACTTAGCTACTGCCTCCAAATTAAGCATAGTGGGTTTAAATGCCACAACTTCCTTCTCAACACCCTTGAGCTCGGCTATTTTTTCATCAACCTTTGCCAAATCAATTTGATTTGTTGATTCCGGCTTGCTCTTATTTTCAATATTTTTCAACCATCCAGTTACATTGTCCAAAATGCCCTCATATTGATTCCACAGATTAATGTTCTCCTCCAATATAAGTCTAGTGGCTTCATGGCGACGCTTAACGTCAGCAATTTCAGACTCAACCCCATTGAGGGTAGCCTGCATGGCATTTAAATTCTCAGCTGAGTCAAATGGCTCGAAACTGTTGACCAACTCCTTGAGTTCAACCAGTCGAGTGTCGCAATCAGCAATTCCTTTATGGGTGTCATTCAAGGATGACTTCTTAACTTCCAAGTTATATTTGTCACTGCTAGCCTCTGGAGTGCACCACTCCACCTTTTCTTTTTGTGTCGTAATAATTCTCTGCAGCATGCCCAATTTGTCATCATGGAATTTCTTAAGATAGGTTAACAAAGAGCTTTCCACTTTATCAGCATGACCAATAACAGCCTCAAATCGTTTTTGGGCATTTATCAACTCTTTGGGAATGGTTGATTCATTAAAAGCGGGATAAACCGTTTTCATTTCATCGACCTGCACTTTAAGATTGTCCAAATCATCACCACTGTCATATAGTTGCTCCTTGAAATTCTTGCAAGCAAACAGACGCTCAACGATCTTGTTGTTATCACCGGTCATGTCATCACAAGCAATTAGGGATTCCCTCAATTTATTGACGGAATCACCGAAAGATCTGATTTTGTTGCGAAGTGTCTTCTCCTGTTCATTGAAATTGGAGGTAACTTCCTCAAGGCGCAATGCATTGCGCTCAACTTCCGTCAACTCGTCGGCAATGAGTTTTTGCAGGCAGTCCAATGATGGAATTTCAGCACCACGATTTGAACCCTTCAACTGCCCAATTTTTTCATTGACACTGTCCCGCATTGACAAATAATGTGGCAGTTCATTGCGATATTTGTTCAACCTCAATGGGCCATACTCAATTTCAAGTGTGTTGTCGGCAGCACTACAAAGCAGCTGATTGATTTCAGACAACCATGGCAGCAGCTCGTTTTTGTACTCATTAATCTGTCTCCAGATGACGGTTTCTGTCTCATACTGATGCAGCCTTTTGCCAACATCATCAAACAGTGATTGCCAATCTTTGTGGGCCTTCTCAATTTCGTCAGTGATTTCTGATGGCAATTGACTTTGGATGCTGTCGAACAGCTTAACAAGAACACCTCCCTTTCGGTCGAATTCATCCAAATGATTCTTAGCCTTTTTGGTTGAGTCCAGTATTTTCTTCACCTTCTCTGTGGCGTTTTGCAGTTGCATTTCTTCTGATGTTTCAGTGGGAAGGGCATTGAAAAGACCACGCGTTTTCATAATCTCAGTATCAAACACCTTCTTTGCTTCTGAATATTCTTTAAGAGCACGACTAATCAAACCATAACGATTGATCCTATCACTAATCTCTTGCTGCAAACCATCCCATTCCTTGTCCAACAACAGCAAGGACTCTTGCACATTAGCCATTGATGAGATGTCATCCTTAATCAATAGAGTACCTTCATCATGAACACGATTCTTTAATAGCTGTTGCTGTGCCATGGCTTCATTAATGCTGGTAAGATCAGCAATGATTTGGTCAATGTTGGAATAATCGGGGCTGAGCGTCAATAAATGCTTCAACTTCTTTTTATTTTCATTGATATTTTGAACCAACTCCTTTTCAAGTTCATCAAATTTAATTTTGCGCTCTTCCAGTTTGTCGTAAGCGGATTTTTTGTTAGTTCCCTTAAGCTTAAGATCATCGACTTTGTTGTCCAGATCATTTATCATTTGGAACGCACTCAATGGCTTGCGGGTGGTGGCATCTCTAATTTGTACCACTGATGCATCATCGATTTGCTTTGCTTGATCCTTCCAGAACAGCAAACTTTTCTCAATTTCATCAATTTCCTCCAAAATCTTCTTAATTTTGGCTGGTTCCAATTTTTCAGAGCTGTCAAATTGTTGCTTAATGTGATTAATATGGTTCTGGGTCTCATTCACCCAACGCAGCAGTTCAATCCACTTCTGCAAAGCCACTTGCTTTTGCTGCAAATTACTTTGCAACTCACTGTAATTGCCAGTGAGAGTGGTGTATGACTCATTCAAGGACAAACTCTCTTCCGGCAAGGCATTCTGCAAAAGGTTCTTCATTTCTTGATTAATTTGTGTAAAGGTTGGAGTTTTATCGGAGTGCTCCTGCAATAAGGCGTGTGTCAATTGAAGGCCATAATCAACCTTATCGGTGCTCATGTCATCCATTTCTCCAATTTGTCTTCTCAGATTCTCCATCCAATTGCTGAAGTTAACAATTTGTGAATTAAAATCTTGACGCGCCATGATGGCGTCGGACACATCATTAATCTTGGCACGAACCCCTTCAGACATTCGATTTATTTGTGTCTTAATTTGGTTAACAAGCTCCTTAAGTACAACTGAACCCTCCGGTTGCAAGTGCAGACTAATTTGATCGGTCATTTGTGTCAATGAGATGAGCTTGGCTTGTTGTTCTGAAATCTCATTGTTAAATGACTTAAGTCGCACTAGTTCCTTTTCAAGCTTATCAATTTGTGGTGTGTTTGTTACCACGGGACGTTTCGACAGTGTCTCCTCGCCAGCGACAATCCAATCTTCCAGCTTTTTGGCGTCGTTTTCAAATGAATGCCACACAGTGGCGAGTTTATCAAGACGACCGGATGTCTGTTTAGCATTTTCATAAACAGAAATCCATCGGGACTGGACAGCATCCAATTCATCGGGTGCATTTGTTTTGCACGCCATTTGGCTGGTGATCAATGAGATGTTCTTCAATTTACCCAATTGCTTTTCGCATTGCGTTTGGAATTGTTGCGCCTGTTGTTGCAACTGCAAAGCTTCTTGATAGGTAACTGGTTTTGTGGCTACAGCAGAAACTTGCATTTCAGATTCCTCAATCATTGGCTTAATTTCCTTAATCTCGGCTTGATACTTTTGCCAATTTGTCAAATCTTCTTTAATGGCCTGCGCCTGTCCTTCAACACTACGATTGATTGAGCTGAGCATTTCTTGTAGTTTAAATACTTCACCCTTAAGCCGTTTCGCCTCAGCAATGTTACCCTCTTTGGGTGCCAATTCATTAGCATCGCTTCCAATAATATCCAGCTGTCGCATTTTATCACTCAGCACTGATTGCAATGAAATAACCTTGGAAACGCGTTCCTCAGGTGACAAATCTTCAGATTGTAACGCTTCAATAAGTTGCGGTGCAGCTTGAGTAGCCCACGCCTGAAGTTCAGCCAATCTCGTTTTGTAGGTGTTCCACTTGCCACTGTAGTCCTCCAGATAGGAAACACGATCCTTAACATGTTCCATGGTATTAAAGAATTGCTTCTCAATTTCAGTGACCTCCTTCTCAATGACTGGCCGCTTTTCGGACGCTGCCAATGGGACGAGTTCAACGCACAACGTTTGGAGGCGTGGCATCAACTCACTGGAGGCTTGTTGCAGTTGAATGTTGAGCTCTTTTTTGCTCTTCAAATCAGACGACACATTCTGGGGATCTGTTTGCAGTGGTGTGATTGAACGCAACTCTGTTCCAGCATGAGCAAGAAGCTGCAAGATTTCACTTTTTTGGTCAGCAAACTCACTCCAAACGGTTTGCGTTCCCTTCAGGGACTTCAATTTGTCAACAGATTCACTGTAAGCCTCGTTCCAGCCATTTTCCAATGTTTTAACTTCATCGGCAACAAAGGCTGGTGCATGAACATCTTTGGTGAGGTCTTTGCCTCTCTGCAGCATGGACATAATGTGTGTCCGCTGGTGGTCCAATTGTGTAATGGCATATTGCTGTTCTTGAATCATTTTGTTTACACGATCCAAGCTGTCTGGTGCTGGGGCCTTGGCTGTTTGGTCCTTGACCTTGTTTAGGAGTGTTACAACCTCGTTGACTTCTCGCTTATAGGTGTAGCACTTGGAGAAGACTTCAGTCTTCACCATTGTCACTTCAATTGTTGGAATCAAATTCTTGTAGCGGGCAATTAATGCTTCCAAGTTCTTCTGCTCGAATATGGCTTCATCTTCAGTTGCGTAGGGAAGGAGCGAGTCCAATGTTTTCACCAGCCATTTCATGTCCTCACGCTTTGCGTCGGCTTCATGGCAAATATTCTATGAAAGAGATTTTTAATATTTAAAAAAAATAATTGAAAGGATATATGGTAAGGACTACAAGATGAGACAATTAAAGATCAAGGATTTAACAAATTACCACTAATTCCCTTAGCTGCTTATGACAATGCAACCATAAATGTGGCGTGAATTAAAAATGAGATTATGTTTAACAACGATAATGAGACTTTATAAAATTGGGAGAATTACCTGAAAAACGACCCGCTCCTTGTCAAATTCTTCCATGGTATTGACCTCATTCATGATATTCTTCAATGAAATATCAACACGGTCCATCCACGCCATCATGTCAGCAAACTTCTGTCGATAGTACGTCCACTGCTCTGGAATTTGCTGCAATGTCTTGCGCATTCTGTCAATTTTCTCAGCCACTTGCTCCCACTGTTGTTCAGCATGTTTGTGAACTTTCACAATGGTATCATCACTGGGTGTGTATTGCAAGCTGGTCTTCTCAATCCTTTCCATATTTTGCAAGCACTTCTCCACTTTCAAAATGATTCCCTTGGTCTTGAAGTACTCTTGATTGCGCTTCAAAATTGAGTCAACATCCTCATTTTTGTTCATGGCCTGCTCCTCGAAGTGCAACTCCTTTTCAATTTCACTAATCAAATGATTGAATTGTGTCTCATCCAGACGGCATTCCAGTTTCAACAAATGCGGTGGTGCCCGTTGCAGAGCATCCCTCCATTTCGTTTGAAGACTTTCGACATTTTCCACAATTCGTGGATGCTCTGATGTGGGCAAGCACTGCAGCAAATCCTGGGCCGCTTGTGTCAGATCACTTATCCAGCGCTCATTGGTGTTGGCGAAGAACATTTTTTGTGTCTCCACTGAATGGGCGGAGTCAATGTGGCGCTCAGATAGCAAAATTTCGGCTTGATCCAACCACTCTTTGACAGCCCGTTCGCTCTCCAAGTAGTTGTGCCAACAACGAACTGATTCCTGCAAACGTTGACCCCATTGTTGTGAGTTTTGGGTCACATATTGGAATCGATCGTTGAGTTGTTGCATTTTTTGGACGGCTTCAGCTGTGTCAATTGTGTTGTCATTTGACACAGATTTGAGCAGGGATTGGAACACTTTGTTCTTGCTCTCCAGCATTGATTTGTAGTACAGTGTGCGTGAGAAGAACGTTCTGTGAGTGCTTAGTTGGTGTTCAACAAATTCACGATCACCCACAAGAGACAACTGGCTGAGTAGGGCCTCTCCTTCATCCAACCATTGATGGATTTCACGTTGACCTTGCTCAAGGGACTCTTGTTGGATTAGCAGCTGATGGAAGAGATGAAGTTTAATGGGAATTTGTGCACGCACTTTGACTAGTGCTTCCTTTTCCTTTTTAAGTGTCTCCATCATTCTATCAACCTCATCTCGGGATAAATCCTGAATAAGGGATTGGAAGACTTTACTAATTGTCTTGAATAAATCTTCAACGTCTTCAATTTTAGAAGCAAGTTGTTGCAACTCCTCGCCATACGCTTTAATTTGGGCTGTGGTACCTAGTGGTTGCTTCAACAGTACCGACTCAGCGTGTCTCAACCAATCACTCAACTCCTTTGCGCCTTGACGATATTCTTTGCGATTTCTTAAAATGTCACCAGCTTGCATGTATTGCTTAGCGTGACTGAACAACGCATCCCATCTGGATGTGATTTTTTGGAAGCGTGATCTCAGCTCCGTCACAATTTCATCATTGCATGTGGCAAACAAAAAGTTGGCAGTATCGGATAGTACTTGATGTTTATCCTTCCACATGCTGATGTCTTGGAAGAACTCCAGACGTGTGTCCTCATCGGCTTTCAATTTGTCTTCAGCTTGTGTCAGCCATGCCTCAAATTCTGGCGCCAATGCATTCCAGCGCTTCCAATTGGCAAACACTTCCTCAAGCATATTTTGGCAGCATCGCAATTCCATGGACAATCCCTTCCATTTTTCTTCAATCTCATGAATGAACGAGTCAATTTGGATGTGCTCATTCTTGGGGATGTTTCCATCCCGTTTATACTCATCGACCACTTGTTGCATGTCAATAAATGCGCGTGTAAACTCTTGGAAAATTTTGTTCTTGTGCACAAAATTGCGATAACCCTCCAGCAGCTTTTCCACACTCTCTTCGCGTCCGTATTTGGAAGTCCATGTTTTCAACTTGTTCTCCACCAAGTTGAGGAAGGCGATCAAACAGCACTTGTGCTCCAAGAACTTCAAACGTATGCGACGTTGTGCCGCTTTGGGTCCAATTTCATTGAGACGTCGCTCCATATTCTGGAGTTGCTCAGTTGGAACTTGACGCACCCACTCACTCTGTTTGGCAGCATTAAAAATGTCCAGGATTCTTGGTAAATCAGCAAAGAACGTTTTGTGATCTTCCAGGCGTTTGCTGATGATTGAGGCAGTCTCCTCGTTCATTACATTTGGTATGTCATTGTCGTGAATAAGTTCCTCGGCATCGCCCAACCATTTGCCAACAACACCGAAATCTCCAGGCAAATAGCGATCCAGGGTCCACAGCCACAGTTGCAATTGGTCAAAGTGTTTGCGCCACAATGTGTGAATTTCTTCCCACGATGCGTACGACAATTGTAAGACACTGTTTTGTGATTCGAATAAGTTCTTTAGTTTATTGTAGATGGGCGTCTTTTGATCCAGTTCACCCTTAGCACTCAAATACTCGTTAAAATTGTTTGGAAGCGCATTGGTTTCAATCAAACGTTCGTAGTAGGACGTGGTCGTTTGAAGCCATTGTGTTAATTCTTGGTATTCCTCTTGTAATGCAGAAACACCGTCGTGTCCAGTACCCTAAAAAATGTTTGGTTAAGAAATTTGTTATCAAAAATCAAAAGGATCAGTTTAATTTACCTTTGGTTCTGGATATTTATGCAAAAATTGTGCCACATATGTCATTATACTCTTTTCATCGGGCTTATCGACATCCACATCCTCGGCATCCAGCAACCTGGCAATGCCCAATTTTGATTCAGCCACATCGAATGCCGTCTCCAGACGATACTTGTTATCAGTCTTCTTCAGCTCCGCCAAATTGACGAGATTTGCTTTGATTGCGTCAATCAGAGCCAAGAAGGCGACGCCATCTCTCCAGCTGGCGCCGAAATCACGTACCTCAATTCCAGAATCCCTGTGAATTCAAAAATTGTTAATAAATTGGAAGAATTTTAACGATGTTTCAACATACTTTGGCAAAGCATTCGTAACCCATTGCAGGAGGGTCTTCCTAGCACCCTGCTTCCACTTTTCCGCCTTCATGTCGCTTGATGTGGCTGCAGCTGCACTATCTAATGAGCTCACCGAGCCGCTTATTCCATGACCCAAATATTCAAGAGCGCGACTATTTTCTTCAATCTACAGGCGAGAGAGATTTGTTAGTCCGTTTTAAAATAATTGGGTGAATTTAAAAATTATAAAATAATTGCACTTAAATGTTTTCCAAACATAAAATTTAATTTAAATTTTATTAGTATTCAAATTTTATTTTTCTTATCAATTTTTAAATGATTTCTCTGATAAATTTAAGAATTACTTAATTTTTTATTTAATTTATTTAATTATTTTAATTAATTTATTAATAACTTAAGTACTTAAAAATAAAATACATTGGAAAAACTTCTTAAGGATTATTTATTAATCTAGCATTTTACTTGTGAAGAGAAGCAAATTTGTTTTTAAATATAGTGAATTTTAAAAGGAAAAACATCAACAGTGCACCTAAAAATGGTTATCCAATTTGTTTTAAGCTCAACTCACCAGCATAGCATTTTTCCTTAAATCTACAACTCTCCTTTTTCGTAGCTTGTTTAAAGGAGAAGGGATAGCAAATGAAAATTGTGTGATTGTTAATTATAACTTTACACTACACTGTTAAATTATTTAGTATTTAAACTAAGAAGTGCATCCTTTTTCAGAAATTGCTGATTTATTTGGTTTTACGTCCTTTAAGTCCTTTTTTAAAAGAATTTAAAGGATTTTTTTTTTAATTCACTGTAAGACAAATCACAAAGTTCCAGAGAATTCCCTTCTTAATAAAAATTATCCTTAATTCTTTATTCATTGATTTTCTGGACTCAGTTTTACATTTTTTGACAGTTTGCGGAAATTTTCTGATGAAAACTTATCAATAAAACTTTGAAATTTTCATGAATAAAAGCTTTTTCCCAGCCATAAAAACTTTTATACTCACTTAAACCCTTTGGAACTTCAAAACAACTGCGTAATGATTACAAACCCTCAAATAAATCAGCAACCCCCTAGAGTAATGCAACAACTCCATACAACAACTAAAATAATCGCCTCCAATCCAACCTACTAGTTAACTATAAAAAGCCACAACAATCCTCTCCACGTCCACTCTGCACTTACTTGGAAATACAAGATAATTGTCCAGACTAATCCAAGCACAACGGGTGGTCTCCCATCCACCAGATCTGCGGGATTAATGTTCACTAACTTAATTTTCTTGCTCGCCAAAAATTGAAGCGCTGTATTCGCGTTGCTCAAAAAATGCGGTCGACGCAAAACTCTGCCTCTCTCCACGGGCTGCAAAATGGTACAAACAAATAATTAATGATTACCCGGTGTATTTGAAAGAGATCAACAGTAAATAACGGAATCAAATTGATCATTGTTGGTGTCACTTTGTGACTCGTGTCGGGCGGTAATTGTTTTATTTCAATTCCCGCTACTTAATTGAAGCATGAGGACAACATGTTTCAACACAAATTGAAATTTAGTTTTAGTTAAAAATTATAAATACTTATAATTGAAGCATGTAGTCGTCCTTATGCTCATTGAAGCCTGAAGTTGTGATTATTTGTGACTTAATAAATACTTAAGAATAATTGTGAATGTGTAGTACTTACCAATTTCTCGCCAGACAAAATTTCTAACAGCGCCAAGAGTTTTGTGCCGTCGCGAAGGTCATTTATAAGGTCGTTTATTCGAAGTGGTGGAATTCGCTGTAAAGAAAAAAAATATTGTCAATAAAATTTAAAATTTCGATAGATGTCAGTAAAATTGTCAATACATTTTTTAATTTTTTTTATTGTCAATAAAATTGTGAAAGACGCATTTGTTGAATTATTGATATTCAAAGAAGTGCAACATTTCCATAAAGCCGCACGCCCTCCTAAGTTGTCGCCGATATAATATCATATTCATATTGTGCCTACTTTATAATAATTGTGGCGAAAGCCGCGAGGTGTAGATTTATGCATTTATGCAACAACCACGCATTCGAGTCTTGATGTAGGTAACTGAACTTGTGAACTTGAGAGGAGGCTCACATTTATGCGGTTTTGAAATGTGTAATGGCAGCGGAGCCGGGAGAGTATCCTAGGAGGAGAAAAATCTATGAATAGCTGCGCTGTGTGCGCAGACGGATTCGTGGGACGTGCAGAATAACCAGTTTAATAAAGGCACAAGCTGCACATTTTGTCGTTGCTCATGCAGTCGAGCATATTTTATGCAGTTAGACGTGGAAACGCTGTTAATTACTAAAGCTATATTGGTTTTTGGTGTGCGGTTATTTTTTTGTTTTTTAAATTGATTGTGTCGAGTTTGAAAGGTGCATGTTGAAACTTGTGAGTTGCGGTTGCTACGCTGCAATTGTTGTAGGATGGATCGGCGGTGTGACACTTTGATGTGATGGTTATTGTTGTGCAATTCGCAAAATCTATCCAATTTTTATTTGTAAAGGCTATTACTTTTCTTTAGACAATTAGTTATACATTTTAATGACTTAGCGAAAATAACAGTGCAGTTCTTTATTTTTATTTTAAAAATTACTCGAAAGATGTAGGAAACAAAACCACAAACCTCAATAACTAAAACCTTTTTATAGTCATTTCTGGAATATAATAAAAGCGACATTTAAATTAATGAATGAACCAATCCCACAAGTTTACGACTAAGTACTATTAGCATGCGCATTTGGCGCAATGTGCGCATGTTTAGACTCCGTCAGACCAAAATCCCGTCTTAACGCAATTCTGAAATGCCCACTGCCGCGTATGGCGCTCAATACTGACTGCACAGTGCACATTAACATTAAATGAATAAACATGCTCAATGTTCATGCTTGAGTCGTAAAATGGTAAACATTGGCTAGTTTGCAATTATAATGTCTTTTCAGTATTTAAGAAAATTTCATTTTGGACTCATATAACGTTGCACTTTTGCATAAAATCAGGAAGATCATTGCATTTATGTCGTGTGTATTTTGTATTTTACTCTTCAATTCATTTAGTTGTTTGTTCAAATAAAAATGATTTTATGTTTGGTTTCTTTGATCTTTCAAGACAGTTTTTTTGTCACAAGGAAAATATTAATAAAGTCCTAAGATTTTTATTTTATTGTTTAATGTTGGTGTGTCTGAAGTAGATAACTCCATAACCACAAAAGGAATCAGGTTGTTGGGATTGTGTTTATGGATTATTGCAATTTAAGGTTCTATTTCAGTTTCGTCATGATTTTAGACTCCCGGGATTTTAAATTGTAGATTGTTGGTTCCGGGATTTAATGCTGTCGGGATTTCAGATGTCGATTGTTTGGAGATTCTCGAGATTTTAGAGACATCGTCAGAATTTAAATCTTAACAAAATCATCAAATAACACGTGCATGAATCCACAATTCCAATGATTAAAAAAACAAACAATGCATCATCATTATAATTGTCTAAAAACATCAACGACAAAACACAAATTCACAACAATAATTATCATTTATCACCGTTCTACTCAAAATGTTTGTTTACTTTATGCGAAAACAAACAGTCTCGTCTGTTTGCAAAATAATTAATGCCCGAATGTATGCATGGACAAAGACGGCAGTGTCAATAAAATAAAAAATTCAAAGTGAAAAAAAAGAAAAAAAATTTAAGTCGCAAAAATAAATGAATTTACATTAAATGGACATTGGACAACGGAATTGAACCAAAATGAATTTATGCGTTCTGATTATAACTGCAAAATTCACGTAGATATGGTTTATTTTAAAAATAATGGATTTAACATTTTTAATTGCATTTACTGATTGCGAATTGTAATTACTGGTCATCACAAAAATGACCTAATTTTTGAATTTTAATTATTTCAGTTGGAAAATCCCTGTTGTTTTTTTTTCAGGGACAATTAAAAAAATTGAGATGACCTTGAAATATATTAAATAATTTAAATAATATTTTATTTTTAGTTTTATTGTTATTAAAAAATAAAAAATAAATCGGAATTCACCGGTTCAAAGATATTACAGAAAAAAAATTCAGTCCAGTTTTGGTAAAAATCTATAGCTACTTAATTACTCAATCTTTGACTTTGAAAAAAAAGGATTTATATTTGTTTTTGAACTCCAAAAAAACAATAAAAATAAAAAACCCATTTTAATTAAATTATTCGTTTTAACAGTTGTTTTATATTCAAATTAAATTTAATTCATAAAAAAGGCAACAACAATGAAAACAAAAATGAATTAAAAATCCGTCAGTTACAATATAAATTAGCAAACAATTATTACCAAAAAAAGAAAGAAAATTAATCCATAATATGTACATCTATTCAATCCCACACCCAACAACCGAAAAACTAAATGTTCCTAAAGTATTTAACAAACAAATACCGACACACCAAACAATTTGATGACAATAATTGATTTAATGAATTACACGAACAAAAACTTCTCAAGGGCGTTCGAACTTATTGGGTATTTTCGATTGTACTGTTATGTTTTCTGCCCCATACCACAAAACGGTTGTGAATATTTTTACGCAGTGCGTTCTATAGGCTGATGCCATTAATCATTATTCATTATACGCAGTCAAAAGTCAATAAACGTATATAATATATGACTGTTAATACTTTGGCAACAATATGGAATGTAAATTTTAGGTCAAAGAAGTCCTACAGTACGAGTAGCGGCGCAATAAATTTAGTGCAATTGTTCATAAAGAACTGTATAATTCAAATAAAATTCTATGCGATTATAATCATCATTTTACGTATATTAACAACAGTGTGGCGCTGCGCTGTGGCTGTTCATTTAACGACCATTGTTTATAAATTGTTATATAAATACAAAAGTTATTTGATATTTGCATTATTACGATCTGAAAACATTGGGTATTATTATTTTATTGCATTGAAAGTGAAGCGGTTTATTCATTTGATAAAATTAAACAAATAAAATTTGTTTGTGCTATTAAACAGGAATCAGATAACGTAAGATTTATAGCACGTCGCAGCATTAGTTAACAACTGTTAGTGTTACGGTGATGATGGTAATCTGAAGACAAGCGGAAGCAATTGTTGTCATCACATTACTCATTAATACTTTTGATCGTACATTTAGTGTTTAGAAGATCTTTTAAGAATATCAATCAACGCAGTGTTTATAACGGGTGGAGTAAGTAGTAACTACATAGTTTGAAATGAAAAGTGCTACAAATTCAGTTGCAGAAAGAGGGAACGAACAAAAATTACCGTACACACCTATAGTGGTTTTACTGCCATGATGATTTTCACAGATTGTTATTTGTTAATGTTGGGATCATTAATTTACGGATGAAGAGTACAGTAATCGTGCGGGAGTTGGATTGGCGATTTATTGTATTTCTATGGTTTGATTGAGGCGAAGGTTAAAGAATACCTACGGCTACACATAAAGAGACGTACACCAGTTAATTAAATTGAAGTATTTATCATTTGGTGTAATTTAATTCACTTAATTAGCATTGTGAAAAAAAATCATGAATACAAATTTTATTACGCCATTTTATTGAAGTTTTATTAGCATTACGGTGCAGTGATTTATCGTGTTAAAAATCATTAATTAAAAATTAAAAAGGAAACTGCGGTAGTTAAACAGCTTCCGTTTAAGTGTTTGTCTCTTCAGTTTTTAATTTAATTTATTTAACTAAACTCCTGGAATTACATTTGTGCATAACTTCAGGCGTTTAAATTTGATTAAACCTAAAAATGAGGACATTTAAATAAATTAGGATTACCATCACAGAAAAAAGAGAATTTGGTTTAAAACAAACGGATTATCTACTTTCATTATAAAAACGTACTTATCATTGCAAAGCTTTACTTAATCAGGGCGGATTATAGGATTACAATTAAACACGAAAGACTATGGGATTTTTAGATGCGACATTTTAATTAGGAATTGCAATTATTTTGTAAGTTTAGTTGAATGAATAATTGAATCTAGAATTTTTTAATCAGCGTTCGAAAGTTTTAAAGTATGTTTTAACAAAGACAAGAATTAGTTTTATATTACCGTTATTTTGCTCTTGGTTATTTAAGGTGGCTTACTAAAAATAAAATAATTGTTGTATTTAAAAGGACGTTTCTTGTTTACATTGTTTTAAAATGTTTTTAAAGAAAATTGTTTTAAGAACTATTTTTGAGAAAATTATTTTACAGTTTAAAAAAAAATTGGCATAAATTTTGTTCAAAGATTTAATTTAAACAACTACAAACAAGAATCGGATCGCGTTGTAGCTCATCACCAGAAGCCAAGGTTCAAAGCTCAAGGTCCAATGTTAAAGTGAATGTCTTCTGGCGTCATTTTACAAAAACTAATTTTTTTGACCTTGAATAAAAGACAAAGTGACCTTGAAATGCTGATATAAGTTTACATATTGTTTATCAGATTCACAACAAACTGATTTAAAAGGATTAACAATAAAAATAAAACATTTAAAATGAAATTTGACCTTGAAATATATTTTAAAACCATGTTCGTCATAACTTTGTAACATATAACGTGTTCAAGAAGTTTTAATTTGTATGTCATTTGTTTTTTTAAAAGAAAAATATGATCCGAAAAAAGTTTAAATTGGAAATAAAATTTTGTTCAACACAAAAATAAAAAACAAGAATCATCTCATCGCACAAAAAAAGCAATAAAGTGGTCGACGCCATCAATTGACACCAAACACCATCACCAATATTTCATCCCAACAAAACAATTACAAATCGGCGTAGGAGTCTCACTGAACACAATAATGCTGCAGAGGAGGAGTGTGATGCTGTTCCACCAAGCTGTCATGCGAGTGCGGCGCCATGCCATGCCACCCGGCAGACAATGTTGCCGCTATTACAAAGTGACCCTGACGCAGCAGCCTTTTAAATGTTGTTACTCTGTAACCGGCCGCAGCTACAACCCATTCAATGATTGTGCAAATTGTGTTAAATTGCAAATGAGACAGATTTAGCATATGTGACGCCATTTGACTCAAACTCAAGCTATTGCACATATTATTTTAAATATAAAAAATGAATGATATAATCGCGGACGCGGCCGGCGGTGAAGTCACAACGCGTCGTGAGTTCATCAGTGTAAATATTAAATGATATTCTATTTAGTTTTGCCATAAATACACATCAAGGAGATGCATTGAGGCGCACTAATTGAAAGCTACAACACACTAACTAATTGCATAATGCAAGCAGCAGTAATTATTTTTGCGTATTAGCTACAATTAGCTTGTGTTTACAAACGGTTTGTGTTAAATGAATATTGTGGCTTAAATGAAATTGGCCTAAAAAAATTGATTTAAACAATTTCTTGAATGAATTTTCATTTATTTTTGTGCAATTTGTAATTTTTAAGCACTTTTCCTTTTTTATAATTTTTGGGCCATTTTTATATTTTGGCCAATTTAAAAATTTTATTGAAAAAATGGCCAAAACATTAAAAATGGCCCAAAAATTTAAAAAAAACAAAAAAGTGCTTGCATTATCTAAATATTTATTTCAGTTTGGTTTAACCATTTTCTAAACTTAAGTAATTTTTGGTCCATTTAATTTGTTTTTTGACCACTTTTCTTTCGGCTTGTTTGTAATTCGACTTTTCGCTAAAATTAAATTTTTAAACAACTTTATGTGACTTAAGTAAGACCATTAATCTGTTTTTTTACATTTCCGTTTTTTAGGCATTTTTTGCATCATTATTTCTAGTTTTATGCCATTTTTTGAACAATTTTTTCTCGCTTTTTTGTTGTAATTTGATTTCCTGGATATTATATTTTAAAGCAGTTTAATTGACGATTTAATTTCAAATTTTCATTCATCGTTTAATGGCTTTTAAAATTTTTTAGACCATTTTTAAAGAACTTTTTTATTAGGCAAATTTTTAGGCCATTTTTCTTGTCAACGGTTTAAGGTTAATTTCCACACATTCACAATTTCGCGGCTCATTGGCAATCACGCAGTTATGCTTTCCATTTCTTCTGAATATAAAACTGGTTTTATTTTTGAAATGAATTTTAGTATTTATTCACTTTCAGTTTTTTTTCTTATAATTTATGTAATCCTTTTCGGCACAAATATCGCATAAATTTCATCAACGCACAACTTTTACACTTTAATTAATGGGAAATTGAAATTTTACACATTTAAATGTGGGAAAACAATTTTGAAATATTTAAATTTTACTTACTTTGGATAGATACGAATTAATCCAGTTGACGAAAGTCTTCTTCTGAACCCGTTCTTGCTCCTCTGAAACAAGAATGTGAAAAAAAAGAACAAAATTAGTTTATTGATTACACTAGAATTGTGTGGCTTATGGTTACTATACAATAAAAGTAATAATTTGTCAAGACGAAACAGCCGGGAAAAACTTTCACCCAACTGGTGGAGTGAATAAAATAACAATTTAGTGCGGAATTTCCATACAACCCCCAGTGTGGCACAAACATTTTCTTGCCAACATAGTTTTGTCGATAAATTCTCCTGCATCAAAATTCTCCAACACTATCTGCATGAGCTGGCGTACATGAGCCGCCTGGTGGTGTGTCGGCAGGCATCAAGCCCAACCAGCCCATAAGAAATAATAATCCTGGCACACAGGGACACAAGAGGGTCAGACACGCAATTCGCAGCCAGCATAGCGTGAACCCGCAACGCTCTCCATCGCCGCCGCGTGCAGAGTTTTATGTGCCTTATCCTTATTGTTTGCAAAAGGGCTGGTGGGTTGTGCACCTTACAAACAAAAGTATGAAAGCTCCTTACGTGAGTGCGGCACAAAATAGACATGCCATCACTAAAAGTTTTCTCCTGAAGGAATTTTTTCCATAACTTCATTGCTATACAGTTTAATAAATAAAAATTCAGACAACAATTCAGAAACAATTACGCTGCCGAAAAATCCTCGTGCATTGTTGTTTGAAATTTTGTTTTGGGAAGTCACACGAAGTCGTTAGTGGGACAACAATACAATGCACGGGATTGTGATGACATGCATTATTGCGGTGACGAGTCGCAATGCCGTAACAATTATGCCCGAATTTGTTTACATTTTAAAATATTTAATGTGATTTGAATAAACCGCTCAAATTTCACGTTTCAATGTCACTTTTTATTTTTTTTTTGGGAATGTTATTTTCAACTTAAATATTTGTCAAAGTAAAGAGAACTTTTGTTTGCGAATTTGTCGGTTACTCAGGACGTTGTCTTTTTTTTTTTGTTAAATAAAAGCTTTCAACATTTATGTTTTAATTTTTGGTCACATTCTTAAGTTTATAAATATCTTTTTAAATGTGGCAGGGAGAGTTATGTAGGACTTAAAGTTATGAATTTTAGATAGAATTTGGTTTTGTGGTCAAGTTTAAGAACATCTGACCTTGAAAATTTTACATTGTGACATTTAAATGTTTAGCGAAGAGTTTGGTTTTTAAGGACAATAATAAAAAGGTGATCTTGAAAATTCAAGTTTCAATAATTGTCATTTAAAAACAAAATTTAAACTTTTATAATTTGAGGTTATAAATTTCGATATTGGAATTCGATGTTAGAATTTTCGATTAGATAAGCCGTTTTCAAAAATTCAGGTTCGAAGCATTTTAATTATTTAACTGTATGTAAAAAACAAACTAACCATGTTCGAGAATATTTAAATCTTTCGATTTATATTTTATTGAAAAAAATAATTTAACTTTTTGACCTTGAATTTTTATTTTTATTTTTATATATTTTAATTTTAGACAGCAATTATTGTAAATCAGACTGAAAATTGGAAGTTTTAAAGATCAAGGACTTACAGGCTAACGCAAACCACAATTTATCTTGAAAATGTCTTCTTTAAAAAAATATTGACCTTGAATTTTTTAATATGAAAATTTATTATTATGGAAAATTAGGAAAAAATAGGGGAATGATCCCAAATACTTCTCATAATGAAACGTAAATGAAATTGAATTTAAAACAAAAATATTTTTAAAGACCATTCAAGGTCAACAAATTCACTAATTCTTTAATAACCCTAACTTTAAAATTAGTATCAAAAATAATACCTAATTCCCCAATTCAATAGTCATTGCATTATTAAATATTATTCCAAAAATTTGGAACTCATCAAGGGGTTGAAATGGCACGCCACTATTAAATTAAACGACTATATAAAGCGCGACGAATATTTTATGGCACATTTCTCCCTTAAATTTAATGTAGTACTCACTGGTCACTACGCCACACTAAAGAATTAACAATTTACGAGCAGAATGGCATTGGAAACATGAAAAGGACATTAATAATAGAAGAAGGAGTGGCGATGCTAGGGGTTGTTGTTTAGTGTAACATGAAAAAAGTCGATAAAGGAATAAGTAGTAATGAAAGTGCATAGTTTTTGGACATGTTTTGGCAATTGAAGTTGCAAGTAAAATTTTCAATTTGCTATCAGTTTGCATGTAAAGAGGGTAATAAGGAAATGTTGTAACTTGTAATTATGTGTCACGTGATATTGCAAATTTGGTGAGTCATCATTTTTAATGTGTTTTGTGGAACGGGTTGTCAAATTAAGGGTTGTAAAATGATGTATTTAAGAAAATACTGGTAGTGTAGGGTTAGACAAGAGATTAAGTCTAAAAAAGTTGACCTAAAAGTAACTTAATGTATGAAAATACAGCAAAACCTAAAAATATTGCATAAAATTCAAGGTCAAAATTTATTGCTTTCAATATATATTGTAAAGCGTATTTTTTTCGTAAAAACTTCAGACTACATAATTGTAGGCCTTAACAAAATGAACAACTTTGCTGAATATTTCAAGGTCATATTCAATTTTATTCAAGGTCAAACAAATTTATTTTCAAAAATGACTTCAATTTTATTTATTTTTGAACAAATTGTTATTATTTTAACTTGAATCCTGAATGCAAGTTTAATAACATCGATTTAAAAGTATTAAGTCGCTTTCCCTGCAATGTTACAGTTATTTTCATTACCTAATAAACTTCATTACATATTTTTTAAAACGTATTAAATAAATTAAAACAAAAGTGAAGATTGAAATTTTGTAAATAAAATTTCAAGCCAATAAAATCTTGAATTTCCGCCATTAAACTGTTATGCGGGGAAAAAATGAAAAATACTCAATAAAAATAACAAAACAAGTGCCATAATAACTTAATTCAATGCAGATGCCACCAAATTTGCAAACATTCCCTCAAGATAATCAAAAAAAAATAATGCGAAATAATATTCTGGAACAAATTATATAATCCGCAAAGAATTGCAAAGATTTACACACATTGCGGAATACAAAAATAAGACGTTACTGTCGAATGGGGGAAGGAATTGAAAACGCAAAAATCTCGCATGTTGTTGAAAAGATAGGCTTCAAAAGAGATGAGCGCCGCGCCGCGAATTGATGGCGTAATTTCTATATTTTATTTTTATTTTTATATTCCAATCTCACTCGCGTAAAACTGAAACTGTGAGTGATTAGTCAAAAAAATTTGTTGAAACATTTTAAACGAGATTAACTTGTTTGATAAATGAGGCGAACACACACACGCTCGCCGGATCTCATTAATAATAATTATTGAAGAAGCAATTTATAACATATTTAACACACATTATACGAAGATGATCTCGAATTGACGACATACAGAGTCGTAGTCACACAGACTGTGCGTTTAGAAGCTATATGGGGATTGCCGGAATCAAATATGGGTCGTGACCACATGATGTTTGTTCATTTCAAGTTTTACGAGCCCATCGGAGCAAGTGAATTAACAACAATTCTAATCGAAATGTAATTCCGACTTCCGAGTGGAGGATTTTAAAACGTTTTCGACTTACAAAACTCATCATCGCCACAATTTGCATGCAATTAATTTGCTGTCATGACTAAATATAACTGTAAACGTGTAGAAATATTATGCACATATTTTGTAATTTAATTATGACTAATCGATGGACTTTCGTCCATTCATTTGCTAATTGGATGTAATCACATTTATCATTTACGAGCAATAATCATTTGTGCTATCATTTTTCATTTACAGTTATTTGAGTTGTAAATTGTAAATTTTAAATTAGCCCAAAATGTTGCTCACATCAAAATATGCGTATTTCGTTACAAATCATATTACAGTCACTAGCAGAGAATCACTACCATGTAGATAAGAGAAAGCAAAAAATTTAGAGAAATTTTCAAGGTCATGAAAGAATTACTCGACCCTTTGCAACTGGGAAATATTAAAATTTTAATTTAGAAAAATAGTTTTGATTTAAAACATTTAAGAACAATAATTTTTTCAAGGTCAAACTTAAACTTTAAAAACTTCAATAATTTTGAAGGTCACACTAAAATTTTCAGTCACAGTGATTCACAATTTATTTAAATAACTGCCAAAGACAGTGTTTACAAAATTTTTTAAGGTCAAAACTTTTTTCAAAGTTTCAAAGCTTTTTCGTAGTAAACATTTTACGAAAAAAATTAAAAATTAAAAAATGTAACTGTTTGAAAATTCAAGGTCACATTTTCAATATTGAACCTTATTTTCTGAATAAACGTCCAAACCACAAAAATTTTCAAGGTCTAATTTGTATTGTTAGACCAATTTTCGTAAATAAAATTAAAACAGATAAAAATTTCAAGGTCATGCATTATTTTTCTTTTAAACTGATTTACAATTCTTTTTAATAAATGCCAAAAAGAGTTTTTACTAATTATTTCAAGGTCAATAATTAATTTTTTTACAGGGTCATTTAAACTTTTTTTTAAAGTAAAAACTTTCCGAAAAGAAGTCAAAATTTGAGAATGAAATTGTTTAAAAATTCAAGGTCAAATTTGTTAAACCCCATTTTGTGAATAAAGTTCCAACTTTAAAAAAATTCAAGGTCTTATTTTTATTGAATTCGGTATTATAGTAAACTTCACAAAGATAATTAATTAAATAATTATTTTAAGGCCACAAAACCGTTAAGCCGTATAGGGTTAAATTGACCATTAATTAAATTAATTCCGTATTTAATTCCGTAAAGCAAATTTAATTAAATTGTCAATATCCACACACAAGTAGGTGCAGCCAAATTGCAAATTTTGAAATTTAATAGCAGCTAGACTATTACGGGAACAAAAATACTAAAATAATAATTACCACTTCTGCATTGTAGTTACAATGACCATTAATTTATGATTGTTTGACTAACGGGGTTTATTGTGCACGTTAAATCCAAATTGAAGCCATTTACTTTGAATATTAAGCTGCCGGCTGATTAATTAACGGTTGCATATAAACCAACTGAAAATAATGATTTCCTGAAAGTAACGGAGAATACTTGCAGTGCAGATTAACAAAATGGATGTTGAGGATGTTTAGGACAGTAGTTTTAAATGCTCCATACAAATAGTTATGGCTTACGTTATTATACAATCAAGCATCACTTAAGTACACGTACTTAATATGAAAAGCTTGTTACTTTATAATGAAATGGCTTTTATGCTTGGAACTTTTATTACGAGGATATCCGATGGAGAGGAAACTTCGAAAGCAAGCAGTACTTAAATTAGGATTAAGCATAAGTAAACTATAAACAGCTTATTTAATACAATGAATTTTGTTTTCAATTTTGGTTGATTGCAAATTGCAATGCGCCTCTGGAAGTAGTTCCCATGCAGCTAGGTGGTGCAATTTCACATCATTAAGCAGTTGCAGCATTACAGATTTCACACTGGGTACTTATGATTCTTAAATATTCAATTTGCAGTTAAATGCAATAAGTCTTTTAACTAGTTGGGCGTTTATATCTTAAAAAGCTTAACGATCGAGTTGGAGAAAATAGAATGGTTGTATATATTTTGATAAAATACTGGTAGGATAGAGTTGAACAAGAGATTAATTATAAAAAACGTAACTTAAAAGTAACTTACTGCAGGAAAATACAGCAAAACGAAAAAATATTGCAAAAATTTCAAGGTCAAAATTGGTTGTTTTCAACATATCTCGTAAACCGTATTTTTTTCGTAAAAACTTTAAACTGCATAATTGTAGGCCTTAACAAAATGAACCACTTTGCTGAACATTTCAATGTCATATTAAATTTATTTCAAGGTCAAATGAATTAATTTTCAAAAATGACTTTAATTCTATTTATTTTTAAAGAAATTTATATATATTATTTTGACTTGTGACTCTGATACAACTTTGATAACATTGATTAAAAGTATTAAATATTCCCTGTAAGTTTACAGTTATTTCCATTACCTAATGAGCTTCATTACAGTTTTCAAAACGTGTTGGCGTTTAATAAAATCGCCCACAAATCGACTTAAATTAATATTCTTGTATTTATCATCAATTTTTCATTTTATTTAAACAATAAAATAACTGGCAACCAATATACTTAAGCTATTAATTATTTAAAATACTTTAAATTACAGCTACATTTTGAATTAAATCTTTGAATTTCAGTCAAATTTCAATGGTTCAACATCCTTTAATTATTTATGTGTGAAATACAAAAACTGTTCGCTTATTGATTGTTTAAAATATTAAAATGTCACTTAAGTATGTACTTAATTCACAATTTGTTTCAAAAAATAATGAAAACTCTTGGTCTCGCGTGCATTAAGGTCATTTCAATGTTTAAATATAGTTTTTTGTTAGTTAACACAATTTGCATGTGATGGCGCTTAATACGGCGACTAAATGCATGTGAGAAACGCTTGATGACGTGTGGTTTAAACAATGGAACGAAGACAATGACAAACTGTTATTTTGTAAAGAAAATAAAAAACTTGCACGTAATTGTAAAAAGGGAAATCTCATTCAATTAAAAATGAATTTTCAACAAATTAATTCATTCAAGAAATATACTTATTTATTTAATTGATGGAACAAAAAGATCTTTGACCTTGAAAAATGTATGTGACATTAAAACATTGGATTCTTGAGATAAATATTTAATTTATTTATTAATATTTAAGATTTTTTTAAATGCCATGTTAATTATTTATTTGTAAATATTTAAGAAAGAATACAAAAACGTAGGTCGTTCAAAAAAAAAGAGTTGATTTCAGCAGTTTGGACCCAATTCCATTTTCAAGGTGCAAAAATTTCTTCTTTTTTTCAAGGTTTCGTTTAGGCACTTGCATTCTTTGTTAAACTTGTTTCGAATATTAAAAATTGTATAAAATTTTGTTTGCTAAAATAATTTAACTTTAAGTCTAAAAATCAAATTAAAAAAAAAAAAACCTTAAACTTTAAGCTTTAATTTAAATTCATAAAAACTGGTGTCAGTAGCGATTTTTTCCAAACTTTTTTTTCAAGATTTCTTTTTCCTCTTGGCCAATTAAAAAAATGCCAAAAAAGAACAAAATTAAACTTTTATAAATTATTTTAATGACCAAAGCATAACATAAATAAAAGCAAATAACAAGAATGACCTTGAATTTTTGGAATTTTTCCGAAACTACCAATTTAATTTTTGACATCTTAAATAAAACATTTTGAAAAGTTAGTCTGGAAAAAGAATTGTCGACTTTAACTGCACTTTTTAAATTTTTACTTCAATAAAAATACTTAAATCTATTATTAAAATTATTACTAAATCGAATTGAAATCAAATTTGACCTTGAAATGACTTAAGTAAAAGATTAATTATTTTAATTCAGCCAACAACAATTATCTAAATACAGTAAACCATTTTTTTAAGTTTTATAAAATCTACGAACATATTTTTAAGTAGAAAATTTGGCTCAACTAAATTCCCCCGTTTAGAAAAAAAGTCCAAAAGTGCATAAAAAAGATCACCAAAATATTAAAATGTTCCTCTAATCAGCTGAAAAAATAAATTGAGCGCGCGTGTTTGATTTTCATTTCATTAAATTCACACTAATTAAATGGTGATAATCCATTTGTCAATAATAAAAAGAGAATGAAGAAAAAAAATCGCAACAAAAAAATTGAATTAACATTGAATGTTCGCATTTCAATTCACACACTCAGAGCAAAAAGATAAATTGAAAGAAAATAAAAATAACTCAAAGCCGTACAATGTTTCATATCTTATCGGGAATCAGTTTTGTTTGAGCACTTAAGATTATCTCATTGACATTTCACGATAAAGTAAAAGTCGCTGTGCAGAATTTGCAAAGCCTTTAAACTGCAAAACAGATAACGAACCTTGAAAAGTTTTATAAAGTGATTAAATTATTAAGGGGGCATCAATAAATACCGCAAGTAATTCTTTAAAACTGATTAAACGTGTACAGGTGAAGAAGCAAAATGACATTGTGACCAAGCGGAATGGAATGGCATTGTTGCACCGGGTTTTAATTACCCGGATAATTGTCAGAAGAAAATCAGAGAATATTTAGTCAAGAAGCAACAGGTTGAAACTTAAAATCGATCAAGGAAGTGATTCTTTAAATTATTGTGGGGAAGAGAAGGCGATTAGTGCTAATTGAAACAACAAAATCACTTAACAATTGATTGATTTAACATCATTCGCGTCCATGTCCTTGCTTCACGTATCAAGAACACGTGAAACTAAAGGCCGACCAATGTTTCTAATGAACCGTGCATCGTGCACCGTGCAATATTGCTTGCGGCGGATTATGAGTGGCGACTAGAGAGCATGTGTGAGATCATTGTGTCATTCATGACATAATCATTTGGAATTTTGTTTACAACCACCATTGATAAATAATGCGAACTTGAAATGGTGTTTTATTCTTGGAAAGCCTTCACAGTATTACAACTTTTAAGAATAATTGTGTTGGCAGTACTCAATCAATACAGTCATTACGTTATTCAACAAAAAGCTGTAATTATTAATGTTAAGTACTTAAGTACTGTACTTAAATATTATATATATGTATATGAAAAATGTTAAATTATACATTTTTGGCAAATCTTAACGAAGCAATCTTAAAAGATAATCGATGTAGATTGTACAGACTAAGATTGTACACGAAATTGAAATACCAGTCTCTTTATTTAGGTAGATAATGTGATGCAATTAAAATACGTGGAATGAAAAATATGTACAAAAGACTGTTATTCAATTTATGGTCAGAATGGCTGGAAGATATTTAATTATTATCAACCTACGGCCATAAAAACCGTTTAACTCGTTATTTCTGTAATTGTACATAACACGACGACTCTAATTGGCAATTGAATTAACGTCTTACCGTTTAATGCAACGATTTAAATTAAGTATTGTACATACATAATACTTAAGTAAATAGATGTTTGATTTAAATAACATTTAAAATATTGCTACCTTATTGTAAATCACAAAGCTAACTTAATGTGACAAAATTCCTTAAGCCAAAATTATTGTGAAATATTACAATTGTGGTTAAAAATTAATAAAATTGGGCGAAAGGTAAGGGTTAGGTGAGCAGAATGAGCTTTGTTATCATAACTTAGATTTATATATATTTATCTAATTAAAAAATATTAAAAATTGTATAACTTTAAGTACATACTTAAGTACTTTAATCTTAAGTACCAAAATATAAAATTAATTTTTGCCAAAATTTGAAAATAAAATACTTAATAATAAATTATTCAGTCACAAATTTAAATTTTTTTAAACTACAAAAAAATTACTGAATAATGATTTTATTTGTTTTACATCAAAACATCATAATTCTTTCCAAATTTTCATTGCCACAACATAATTTTTATTCACCTACATTTTTTTAATTACTCAAAATTTAAATTTGTGGCTTAAATAAAAAGTTGATAAAGTAATAAAATGCATCAGACAGAACTTACTGATTTGAAATGAAACTGAATATTTATTTTGGTTTAATCTAATCAATTATTGTGTAAGCGCTTATCAAAATTGTATTTTTCCAACAGGAAATATTCGCACTGTGCCCGCAGGTATCAATACTCAAAAAAATAACTTTTGTTTATCACACAAAATGGTAAAATAACGTCATAAAATTGAACTGACCGCATTGACCACGCCCACACGGGCCGAAATAAACAATAATAACTGTTGTTGTCATAAATTGTGGAAGTGTCTGTCTAATCGGAGAAGGGTAAAAGTGTTTAGGTAATAAAAATAAACAAACTCAAAGCCATACGTAGCAATGACTGTATGTTTTTGCTGAGCTTTTTCATTTTTTTTTTTTAATTAAATAAATTCTAACACCTTTTTGTTGAATAGTTTTTAAATTCTGCATAATTTTAAAGATGTTGTTTACTATTACATGACAGCTATTAAGTACAAATATTAAGTATTTGATTTTATTTGACCTTGAATGTTAAAAGATTTCAATAAAAAATAAATAAAAATTAATTAAATATTAAGTCAATAAATTTTTTAATTAAAATAAATGCAACGTGACCTTGAAAAAAAAATTTCCTAATCATCACAAAAGGACTCAAATAAAAATTAATTTCCCAAGTCTAATTTAGGAAAAAAATTCAAGAATAATTAAATTTAGATTAGTTGGTCATTTTCAACCAATGACAACAGTAAAAGCTTACAAAACTTAAGACGCTTTTCAATAAAGGACGTTCCAATTGGAAAGGGTGTCCTTTTTTCAGAAATCAATAATATTGTGAATAAATAAATAATTAAGAATTGTTTATTAAGCTCCTTGTAAGTTGTAGAAACAACGAATTAAAAAGCCCAAATAAGACAGTCAAACACAGACAGTTGACCTTATTTGATCTGACTTTAAAACACCAACCACTAGGGGGAGTTGAAACAAAAGAGTGTGAATTAAAAACGTGTCATTGCAAGCATATTGCAAGTGTCTGGTTTGTGGTTTGCTTTTTTTACTTGAAAAAGACAGTTGAAACTTTTAAATTGCTTTAAAACTATTGACAAAAATAGGAAATTACAAGTAAATTTTTGAAACAAAACAGTTTTAAAATGCTTTAAAGTTTTAAACACGGCGGAAAACCAATTTAAATTTATAAATTTTAATCAAATTTAAGTCAAAATAAAAATAAACGGATTAAGTATCTTAAGTATTGTCAATCATACTTAAAGTATTTTTTTAAATCAACATTTTTTAAAGTTTAAAAATATGTTTAAGCATTGAGTCGAACAAATTCAGTTTTAATTCTTCTTTTAAAATTAAATCATTTAAAATAAAAAATGACAAATAAAATCAAATGCCACGTGAAAAATGTCCATTAAAAGAATTTTCCGCTGAATCATTCCATCCCCTTTAAGGAAAACGTGTAGGAAGTTCAACGCGCAACAAAAATATACAACGCAACGTACATTGTAAAAGTAATGGTTAACCACCCCCGTCCACTCACTACAATACAACCCACTCAAATATGGGAACTGCAAAAGGGTGGGTCATTTAACAGACACAATCGCATTCAAGCTCAATATGGCAGTGTGTGCGTTAATCAAAGCTCATCAACCAACGCAACGTTGAACTGTGAACGTGTATTGAACTCACACACACACACAACGAAACAAACAAACACACCACCGGCCAGCGTGTAAATCGGCACTCTACTACCAGACCAGTCTCCCGCAGTTGAAGTCAGCTGACTCAATGGGAAAATCAATAAGGGTTAGACAAAATAATATGGCGAGTATGGCGACGAGTGGCTTAAAAAAAAAAAGTTGCGTCGCAAAGTTTTAAAAACTCGATTTTTTTTTGTAGGCTCATTTTGGAAGAAGATGAAAGTGTGATTACCAGACTGGTAATAATCAGGGCTTTTTTTTGACCCACATTAATGTTAAATATTTGTTCTACTAATTAGAACATAGTGTTGTAAATCACAAAATTAGCCTCACCAGATTGGAGTCTGGATTAAAGCGGAATATTGCAACTCAAAGAAATTAAAACATTGTTTTCAATGTAACACAATAATGTTTGGTGTTGTTTTGCTATTCAGCCAAATCAACTCCAAACACTTCCAAGGTTGTGCTGGTCAATTAACAAACAAACATATGTAAGTATAGCCACTGTGCTATAAGGCCGGAGTCTCGACAATCAAAGATGACGCCATGTATTAATTTTTCGCACAGCACACACAATTTTTTTTTTTATGACTGCCTTCATCGGATTTTGATGTTGAGAGTGTGGTTTAAACAAAAAAAAGCACACACAAAAGGGGAATTAAATAATAAAACCAAATCTGTGGCTGGGATTTGTTGAGGCTTAACAGAAAACACATTAAAACTATGCGGGCAGCAAAATATGCACGTACAGGCCGTAAAATGTCGACGCTTTATGACCAATCTCTGATGATGTTGGTTACACATGGAGTCACTTTTTTTTTTTTGCAACTTCACAGCAAATAAAATGTAACTCTGCTCTGCAAACGACGGGCAACTTGTTTCAAATTTTTATGTCTCAAGATTTTGCTGAGGCACTCCCTTTAACCGGCATAGTTTATGCAGTATATGCAAGTTGTGCACGAGACAGGAGGCTTGTACGTGCAAATTTGGAAACCGGTTAACACACAAAAAAAAAACCGCAATATGCAGTCGTTTTGGTGTGGAGAGTTACTGTGTAGCGGCGCGGGCGCCCTGCTGCATTCAAGTGCATTGGTACCCAGCAATCAATTAATTGCATTTCTTATTTTAAATGAATGCAGAACGACATCTTCAATTGGTTCATTAAAATATGAAATTCCAAGAAAACAGGGCTTTTTTTTAGCTACTTTTTAACTCGTCCCGGGGTCTAATTTTTTATTTTTTTTGGTAAAATAGCGATTTTCGCACAAACTAAACTGGTTTTTATTAGGAATACTTTTAGAAAGGTCAAACGATGACACCACTTTTAATCTAACAAATCACATCGTCACGTATTCCTTCATTTTAAAATCGCTCCTCACTTTAAACAAAAATAAACTGCCCAATACTTATTTTCAACTTAAACTCTATAACTTTACTACACTTGATAAAATTCACCTCGAATTTGTTTGATGTGGCTATCGTACTGCGAATTACTGCGTACAAACTCCATACGTGCAGCCATTGTCTGGAAACTTTGCGAATCCGATGCAATGGTATCCTCACCAGCAGGGGAATGCAAATTGGTTGAATGCAACCGATTGGTGGTCGACGTTAAGTTGCCCGGAGCAACGTCCCTAACATTCACCCAAACGGCCGTGGTTGGCCCTGAAGATGTGACCCGCACATTTCTGCCACCACCAGCACCGATACCTCCTGCTCCTGCACTACCACCAGCACCACCACTTATACTACTACTCTGCTGGTAACTACTTGTGGTAGTCCATGTCTCAAAAGATGATGACGTTTGCTGCCTAGTGCCACCACCACCACTAACAACATAATGTATTGGTTGGGGTTGTTGCAGCTCATCCGATTGGTAGTCAAGGGAAACGTTTGATGATGTTTTAGATAAATTACTGTAGGCACCATGCGAACGTGTCTGATAAGCTGAATCATCAATACCAGTCGCCACTGTGTAATGATCCTCAGCAGATGGTGACCGCACAAATTGGTCATCACTGAAGCTGCTACCCGAACGAGAGATGCTAATCTCACGCGTTGATTTTTTCACGGTCACTTTTTCGTATTTATAGATGCGTGCCTCACCCCTAAGTTGTCCCTCCTCAATAGTGCGTTCGACACTCTCCTCCTCGAACACGTCATCATCATCGCCCCCACCCGGACTTGCCCCATTTTTACTGTTGTTGGGGTGTTGCGTCCGAACATTGATTTTTACATTCATGTTGATGGGGCGCGGTGATGGTTGTGGGGTTGCTCGCAAACGAACCACTTCAATTTTGGGCGCATCCTCATTGTAACGTCGCTGCTTTTCGGCACGCAGTCGATTCTCCAGTTCGGACACATCAATGCTGGGACCAGCGTCGGGGTCATCGGTTGAGGATGTTTTGGTGCCAGTTTTGGACCACACTTTTTCGTAGTACGTCACTTGGTCGCGTATGCGTTTGGAGGGGGTGCCGCGGGCACTGGCCGATCCACCGGGGTCGCCATTGTCATTGGGCTGGTCCTCTTTGGAGGGGTCCATGCTAATTTGGATGACCTATTTTGGGGTAGCACATTAAATTGAACAAACACGAAAATTGGTGTACCTAAAAACCATTTCACACAACACTAATTGGCACTATTCACCCCACCTACTTGGGTGGGTTGTTTTGTCAGTCGATCGAATTGGGTTCCTGTTTTTTTTTCGACTTCACTTTACTTTTTTTAAATCACTTTGTGGATTTATTTCACACGCAGGGATACTCCCTTTTAGTTTTTGTTTTAAATTCCAGTTACAATCTTTTTTTTCCCTAGGAATTTTATGACTTTTATGTCTGGTTTAGGGTCGGTTCGACCATTTTTTTTCCTACACACAATGGAGTTTTTCCTCTATCTTCTTTTCTCAAGTGTTTTTTGTCTTCAATATGTATTATCACAAAAAATAAAAATAAAAAAACTTAACACAAAATTGAGTCGCAGTACGTTATCGCGTTCACTTAACACTTTAACAGCCGGCTCGATACTAATGTCTAATTGCAATTCGCTGCTTCACGAAATTCCACGCGCAGTCCCAACTTCCAATTTCCAGTTTCATGTTTCACACTAGCAGGCAGAGAGCACCGTTGTGTTAAATGTGTGGTCTTTGGATCATGTGCACAACTGTATCAGTGCGTTCGAATACGAACGTCCAAAATTCCTAACCAGACGGGGAGTGCGAACTGCGAACTGTACACAATTGTATGAATGGACAGAGTATTGGTGTGAATATAGCCCCAATATAGACATCTCTCACATATCTTCTCGTTTCAGCGCATGTCAATAGATTACGGACATCATGTGTGATAATATTTGACACACAAACACTGCGCTGGATTGTGCATGCGTTCGCCACTCCAATGATACCATCCAGACTATAATTATACACAGATAATAAAGGCAATGTCTCCAGTTGGAACCTTATTGGATTGGACATCCTCGCACGTATGTTAATGTTAATGTTAATGCAATTGTATTCCAATACTCCGCTTTAATGTTATATTTCACTGCTCCAAAAACTGCATTAACTAAATAATATGTACACACTTTGTCTGTCTCACATAATATTATTGTGGCGCACGCGAAATATCAAACAATAACACACACTCAATTTATCAGACACACTTTTCACGTACACTGCACACATGTGAATGAATTTATCACGATACTGTTGTAACTTCTACAACCCACCAAAAGGTAAGACCTGCGCAGTAAACACTCCAGTCTAAGATTCGTCTATTCATCACAATTCACATAAGGCAGTCCTCCCCCCGTCAGTCTATTGTGTCACTGTTTACATCGCATTTTACAATAATATGATAAAGATTCCACATACCGTCGTTTATTATTCCTTCATTTTCACACAACACGCAATACAAACATTTTTAAAGTAAAGATAGGTTCACATATTATTATGGAAGCAATACCAATATAGCTTCCAACTCCGTAATAAATATGAAAACGTTACCATCGAGCTCTGTGCGTTACAATTTAATGTGACTTCCCAACGTATTTGTGTTTTTGTTACAATGAAAGTGTTAAAAATGACGTCACTTATAATACTGTTCACTGTGCTGTTGTTACGCAATTGAATAATTTAATAATTTGGTGTTTATATTCAAATGTGTGCAGTTACATTTTGTCTCGTTCCTCAATCCTCATGCCGCAATGGATCAAATTCAAAATATTGTGCACGTCTGTGTTGGTAAATCGCAGTTACCGTTCCTCAATCCGCATGTCCTCACTGGAAACTTTACCATAAATTTTTAGGCTGTTAAGTTACAACAATATGCGTGTGGCCCAAATTTTGCGGCATGGCTTTTTGATTTCATTGCGGGTCTTTGTATTGCCCCATTGTTGTTGTACACTGTGCCACTATGCTTGAGTCTTGACAATCCGCACTATGGCTATATCAGCTATGGAAGCTATGGAATATAGGGGCCACAGAGATTATGAGGAGGGGAGCGACAAGGGCTACTTAATAAATTACTAAACCTATTAAAAGAGTGCGTGCACGCAAACCCAAACCCAACCAAATGTATACGCCGATAGATTAATATTTTTAAGACGCACTTTCTTTTATTTCTTGATGCGGATTGAGTTGTTCTGCCTGTTTTGTGGTGGTGTTGTTGTTGTTGTAGATAGTTTTGTTACTTAAATGGGGTCACAGCGTGTACAATATATTGAGTGTGAAGAGGAAATAAGTTAAAGTCTATTAATTGTTTTGAATAGACCGAGTTTTTAATTTTAATTAAAATTTTACAATGACTTCAATGTACGAGTATTAAGGAGGTTTACCGTTTACTATGTAGACAATTCTTTAATTACTACGTTTTTAAACTTTTTGGGAATTCCCAACTAATAATAATAATGAAGGCATCAATTGCTTTTGTACACATTAAGTCATTAAAGACTGCAACCAAGGTTTTCTTTCAAGGTCATAAATACTTTTATTGCAAAATAGGCTGTGTTTAAAAAAAATATGACCTTTAAATGTTTTACAAAATAGTTTTTTTATTTTTTAAGGAAAATATTTCTGCGTTTACTATTTTTTAAAGCGTACGGTTTCTGATAGACAGTTTGAAATAAAATTTAATTTGACCTTGAAATTATTCCTGCATGGCCTTCCTACATGACCTTAAAGAAATAGGTCTTTTAAAGATGTTCTTTAACTTTGCATCAGAGATTGTTTATATAATTTTTTTAGTTTCTATTTATTTTCAATATTTTCGGTATCCAAAAAGATGTTGTAAAAGTGAAAAAAAAATTTAACAGGGTGTTTCGAAAAAGGCCCTACAGTAAATTCACTAGATTATAGCTGATTCTAATTTCGTAGAGCGTGGGAACAAAATACAAATTATAAATCAACAGGAACCCTCATTCTACAATAATGTATTGTATAATATCTTGTCGTAGAAATACAACCCTCATATTTTACAGGATGCCCAATCAAACAATTTTAACAAAAAAATCCCTAATTTAAATTAATTTTTTTTTACTTTAATTCCTTTTAATTAATACAATTTTTACGCTTATTTCATCATGATTTAAAGGAGCAAAAAAAATAAATCCAAATAACACCCTGTATTTTAAAAAATCGCTGAATCATTTTAATTTCATATTTCAAATGCACATATCTTATCAAAGCAATTGTGTCGCCAACAAAATTGTATTTACACTTTCACTTTCAATTGGCCATCGTTGGCTCCATTTCTATATTAAACAAATGTCGACTCGCAAGTTGTATCACGGCCATCATTAAATCCTACAGCCAGCAAAAATGTAATGATATGTAATACAACATTGAACAACTCAGCTAGCTGTTGTATTAAGCCAACGAACCACAACAACACACGAATTAATATTTAAAGTGGATTGGCTTACTGACCCCTAAGCGGTTCCCCTCGGTCAACGATCGTTTGTTTGTGATTTGTGACGTCAGTGTACGCACCAGTTGGATGTAATTGTATTGACAGCGGTTTGTAATTGAAATTGTTGGGCTAGTCACAAGCTCACAATAATTGTAAATTTGATACTTTTAGCACAGTTGGAAATGGAGCTGTTTTTGCATAACGATTATTATGTAATTGGGTGTTCTTGGGTGGCAACTGGTGTGACAATAATAATTGCAAACTGTGTTGCGTTTAATGTGTCAAGCATTTTCATAGTTTGCTTGCAATTAATTTATTTTGTGTTGTTACAAATTTTGCCAACTTTCAGCAAAAAATTAATTGACTAATTAAAATCAAGAGTACCAAAAAAAAACTACAGTTATTCGATTTCTAATGTTTCTTAACTTAATTTAATTTCAAACGAAATGTTTTTAATCCGCTTCCCCCAGTTGAAGTCAGTTTCAGTCAATTTTTTTCATGAACCGCGTTTTTTTTCGCAGCACTCAATGTATTTACAGCCATTTTATTAAATACTAAAAACACATCCGTATTTTAATGACAAATGTTTGTCAAACAAAAAAGGGATTTCAGATAAGATAACAAAAATTATTTAATACTTTTTTACCGCATTTTAATTCGACTTAAGTCTGTTGTTAAATCAAACAATATTTGATTTATATTCAACAATTTTAAATGTTAATTTAAAACATCAACATTGTAAAATCCCTAGTTTTATATAAACAATAATTTTATGAAAAATTACACAAAATTAAACAAAATAAATAATGTGCCACTTTAAGTAATAAAAAAAAGTTCTTTCAAAATAAATTTTATTGCAGCGCATAAAATCAAATCAAAAAACAATTCAGAAGCTCATAAAAACGTGAATTATTCGCATTAAGATGCTATAGAGCCTAGAAAAAACAAACACTAAGCCAACCAACCGTGTTGACGTACTATATGTTAATTAGAAATGCACATATTATTGGAAGACACTTAAGATTTGAGAACGATCGTGCCATCACATAATACTTTGTGCGGTTGCGCAACAAACCGCAAATGAAACGTACACGCCACTGCGCGCACACATTTGCAATTCACAACACATTCGCGCATCTTTATTGGGCTATTTTAATTTTAATGCGATATTTTCGTAATGCCCGCATAACGGCATGATGTCATCCCAAAACTCAAAATGACCATGCCAATAAAATGAAGCGCACCGCAACATATTATATTTAAAATGTGTGTAAAAATGTAAATACTCGGGACAAACAAAACTGAAAGCAATTTCGAATTTTTAATCGTGCGCACTTGCGCTGTTTTCAGTTTTCTTTCAAATAAAACATATCAAAATAAACATTATTTCAGTCGACTTAAGTTTATATTGCCAGCCCATTACGCTGATAATTATATTTGCTGAAGTATGTGGTTGCCCATCGTACCAGTTAATTCCACTGGCTGACTTCAAATAGTTAACAAACAAATTATTATTATTATTGGAATTATTGGCGTAGTGCATGGTTCAGTGTGTCGGCGGTAATAAAATATGTAAACGCAACGATTGACAAATGACGAGTAGTATAATTTGCTTTACAGCTAACAACAGTTAAAGACGTTGTTCAGTACAGTTGCCCACAATCGAAGCGTCAACGCACCACCACCGGGTCAAGTTCAATTGGATAGGTTACTTAAGAGCGACAGTCTGTGCTCGTCGTAATAACAATTTATTTTTTTATTATTATTTTATCAAGGCCTTGAGGCTTGAGCATTAAATGTAAATTGCAAATTACTGCTAGTGATAACTGTAACCGGCTTAATAAACAATTTTAAATTATCCTGTTAGTTAAGCAGACAATTGTTGTAAAATTCAATTGAAATTTGCATGTTTACTATGTTTTATTTTACTGTTTTGTTAGCTGTTGTTTTAAATATATTCTTTTTGTAATTTTTATTAATTTAATGGGAGTTACGTGATGAATGAATAAACTTTTAAATTGTACACGTAGAAACATTTAAAAAGCAACTGTAAAAATAAGTGAGGTTAAACATATTTTAAGTTGCGTTAACGAACCCGGTTTAACGAATTTGGATCTAAATCCAATATTTTTTTGCGAAGTAATGAGAAATATAATTTTAAAAACAATTCGACTTAAGTGACCTTGGAAAAAAATAAAGGTTTAAATTTTTTTTAAAGGTCATATAAGGGAAAATCGTCTTCATAAATGATTTTATTTACTGTTATAAAATATAGATGAAACGGCTTAACTGTAATTATTGATTTTAATTAACTTTAAAATAGATATTTTAGATTATTTTTTATAATGATGTTCTCTTTAAATGAACTCGAAAATTGGCCTAATAAATATCTTAAAAACCTTGCATTTTATAATTTTATGAAGCACTTTTTAATTAAGGTCTGTTAAAACTTAAAAGGGCTTGAGCGTAAAGTTTTCAAAAGTCATTTCAAGGTCATGAAACTTTTATTTCAATTTAAAATTTAATTTTTTAAATTAAATCGGTCTTAAAAGGTTTAATTAAAAACTGAAGTAGATTTTTTTTAAATTTAAAAAAATAAATTTTCAAGGTCGAATAAATATTTTCAATAATCAGTATTTTTCCCATTTTGTCCTTAAAAAAATAAAACTTCATCTACTAGAAAAATTTCTTTAAAACGATATTAAGAAGGATATTAATAAAAACTACAATACAATCATTAAAAATAAAATACAATAAAATTAAAAAAAAAAAAAGTAAACTTAATTTCTTTCTATAACAATTAAAAACAAAATTGCATATTGCTTGCCTCAATTTAAAATAATTGTCTCTCATACGTTTTTTTTACAAGACAATAAACATTCCCCAAGCACCGTACGTTTGCGGTTTTGATCAAAAAAATAAAATAAAATAAAACAAAGTGACTTTGATTGCGATTCCCGGCACAAGATTGTGATGTCAGTGACATCATTGTGTCCGCCACCTTGTGCTTTTACAAGTCTGAATCGTACGCCAATTTTGTAAATGGTTGGAAATAATAAAAATGACCGAATAAATAGAGACCGAGTGCATAAATTAATTTGGCAAATGAATGCGAAATTGTTACATTTAAATTCCTCTGCGCCGTTTTGTTTGGCATTTAGGAGTCACAAAATGAGTCAAAATCTTAAATTGAGTGTTGTACACGAATTTAATGTTTCAATGAGCTTTAGAAATTGATGTAAAATACAACAGACATTAACTTGTATTATGTAGCATTTTGAAATGATGAGATTAATGGTATTTTAATCACAGTTTTGATGGTAATCTTATTGGGACAAGAATGCATGAAATTTAAATAAAATGATTCTGTTCCAATATTCGGTTATTATAAACTTTTATAATTTTTATTTTAAATACAATGTTCACAATAAAACATTTTAAATTGTAAAGAATTGCTTTTTAAAATATTTGGTGAAATATTTTAAATCAAACAAAATTATTTCAAGGTCAAGAAGCACGATTTTGAATTTAAAAATATTTTTAGGAATCTTGAAATGTGTTTAAAATTTCAAATTCAAAATGATTTTTAAACTCAAATTACAATGTAATAAATTAACCGAAAGTTAGAGGCTTAAGCCTTAATAAAAAAATTTGACCTTGAAAAAAAATCGGTCTTTCATTAAGGAACGCTTAAAGTTTAGTCAAAAAAGTGTTTTTAAATTTTTTTCTTTAAACCTTTATAAACAAAAATAAAGCTAAACCAAATTATCTCCCAGTTCAATGAACTTTGCACGCTTACAAATTTAAAAGTATTTGAATATTTTAAACCTCCCACACATGACGACATCTAAAACAATCTTCTGAGAAGGAAGATTAACCACATACAATTTGGCGTCGATAAATGGCAACAAAAGTAAGTTAATGCACAAAAGGCAATTTAAAAATGTTTGTAATAAAAAAAGACGATTTAGGTAATAATAAACAATTCAAGTTTAGTCTTAACTAGTCATTAGGATTGAGAAAAATGATTTGATGTGAACAAAAATACATTTTTTGAAAAGAAAAATAAATATTTAGAAACAAATATTTTATTATTTTAATTTTTTGTTGTCCTTAATTTGAAAATAACTTCTTTTTATAATTAAAAAAAGAAGAAAATGCCATAACGATTAAATATTCAATAAATTAAATGAGAAAACTGTTAAGTCAAGTCAATGGTTAAGTCGTATTGGAACAGGTACAAAGCAAAATGTAATTGAAATCAAGGTAAACCAAGCAAAAGCAATTTTTATTTTACTTCAACAATAATAAAAAGTGAAAACGCCAAACATAAATCAACAAAATTTATGATGATTCACGTCAATCTTCTTGAGATCGAAACGTCAAAAGATTCCACAAAGTTTTAATATTGAAAATAGTTCAAAAGAAAAGCTCAATCTTAATTCTTCATTCAAATAAACTTTTTTGTGATTCTTAAGAAACTATTTAATTCCCAAATAAAAGAAGAGTTTAAGGAATTAGAATTGAGAACACAAAAACAAACAAAGCGGTGACATAATCATTAAAAAAAAAGAACATCGAATTTTTTTCAAAGGAATTTCTCATTCGAATTTATGAATTAAAATTAATATTTACGCAAAATCATTGAAAACTGAATTAATCCCAAAATAATGATTTAATTATTCATGTTTGTTATTCAACAAAAACACGGCTTAAAAATTTAATGATTGCCGGCATGACGAGGTGACATCATCCCGAGTGGTGTGTGAGGGACGTTGCGTATCAGCACATTAACAAAACAACTTCTTTCTCATATTATAATGGCTCCGCGTATAATTTAGCAGGTCAATGGGGCGAACGTAACCTACTCGCGGTTTTACACACACAAACCCCCCGTCACCCGCCACCCGCGCCACGCCACATTGATACTGTTCATTCATCACATTTAAATTGTTAAGTCGCGTGCAGTTTGTCGCTTCATTTTTTTTTATTGAAAAGGCTGTCGCGAATTTGCAATGCAACAGTTTGCAATATTTTTTTCGTTTTTCACTTTATTTAATTTGCATGGTGGAAATAAAAAAAGAAGAATTGCTGAATTGGTGTTTTGGTGGGAAACCGCAGATGGTTGAAAATAGATACTTTGTATGTTTTGCTATTAGACCAGTTCAAGGAGATATTAAGTCGAAGTATTATATTTCAATGGGTTGTGAGGGGAATTAATGGGATTTTCAATGTTTTTTTTTTCAAATTGAAGGAAAACTTTTAGTTGTGAGATTTCAATGAGATATTTTTACGTGTTTTAATGATGATCTGTTGTAATTTAAGATGACAGCTTTATGAGAAGTTTCGACTAACAGTCACGTACGACTCACAAAGGTGTAAAAGCTTGTCGTTATTTAATTTTTTGTTTGTTGTTTTTTGGTATTTAAAAAAAAATATTTGAAAAATTTTTTTTTCGTATTTCTTAACTGCGCGGTATTCGGTTATTATAAACTTTTTATTAATTTTCATTTTAAATAGGATTCCCTCAACACAACTTTTCAAATTGTTAAAAATTGCATTTTTAAAGCATTTTTTGAACTATTTTAAATCCAATTTTTTTTTTCAAGGTCAAAAAGAACGATCTTATCCTTTAAATATTTTTACTGGGACCTTGAAATGTGTTTAAATGAATTAAACGATTTTTCTTCTTACAAACATTTCCATAATTGTGTCAACAAACAATCTCCCTCTTTATGAAACCTTTAGAAACTTTCAAGGTCTAACAAAAAATTTCTAATACATTTTAAAACTAATTTTTTTAATCTTAAAATTGTTCAATAAAATCTTATTTCATAATCAATTTTAATCGCATTTCCTGGAAACAAATAATCAGGACCTAAATTGAGTCATAAAACTTTTTAAAATAACAATAAATCAAATAATCAGCACGTTAAATATGAAGCGTTCTAAACCGGCTTAAGTCCCAAAGTCCAAACGCATAAAAACATATTTCAAATGAAAATTGGGCAATTCATTTCATCTTTATGAGATCTGAAGCAGAAATTATCAAAATTTCCATCTTTCACTAACCACTTAGTCTCGTTTTAGATATTGTGTTGAGTTGAGTGTTGACGCAAACTGCATTCGGTTAATGCATTTTATTTTTACACAAAAGCGAACTAATTCATTGTGGTTTTTGTGCCTATTTTATGGCTTAAGTCATTTGGGGAATGTAGTGCAACAGTTAGACGCTAAATAATACTCACATTGAGACGATTAACTCCCAATGGGACTATTAATTTGATTTAAATCAGGATGGGAATTCATAAAATAGTTGAAACTGGAAGATTAAATTGAGTGCGTCTTAAGATTTTCTTGTTATCAGGATTGTTAACATGATTTATTTGTTCCCGGAATTATGGAAAATTTAATGTGAGAAATTAAATGACGAAAGGAGTGCAGCCACTTAATTAAAATGCGTTTTTTATTATTTTAATGCGTAATCCCTTAAAATTTAGCTTAGTGAAGTTAAACATTCTTTAATAATAAACTTTAGCAATAAACGGTTTAACGAATTTGGATTTAATTAAATATTCTTTGCGAAATAATGAAAAATATAATTTATTTTTTTAAATTTGACTTAATTGACCTTGGAAAAAATAAAGGATTAAATTTTATTAAAGGTCATTTCAGCAAAAACCATTTTTCCAAACGTTTTAACTTTGAAACGGCTTTAGTTTTTGAAAAAAAAATTATAATAAAAAAAAAATTTAAATTTAAAATATAATTAAAATTTCTTTGGTTTTAATATTTCAAGGTCAAAATAATTATATTTTAAATTTTTTTAAAGATTAATTGAAAAGAATTATTGTAAAACTGACTTAAGACCACACCACATTTTTAATGGCCAAGTCAGCAAGACAACAAGAAGTTTAAAAAATCTAGTTAATAAGAAACATAAACCTTAAGTGATAGAATATAAAATAAAGCCAAAATTGGCAACGCAAATTTGACCAAAAAAAATTAAATCCTTAACATTAAACTTGAGTCTTGAATTAACAATGTTTGCAAAAAAGCAAAATAACATTTACATAAGCCATTGTAGTTAAAGTCAAACAACAAAATGCAATAATCATGAATACTCAAATAAACAGCGACGAGCACACATTCAATCCGCCAAAATGATCGCGCTTTGAGCGCCTACACACATTGTCTTACTCATTTCTTGGCATGCAAATATTAAAGTGCTTTGAAACAGCCTCAAAAACACAAAATTTTTCATCTTTTTTTTACAATTATTGCTGATAATTTGTTGATAATTGTTTGTACAAAAGTGCTTTATTGACTTGATCGTCTTGCTCGCGCATTTCAAAATGATAGCGCGAGCACACGCACGGCATCAATTTGCTGGTCATATCACCGCGGAAAATAAAAGTGATCTATGAACGACTGCAGCAGCCACACAACACAACACAACACAATATTATAGCCGCATTTAATCATCGCTATTCTTAGATGATCTGCAATTAGAAGTGACTTTTCTATACACTCATTAAAAATAAATACATCTACAAGCAGACCAAAGACACTGTAGGCGACTTACACCGCGAGAAGAAAGAAAGGCGCGTTTTGTTTGCACTTCCTTTTTTTGCAGGCGTGCGCATGTTTTTCATTCTTTCGCTGTGACACATGGTTTATGTAAATTTAAATTGGCGCATGTGATAGACGCCACGATCGGTGATCAAAACCCCCCAAAAAACCCGAAACCGTCCGCCCCGTACAACATTTTTTTTGCGTGATGCATTTTTTTTTAAGTTTGGTTCTATTTTGATTTCCCTTCTTTTTTTGGGAATCAGAAGATGGGTCATGTTTTTATTTTAGGAGAATATCGACATTCTTGGAATGGAAAGTTTAGAATTTATTGGAGCGAGTGTGTGTGGGCGGCTCAATTGTTGTTGGTTGTGGTTGCTTGAGGTTTCCAGATGCTTTTCAGACGCATTCAGAATAATTGGTCCTGATTGGAATTAATATATGAAAGTATTTTAACTTAATTTCGTTTTTTTTTAAATAAATTTAAGTAGCTTTGTGGCACGTGTTAGGAAGGAAAATAATTTTAAATTTGTTATTGGAAAGGGATTAAGGAGCAAAACTTATTCAACAAAGCATTAAAAAAATAAATTTCATCCAAAGTGTGAATAATTTACAGATTTTGACATTGAAATGTTCAGAGAAATTCATCATCTTTCTTAAACTACAATAATGTGAAGTATAAATTTTAAAAATAATTAAAGTTTTGAGATATAAACAATGTGACCTTTAATTTTTATATTTTGACCTTGAAATTTTCTGAATTTTTTTTTCACCTCTTTTAAGCTACAATAATGCGAAAGAAAATTGTCTAAAAATTCAAGGTTTCTGAGATACAAATAATATGACCTTTGAATTTTATATTTTTAACCTTGAAATATTCAGTTTTGCTTTGAATACTTTTAAGTATTAGGGGTTTGAATATGAAAAAAAATCGTTTTAGCCGTTTTTGAGCTCCGATATATATATTTTTTTTAGCGAAAAAGTGTTTTTACAACAACTTAACCTTGAGAGATGTGACCTTGAAACTAAATTAAATCGAGAATATTTAAATGTGCAATTACTCGTTAAGTTAAACTCGGGATTTAATTTATATTTTATTAAAAAAAAAGTAAACGAACGAAGAATTGAGCACTTTATTGTAAATAAAACTGGAAAAAGTGCACTTAAATTCCAAATTATTATAAATAAGCAAGGTGTCAAACCAACTTCGTTTATTATAAACAATGTATGTACAAAATTTAATAAATTATCTGTCTGTCTGTCCAACTATACAAAGGCTACAAGCGTTGCCCGATTTCAGGCAAACTTGAAATCAATATTGTTGAAGACCAAAGGAAGGCGACTGTATTTATCTCACCACCCCTTCATCTCCTGAAAAAAATCGTATGCATAAAAATTTAAACGACCGTGTATTTTTGTGTGGGATTTAATCAAGCGAAAACTGTAAACGCGATCGCTACGAAATTGTACACACGTCTTGTTAAATATTCCGGCAGTAATATAGCCATATTTTCAACGCAAAAATAAACCGCGAAATCTGCGAAAAAAATTGCGGTTCGTGAAAAAATTGGCTAATAACAAAAATTATTGCGGAAAACGATTTATTAATGTTTAATTAGTCAAAAATAACTTGAGATAAACTCCAAGAATAGTTGCCTCATCGAGCAACGCCAAGAAATCTTCTATAAATTATAATCCGAGCTCAAACACAGAACCGATTTCAAAAGTTTTGTTTAGCACGGGTTAAAAACGACAGTTTATTTTTGGGATTAATAAACATAAAAACATTATTCGTTGAAAAAAACTAATTTACACAATATTTGTTTTATTTTAAAACACAAAAAAAATAGTTAAACTGCGAACAAAAATCCTAATTCTTAAAATTACAAAACAAATTGATTTTGCATTGCCCAAAAATGAAATCAAATATTTGTTTTCACCAAACAATTCCATCATTTCAATTTTAGAAGTGCATTTGCATAATTCCAAGCCAAAGAAACCGCTCAGTTTAAAAACAAATCCTCTCACGTAAACACAAGGCAGTCAAGGTCAACAATGCGGATTGCAATTTTTTTTTTTCAAACACAATTTTTGCTTTCCTCAAAATCGTTTACATAATATTTCAGCAACAACAAAAAAAGCCCATGCCGTGTTTTTTTTAGAGATTGACTCCCACTTATCCCGCTGCCACAATCTCAATGAATTTTTGTTGTATTTTGGTGGCGCATGTGTTTAGTTTTGAATTTACATTCACCGATAACAGACTTTACACAAATTGAGGTAATTGATTAAATGCGTGCTTCCTATTAATAAAATGCTTTCTCAAGAAACATCCCAAAAAAGAAGAACACCCAAAGAAAGAACAACACGAAAAAGAAGAAGAAGGGAACAAAATGGAAATTTAGGAAACCATCCCGTTCCGCTTGTGGATTGTACAAAATTGGATGTTCTATTTTTGGTGATCAATGCCACAATGAGAGAATGGTGGACGATTTAGTTTTTTGAACGCTAAAATCTTAAGAGTTAGAAAGATAGAAAAGTGGCGTTGTGTTTTGTTTTCAGATTGAAATAAAAAAGACATTGAACTTGCTGGAGGAGGCGCGCGGTGCCACTTAAAGATTGTGCCGGCCGTATTATGATTTTAGACCCGGCATTTGAATTGAAGTCTGTTGTTAGAGAAGCAACACTTGTGATTTTCAATCAGATTCAGTTTTTTTGGGTGAGCCGGTTCTAATTTTAACGATGTTGAAATTGGGAAAGTTTTCTAAAAAAAATTGTTTTTATTCGAGAATTATTAAAAAGAAGGAAAAATGGGATTAGTTTGGGACAATCAATGCCAATTTTTATATTTTTAAAGCGTGGTTGACTTAAATAAAACAATGTAGGTCACAATTTCTATAAATTTCCAAGGCTGCCTCACAATTTTCCATTGAATTTGATTCACTTCTGAACATCCGTGAGAATTGTAGAAAAGAATTGAAAGAAAAGTAGATGGTGGAACCACAGCGATAAGCCTTAACCCACTCTGGCCAGGGCAAAAAACCACCACGCTCGGTAGCTACTTCCTCAAATACCTCAACGATATGTCAGACAGGATCGTCCAACGATTCAGACACAGTTCCTAGACGCCACTGGAAGGATTTGAAACAAATACTTAGTTAAGCCAAGTGACCACGAGAATGGGTAGCAATAAAACGAAGCTAAAGTCCTTCATAGGTTCTCGTCACTTTAACCAACCAAGCCAAAGTCCATCGCTCATTGTTTTAGGCTTAGATTTGTTAAAGAGTTTGGGAAGTTTTAGTCTCCGGATTTGTTCAATGTTCGTTAAAGAGTTTTTAGTCTCAGACTCGATTGTTTCAAGGGAGGGCTTTTTTAGGCTCATTTTTTGAACAGAACCATATACTTTGCAATAAAATTAAGCCCATTTAAGTCAAGTAGATGGCTTTGATGTACAATCCAGCTCACTTAAAGCTCCTTCTAAGTATTTAAATTGAACAATCTAACTAATCTAGAATTTCCAGGATCTAAGCTCAATTACATTTATCTAACCTTTCCAAGGCTTCAAGGTGAGTGACCACTTCGTTATTCAATACAAAAAATGACGACATCATCAACAAAAGAAACTGAAGGATTATTCTTGAATTAACCTTGACGTCACAATTCGTGACTTTATTCTTGAATTTAAAAAACTGAATTTATTGAATTGAATTAACGATTAAGCCTCATGTTTACATCCCCACAAAAGAAATGTGGCTTAACTTTAAACAAAGAAAGCACAGGAATGCCGATGATAAAAATAAAACAATGAATCGGAAATTTATAGTCCGATGATTTAAGAAGAATCCCATTGACAGTCCGTGCTATCGACAAAACAAAAAAAAGCAGTCCGAATCCAAAATAAAAAGCGCTGGGATTAAAATTGGCCCGTGCACAAAAATGTCATCGCGCAGTAAACGTCTGAAGCGATTGAAGCCTGCGTTTTGATTTCATTTAATTTTATTACCCCACTATTAGTTGGAACTTGGAATTTCATTAAGTTCTGTCTGCCAACAAGTCGCAACAACATTCAAGAAACAGATCACCGCATTAGTTAGCCCACGATTATTTGATTTAAGACATTACGCGAGGATGCGCGTATTGACCGTCACACCACGTCAGTGTGTCACATCGCGCAAGTGCGGGGGGCTGCACACAAAAACAAAATGGGAAAACGAGAACATTTTTTAAAAATCTATATTTTAAGACATGATCATCATGAAAATGTAACAAAGTCTAAAATTATCTTTGTACCACATTTTGAGCAGTAGAACAACCAATAGATTTGTGGCGCGTTGTCTTTTTTCCTGCACACACCGCTTCCTATTTATTTTTTTCTTTTACACTTTTAGTGTGACTTAGCGACAACACTCAGCAGGCAGTGGGACATTTCAGAAGTGTGCGAACATCATCGCTAAAATAGCGATTCACTCACAACATCGACCCAATAAAATTGAAATTGATTCTTCCGCCAATCAGCGCTTGACGCTTGTCATTCCAAACAACAACACAAATTAAAATAACGATACCGTTGAGTGAACTGTAAAAAACATTTTAAAAAACGTAACTCACCTTGAAGCTGCAAAATGGTGTTTTGATATTCAGCCAGCTTCTCATCAACATAGTCCTGTGATTGGTTGGCAATAATTTCCGCCGTCGACGGTCCCGATTCCTCCTCGTCATCATAGATGACGTACGATCGCGGTTGTGGCGGCTCCAGCGGTATGCCCACATACTCGTACGGCAACGATGACGACGAGTCGTATGTGTACTCGGCGGGCGATGGTGCCGGCGACATGCGTGCATAACTGGGCGGTATGGGACTGTAAGTGGGTGGCCGAAAGGGACGCGGTCCATTGCTAAATGCCGCCGCTGCATAATCTGCTTCCGTGCGCTCCTGCATGTGCATGGGAGTGGGTGAGAAAAGCATGGGATGCATTTGCTGTTGTTGGGGATAGTGTGGTGATTGCGGTGGACGTGGTGGTCCCGGCCACATTGGACGTGGACACGGTAGATTTGTGGCACCGCGTGAACCACGCAGTCCCGACGCGCCAAACATTGGGGAAATGGGTGTGTTGGAGCGAGAGCCATTGTTGCCGTTGTTGTTATTCGGTTGTTGTTGTTGTTGATGTTGTTGCTGGTACAGTTGTGGGGGTGGGGTCATGGCGTGCGGGGGGCCATAACCGAAACGGGGTCCCGAAATGATGGGCGGCGGCGACGGGGCCCATGGTGAGGGCGGACGAAAATGAATGGGAGATGGTGGTCCGCCGCGACTCCAACCACGCGGTGGTTGGTTGGGTTGGTGGCCAGACATTGTTGGTTGTAATGTCTGGTCAGAGATTCAGTAGTTCTTTAATTTGTTCCTTATTGCACTGAGATTTTTGCACTATGAGTGGTTTTTTGAACTTTTTTGCAAGGTTTCCGATGAATTCATGAATTTGTCGGATGGATTGTGTTTTGTTGAGTTATTTTATTATTTTTTAAGATCGTCCAAATTTCAATTCATGCCTCACTTTAAAAACATAAAAATTATGGGGAATGGTAAGCGATTTTGATGTGCGTTTTATTTTAAAATAAAGGCGCCACTGCCCATCAAAACAATTCGAATTGTTAATTGAAAGTTATTACAATGTGGGACGTGCCAAAATAAAAATGAAATTGTCATCTCTAGAGACGCGATTAGAAAATTATCAAAAGAATTTTTTTGAAAACTCAAAATTATTGAAGAATTTATGGGACGCGTCCTAGAATTTTGCGGGACTTCTCTATTTATTGAAAAAGTAACAAAAGGCGAGTGTTGTAGCAAAGAAAAGCGAGAGCACACTTGCGTCCCATAATATCTTAAAGTTCAAAGAAAGTGAAAGCAAGACGACAATGATCGTGCGCTATTTCGGTTCCAGACACCAGGCGGATGCCATCCAAAACGCTGTGAGTTTTGACTCTTTATGCCAGACGAAAAGCGAGAAAATTAAATTGAAAATGAAAATTCCCTGTAGTAAAACGCCGTCGCTGCCCAGAAATATGAAACACAAAATGTTTGCCGGAGAAATGTGTGTATAAAATTGGCGCAACAGCCAAAAGCAAACGGTTACTGCAGCGGTGTCTGAACCTTCGCCATTGCCACACTCTCTCGCCACATCTCACAAAACCCTTGAAAATGACGTGCGAACACGATTTAAATTTGGCTGAAGATGTCTTTTGCCACACAAAATGAAGCATATTTCGGTTTCATTGCGCTTGCACAAAATTTTATGTCGCTATGGCAGAATTTTCACATAATCCCGATACATCACGTCGCCGCGTTGCGCGCACAAAACTTTTCAAAATGGCAGATTGTTGAGGAGAGGAAAATAAAATCCCACAATTTTTGCACACACACTCGCGTCTCGTTATATAATTGTACGCGGATATTCACACGGTTAAAAACTTTAATTTTCCAAATTGCACGAAAATTCACTTCATTTTCTTTTTAAAATAGCAAAAACTGAAGATCAATTAAAACCTCATTTCAATCAATTTTTTTTTGCCACAATTTTTTTACACTTTTTTTTTTGGTTGGAAATTTTTATGAAGTCCAAAAAATTTGATGAAGTCTTCCCGCACAGTATATGCGTGAGCATCAAATTTTTGCACTTAACTAAATTTTCTCACCCAATAATTTGTTCAAAAAAATAAAATATTCTGAGGGAGAAACCTCGTTGTGGGATTTTTTCGTATTTTATTTTGGGGGAAAAAATTATTTTTTCAATGCGGAAAAAAGCAAATTCAGAACAAAGTGTGTGAGTGTAACTAAGAATCTCGACGAGGCCGTTTTAATCACAAGAGAAGACTGAGCCTAAAGATCGTCGCGACGTTCTGTGGTGAACTGTATCGCGTCGGTATCGTCGGTTTGACATGGCGCGGGGTGGATTGGGGGGATTGCGATCGCTCGTCGGTTTTTTGGTTATTTAACGGCGGAGTGTTTAAATTACATTGATTTTGGTTCTTTTTAAAATCCTGTACACTGCACAGAGAGGGAGAGGGAATAGTGAAAGTGAGAGAGATGTGGATCGACGGTTGAATTTCGGGACTCGGCTCTATGTTGGCTTGATGCATCGCCAATCTATTTGTGGCGCACGCATAATTTATATTCCGTAAACATTTTGTGATTCTTTTTTTTTTTTAAATGGTGCGGTTAAGAGTGGAACAGTGGAGCAGTTGTGTAGTCAAGTCGGAAATGTTGTTTTAATAAAGTTAAGTACTTAGTTCTGTCCAGGTGTGGATTTCCGGCTTGGTTTGTGCGTTTGATCTTAAGCCATTTCGTTATTTTGAAGCGACGTTTGATGAGAGTTGTTACAATCTGACTTAAGCCCATCATTCCATCCATTGTGATCAAAAGTCAGCTTTATAAGGAAGCGCAAGATTCAATGGGACAGTCATTATTTAATCCTTAAGTCAGCTCTGTGTTAATTTGTGTTAAAACTACGAATTAAGGATACAGCTGACTTAAGGATTATATTTTAGATATTAGAATGGCATTAGTCAACCAAAGTACAATAGTTTCTGACGTATTTGATCTCAGGATTAGGAAGGATGCCTTTTTATTGGATTTAAATGAAGCCCAAAAACTGAGGATTCAAGCTTCCTACATCAACTCAAAACCTTTCTAAACCGTCCGGAAACTGGCTTAACCTATTTAATTTCCAATCCATCTATTTGAACTTCGCTTAAGGATAAGAAGTCCTCTCCAAAATGTTTCCCAACTAAAGTATTGAGCCCAAACTTTAATGTCTCGGGACCTCCTCCCTAGCTCCCACCAAACCATCTCACAAATCCATCTCGACCATCATATTTCTCGCACACCGATCCACCAGCACTCCTCATTCCAATTCAAATTACGTGAGTGCCAACTAAATTGAAGGCGCCTTTATGCGTCCATCGCACCGCATTCATCCTCTCTCGCATTTAGACGCTTCTTTTTTTTGTAAATATTATGTGAGCGATTGCACATACAATTTCAATACACGCCGGAAGTAAATGTGGCGAAACGCGCCACCAGTGTGTCTTCCTTCATCTTCCTCCTCGTGCGTTTTTGAAAGATTTCAAATGGACGCCGCAGCATTTCGAAAATTCATTCACTAAATGAATCGCCAGTCAAAATGAATTGTACCTTTATAAATGCAATTTGCCATCATTTGTGAGCGACTTTTAGTTAGTCGAATGATGCCAACAATTTGCAAAGATGAAGACACAAAAATCCCGTCAAATTGCTATTCATCATGCTGCTGGCAGATGGGGTCAAGTGTGGGGGAGGTGGAACGCACCGCCAACGTCAACAAACATTGTTTGAGAGTTTAAATATTTGCGGCAGCGAATTGAATTGTTAAATGTTTTGTTGAAATGAAGCACATTAATGATAGAAATATTGCGACTTTTGGGAAATTTATTTTTATCGGTTTTAAAAGAATTTTTATGATGATTATGTTTGCATATTTTGTTGGAAATTTAAAAATAGAAGATGAAAGATATTAAAACAATAACTTTTATACTTAGAACTACAAGTTTACCAATAAATATATTTTTGTTCACTACTAGAAAGGAGCACCATTAAAAATCACTTTCGATTCAATCCACGCACCAAATCGCACTAACTTCAATTTTTGATTTATTTATTATTCTTTTGACATTATTTTCAAATAATTATCGACCACCCATACCGCTCTCAGCCATAGGTCTCGTACACTATTCTATTAATTGCTCAACTGTAATCAACACCGTTGAAATCGCTTTGTTTGGAAACAGTTTTTGTTGCGGCACATTTAAATTACACAATTTAACAAAACGTGTTATTAATTAGTAATTATAAAATAGTTAGGAGCTCTAAACTCATCTCTTGAAAATTTTTAACTGTACAAAGAGAACAAACAGACAATGCAGGGAGAGCAGTTTGTGAATTTATTACGACTTACAAATCATGTAACCGCATAGTGGTTAATTAAATAAATATTACAAACCCCATTTTAACAAAATGTCATGGCAATCCGTAGGATTTTCAAAATCAATGCGTGTAAAGACGAACATCATTATTTCGACTAGAAAACTTTTTGGAGATGCAGTGGTGATAAACTCAACCCCGAAAATTTATTAAACTTATATCTAAACGGTGAGGCGACCGCGACGCACGTGAAAGTCTAATTAACTTAACTTCAACTATTGAGAACGAGAACGCGTAGAAATGTTATTAGTCGTTCTATCTGGCTTTGTTCCACAATTCGTTAGAGTTTATTGACAATAATTCAATGGAATTCGACTTAAGGGATGAAAAATGAAGTCATTTTTAAATAACTTATTCCTTAAGTCACTTAATTTGACTCAAGGGCAAATTCATCTCTCTTTCAGAAATTAAAACCGATTTTAAACGACTTAAGTCAATGAATGCGGCTTACCGGATGAATTTTAAACCAAATTATGTATTCACACAATTCAACTTAAAGAATGAATTTGTTTTATTTAAATAACAACTATTTTGTGATTTAAATTCGTACCTTAAGTCAAGTTTTTTAACAAAATTATCCCTTAAGTCAAATTCTGTTATAAATTGATAGATTTATTTTGTGACTTAAACCAAATTATGAACCTTAAGTCTAACTTTCTTACTTTATTCAAATACTTTGACTTAAGCCGAATTTTGTGACTTAATTTCAACTGGTAATCCATATTCTGTGTAGAGATCGCTGTTATAACTCTAAAATAATTTTTTCCAATAAAATTGTACCACTAATAAAACTGTAATAGATATTTATGAAAAAATAAAAACAATTGAAATAAAAAATTGAGTAAAAACAAAGCTTTTACAATGTTTAGTTAAATAAAAACTGCACGATATTTTTACATTTGTTTCGAATATTAATTTATTTCTTTTTAATTAATTCTTTACACAAAAATATATCTTTTTATTTTACTTTTTATATTTAGTTTTTCTGTATGTATAATATATTCAATATATTGTATTTAAATGTAAAACATAAAAATTGTGTGCACAGTAATTTTTAATCATAATATTTTTATGCATTTTTGTCAAATGTACTCACACCAATAATTTATGTGAAACGCAAACCGCGCACACACGCCGCGCTGGGGGGATGCGTGGCGTCGCGACGCCCTCGTTTTTGTTTGTTTTGTTTTTTTATTTTTTCCAGTTTTCTTGCTTATTTTCATTATGTTCATCATCCCCTTACAAAATAATCCATCATTTCACAATATATATATTTGTTTTGTATTTAAACGCAATTATCATTAAATAGTAATAAAAGTAATATATATAATTAATTAATTAATTAAAATACAAAAAATAATCGTAAATTAAAGTTCAAAAAAAAGTAACTTAATAAGAATTGTATCCTTTCACATTATTCATAAATCCTCTACAGTTTTATTACACAATAATATTTAATTTAGAAATTAGTTTTGTATGTACTTTGTTTTATTAAATCAATTTTTTGTCCACCATTATTCATTAATATTGTTTATTTATTTGATTATCTAATTGATTTTCATTATATAATTGTTGGAATATATCAGTATTTAATGTTTTAGATTATGATAAGCTTTTTATACTTTGTGTAATTTAATCCCTTAATCGATTAATTTTGCTTTTTAACGTTGTCACTTTAGTGGTTGGTTTTGAATTTGCAGGTTTTTTTTTTGGCGAAACATTTTGTACCTTCAATTGCTTCCCAATATTATGTACATTAAATTTTTATTTTTACAAAAGTCGTTACTATTTTCTTCATCGCTTAAAGACAGAAAGAAAGCAATTAAATTTTAATATGAAAAGGATTTTAAACCATTTTTAAAGTAAAATACAAATTATTTAATAAAATTTGACTTAAGGGATGAAAAAGGAAGTCGTTTTTAATTAATTAAATTCTTAAGTCATAGAATTCGACTTAAGGGTAAATTCATTCCTCTTTTAAAACAAATGTTAAATGACTTAAGTCACAGAATGCCAATTAACGGCAGAATTTTAAGTCAAATTCTGATTTTGCACAATTCAACTTAAAAAATAATTTGTTTTATTTAAATAACAAAAATTTTGTGACTTAAATTTGTACCGTAAGTCAAGTTTTAAACAAAATCATCCGTTATGTCAAATTCTGTTATAAATTGATAGATTTATTCTGTGACTTAAACCAAATTATGTAACTTAAGTCGGATTCCCGGACTATATTTAAATAATTTGACTTAAGCCGAATTTTGTGACTTAAATTCATCCCTTAAGCCATATTCTGCATAATTTTGTTACAGAATTACTCATCACTTAAGTCGTGTTCTGTAATTTAAACAAAAATTATGTGACTTAAGTCGTGTTCTTTAATTTAAACAAAAATTATGTGACTTAAGTAGAATTTTGCAACTTAATTTGAATTCTGTGACTTAAATTGAATTTCGTGACTTAAATTGAATTTCTTGACTTAAGAAATGACCATGTTTCAACCCCAAACTAAAAAGTGCATCCAATTAATGATAGAAAATTCGTGTGAAGCCTTTTGATTAAAAAAACGGAGAGTCTTAATTAAACACATTAAATAGTTTTTTGAGCATATTTTTACCATAAAATGAACCAGTGTGGATTGACACAAAATGAGCAAACAATTGTTCCGTAATGAAATAGAAACCGTTACAAGTAGTTGGTGTAACAACATAAAAAAAAAAATTTATTTTGGAAGAAGTGAGCAATTAAAGTAATTTTGTTGATTGAATTAAAATTACCAGAAATGATAATTCGATTAAAAATGGAAGTTTTTTTTTAGTTTTTGAGTGGTGTGTAAAAGCTACATAAATTTCGATTGTTCTCCCCCGCCCTCTCTCCATTACCTATTTTAAATATTTTTGTGGGTGTCAGTGTGTGTGTCCAGTCTGTCACATTTAAATCCATTTATAGAGTTAGTTTAGACATAACATTCATAATATATGTAATGAAATATAATATATTTATTTGTTTAGCATCATAATAATATACAATTATTTATTTATTTATTTATTTATGCATATTTTTTAAATATTACACATAATTCGGTTTTTTCTTTATATAGGTTTTTTTGCTTCTTCTGCCACTTCATTTCATCATTTATTTTATTATTATTTTAAATAATTACACAGTTCATATTTAAATTATGTTGTATGCGTTCTTTGTTGTTGTTTAGTTCCGTGTCAAATTTTAATCGCTAATGTTTAATATTTCATACAAATATAGGCATATTTAAGTCGGATGGAATTGCCGTTCAATATATTTAATAATTATATTTTCTTTATTTCATTATTTTAACATTCATTTCTTTTTCCACAGTTTTTTTTTTTGTCTCAATAATAATCGTCCACATTTCTACTACATATACAAATATTTTAATTTAAAATAATAAATTCAATCGCATTTGATACAAAGGAAATTAATTACTTTAATTTTTGTTAACATGAATTAGAGGTTTTTTTATTTTTTCCAATAATTTAAAAAAGTTTGTTGTAAAGCAGAAAATTTGCGCAAACTATTTGCTACCAATTTGTATATTTTATATATAAGTTAGGTACATACTATATTTATTTATCATTTTGTTTTCATCATTTCTTAAAGCAAGCATTTTCCATTTTCATTTTTTTTTATAAGGAATTTCATTTTTTCTGTAAGTTTCATAGTTTGATTTTGATGCTGCTAATATTTATTACAACAAAATATACATTCATTTATTTATTTATTTATTTATTATTATTTAAAATCAGTTGAAGCTATGCTTTATTTATTACACATTTAGTTAAAATTACAAGCAGGCAAAAATGTAACAACAGGAAATAATTAAAAGTAAAAACACTCAGCACAATAAATTGTGACTTAATATCAAAAATAAAAATTGATTACAAAAATTTGGTGGTGTACATTGAGAGAGTTTTTACGCGAAAAAAAAACGACAATTTATTAAAACACTTCTATCAAAATTAAATTGTATTTTTTAATTTGTTTGTTTAAAATTAAAAACATTCATAAAAAGCATGCATAATATTTAGGTAGATCTAAATTGTAGTTTATTTTATTTAATTCCATCACGTTAATATTTTTACAGTTTATTTTATTTAAAGTCAAATCGTTTTAAAAAATATTTTAATTTAATTAATTGAGTGGATTTTTTGTTTTGTTTTTCACCCCATTTTAATTTTTTGTTGTAATTTCACATTGAATTTATAATTTTTATGGCCATTAATTTCTTTAATATAACTTTTAATTTTAATTTAAAAAATATTCTAAATCATTTTTTAAATTTTAAATCCTTTCACAATAATTTTGTCTTCTTTTTCATTTTCATTTATTTGTGTTGTATTGTTTTTGGAGAACAATTAGGCATTTTTGTTAATCAATATTTAATTAATTTTAATTAAATAATTAAATAATGTGTTTTAAATTCTTTTTTAAAGTTTTTTTTTTGTGTTTGTTTGTTTCAATGCCACTATAATACAGAAAATAAATATTAACATATTTTTAATTATTAGGCATTTAGTTTAATGCATTTCTTAATTTCTTGTTGAATTTGAATTTGTCTATATATTTTCATTTAATCAATTAAAAAGGACCTATTTAATTTAGAACACAAAATTAGTTCTTGCAATTTGATTCAACTATCGTTATAGTCGAAAAGTCAATCGTTATGTCAAGACGTTGATCGTTATATTCAACATAGGAATAATAATGCGCTGTGTTTTTAAATTTAAACAATTAAATTAACAATTGTCATGTTTTTTTTGAGCCAAACACACATTCGATTATTTATTGGCAAAATGTAATCAATATTTTATTAAATTAATACGGTAGGTTTTCTATTAATGTACAATAATTGCATTTATTCAGTTTTTTAATGCACTGTATACGGAATGTTGTTAAATACAAATGTTTAAAAATTAAATTGTGAACGTTTTTAAATTTTACTTCAGGGGGAGTTTGAATTTTTTAATTAATTAATAATTAGAAAAAACAGCTGATTTATTTAAATAAATATGGGAAGTCATCGACAATTTAAACTTTTATATTTTTGACAATTTAAATAAATGCTTTCAATCTAAATGAATTCAATATTTTTGTTTGTTTAAAATTAATTTTTTGGGTGATTTAAAAATGTTCAATCAAACAAAAAACCTTTCATTATAAACATTTAATTTAAAACCCAAAAAAAATGTTTTAAAAATTTTCAAAAGAAAAAAAAATTGCTATTGCAATTTAACTTTAATCTTAATAATATATAAAATGTAATAAAAAACATTTTGTTATACATAACAAGCATATAATCATTTAATGTTTCATCATCATTCATCATCTTCATTTAAACTATTCATTGTTTAGCACCGTTGTTTGTTACATTTAACAAAAAATAATAAATCACACAATAATATCATGATAAAATACATTCGTGATTTAATAAACAGAATAATTGAAAAAGGAAACAAACAGAATTTAAAAAATTAATTAAAAAGCAAAATTTTATATTAAAAAAAAAAATTTTTTTTCATCAAATTATTTAGTCCATTTGTTTGAAAATTTGAATCAATCAGATTTCAAAAAGAAATTAACAATGTGACAAAAGACTTTTACATAATAAATTAATTGCAGAATATTTGTTTTTGCATAGGCCAAATTACATTCAATTAATTGTTTGGTTTCTCATTTAATTATTTTATTAAATAATAAATATTTTGCGATTTATTGAGATTTTTGTTTGCTTATTTAACAAATAGCAACAATAATTGTTGTAAAATCTATTCTTTTGAAATAAGCAAACTAAAATCCCAAAAGAACGCAAACATTCATTTGAAATTATTTTATTACATTTAATTATTCTTATTTTCCACTTCATTTTCATTTTTTACAGTTTAATTTACGAATATTTAGTAGTTCTATGTAGTTAGATTGCACATGGACACGTTTACACAAATAATCACGCTTGGATGTGGCGTTTTTTGATTAAACGACATTTAGAGCTGGTATACACCTATAATTGTATTTAATTATTTTTTTATTTAAGTTATTTGTATTGATTTAATTTTTTTTTGACTCACAATTATTAATTGATATAATGGATGATAATAATTGGATTTTATTATAAATCGTCTTCTTAATGAACATCAATTGTTTTTCATTCAATTCACATCATCTTTTACAGTAGTTTGTAGTTTAATTTTCTTTGTATTTTTTTTCACATTAAACACTGAACATCTTTTATTTAAAATATTGACTCTTGATTTATTATTTTGCAAATTTAATTTTTAAATTGTTAAACCACTTTTTAAATGGTCTTAAGTCCTTAAGCCATCTTTTATTAAATGGCTTAAATATTTATATAATGTTTTTTTTGGGGGATAAAAAGGAAGAAGAAACGCACAAATTTCAATTAAGAAAATAAAATTACAAATATGATTAATTATTTTAATGATTTTTAAACATTATATTGTTTTGGAATTATAGAATCGATACTATACGTTCAGTAATATTAATTATGTGGCTATGTATTTTAATAGAATGTTGTTGTTGTTTGATTTTTTGTACCAAATAATACAGATTTATTGTTTGTTTGTTTAAAAGCTGTTAAAATTTTTTTTTTTTGAATAAAAACTAATAAAAATCCGATTAAATGTAATAAATTAACAAAAAAGGACTAAAAAAGGGGCAACAGTAAATTAAAATGGTCCACAAAACTGATTTAAAAGTCTTTAAGTTACTTATTAATTTATGTGCGTGTTTTATTTTCAGTTTAATGCACGATTTGATTTCGCAACGATTTTGATCGTTATAATTTAGTTATTATTTTTTTGTTTCAGAATTAATTGAAATAAATATTACATTTTAGTCAACATTTTATTTTACAAGGTTTTTTATTTTAATTAAAACATATTTCACAAACGAACTTCTTTGAAATAGGCCTAAAACAATCATTGATAAAAGGATTCTACAGTTTAATTCCCCTTCAAATTATTTATTAACGAAACTGGACGATCAATTAATCGGCGATATATTTTAACAATTAAACACGAATCAAACTTTAATTCGGCGCACATTACAATTAAAATCAAATTCTTTAAATTAAAGCATAATTGTCTTAAAAACAATTTCCTTATCATTAAAAATTTTGTAAATTATGTTTTATTGCAATTATGCAAGTTTTTAATTAATGTGACTATAACAAATTACGGGGAAAAAATATTGCAACATATATTGGAATTATGTATCTCAATTAAAAACACAAATAATTTAATAAATATAAATAATAATAAAAGGAAATATTGCAAAAACAAATAGTAAATATTTAAATTCTACGTACTTTTTTTTTCTTTCTTATAAAAAACAGAATAAAAATTTCCCCTCATTCACACTTGAGAACGAATATTATAAAACTGAACGAAGCCATAAAAAAAACCTTGTAGTCTTCTCACCACCTTACATTATTATGTTGTAGTTACATTTAAATATCGAAAAAGATCTTGCCGAGTGCAGCAATACCGATGGCGGCCAACATAAACAGAACCACCGCAATTATGGACTTCTCATGGTCGGTGTACCGCTTCCGATTCCAGTAGCTACGGGAAAAGGCGCACCTCAAACGACGCATATTCCCACCACCCACAATACCGCCAGTGCTACTGCTGCGTGCTCCTCGCACCAAACTGCTGCTGCTGCTGCTGCTGCTACTCCCAACACCGGACTTCATCTGCTCACTCAATTTCATGTTACCCACATGATGTTTGTGGGATGCACCCGAAACAGCAGCGTGGTGATTGCTGTCGGTGACATCACCACCACCACCAACATGGTGGTGGCTGACATAATGCCGGAATATTGGTGAGAATGCTGCGGAAAGGTCGACACCACTGGGTAGCACACGAATGGGACACACACGGAATTGGTACTCATTGCCAGCATCCAGGTGGTCGAAATTGTATTTGGTCTCTGGTCCTCGATACACCTTAATTAAAAACAAACTTTAATTAAATTAATTCAAAACAAAAAAAATCAAACTCACCTCTTTGAAGTTAGTCTCCTTTCCACGGCACATCTGCAAGGAATACTCCACAGCATCAGCGAAAGTATTTTTGCTGTGCTGCCACTCAATGCAAATAATGCAAGCATTCACCAATGCAGCATTGTTGCTACCACCACCAGCAGCAGCATTGGCAACAAATGTGGCGCCCAAACTCTCAGCAATCCGTGGCGCTCGAATACTGCTTGGAATAATGGCCGAGGTGCTGAACTCATACTCCATGGAGTATGGTCCGACGCCGGCCTTATCCGTTTCCGCACAAATCCGGAATTTGTACATGGTCTGCTCCATCAGTTTGTGCACCTTGCAACTGAAGCTGGTGCCGGTGAACGCGGGCCGATACTCACGCGCCCGCTTGTGATACATCTCAACGTGGTAGCGTGTAAAATTCACATTTTTACCTTCGCCCCATTTGAGTTTAAGGAAATTGGGCGCAACACCATTGCACTCGAGTGTGGGCGGTGCTGGTGGCAGTGGCAGTGTGGTCGTCTTCAGTGACGATGAAAATGCTCCCGTTCCAATGCTGTTGACAGCCTGAACGCGCAGCTTGTACACAGTCTCCGGCTCCAAGTCAGTGACAGTGTATGTCAGTGCGTTTGAGTGGGTGGCCATCAAGCGATCACCACACTCAACATTGTAATGCAACACCGCTGAACCATTGCAATTCACTTCACACCAACACAATGTCACACTGGACTCCGTAGTGGAATTACTGGTGATGGTGGGGGCGCACGGTGCAGCCGCTGGCGTTTGAACAGTGACAGCTTCGGAAAAATTGCTGTTACCCGCCGCATTTGTGGCACTCACCCGAAAATGATACATTGTGTGGGGAGTAAGATTTTTTAAATCAATTTTTGGCTGCACCCCGCGATAGCACTCCTCGAAGCAAGTCTCCACGCCGGTTATCTCCTGTGCATACTCCAGCCGATACTCAAGAATGAGGGCACCATTTGTGTGTGGCTCCGTCCATGTCACCAGCACTTGTGTGGATGAGCGAATTTCAATTTCAGGTGGTGATGGCACCATGGGTGCGGCTGCACCGGCAGTCAATTGCATTTTATCCGACCACGCACCAGCACCAATGCGATTGATAGCGCGCACACGCACATAATACTCAGCGCCTGGGCTCAAGTGTGGCACAACACAAAATGCATTCTCACTGCGGTACAACACCCCAGAGTTATCATCATCGGAGTCATCAAAATTCTGCAGCTGAACATCATACTCCGTGACAGCGGCACCACCATCATAATCGGGCATTGCCCATTTAATGACAGCCGCACATGGACCAGGTGCATCCTGACAAACTGGTGGCTGTGGTTTGTCCGGGCACACAGCGTCCGTGACAACGGTGTGCACATCCGAGTACCCACTCACACCACCCGGTCCCTCGCATGCCACCCTAATTTGATATGTGGTGCCGGGTTGCAATCGATCACAGGTCACCTCGTTATCAGCGCCAGCGTACATTTGCTCAAATGCCCCGCCAGACGCAATCTCCAGATAATACGTTTGTATGATGTCGCCACCTTTGTCACTGGGGGCATCCCAACGCATTCGAAAATGTGTTGCATGAATTTTACCCTTGACGCCCAACTTCACCGGCACACTAGGTCGGCTGGGTTTTGTCTTAAACACCACCTCCTCGCTCCACGCCGAATGCCCAGCCTCATTTTCGGCACGCAAACGGAAATGATAGGGTGTGGCACGTCGCAGACTCGTGCAATCGTAGCAAGTGTTCAGACCAGTGTACACTGCCAAAAATCCATGCCCCGACTGATTATCACACATTTGCAGCGTGTAGGTTTCTTCGTTGGTGCGACGCACCCAACCAATGCGTAGCGTGGATGCAGTAGCGCCCTGGAATTGTGGTGAAGCCGGCGGTTGTGGTACATTGCCCGATGTGCTGTGTGTGGCCACCACTGAGTACTCCGACATGCCGCACTCATTAATGGCGGCCAATCGAAATCGATACGCTGTCGATGGTTGCAATTTTGCCAAATTGTACTGCTTCGCCTTGATCCGCACCACTTCGACAAACTCGCCGAATTTGCCCTCGTCGTACTCCAACACGTATTGCTGGATGTGTGCCCCATTGTCAGTGGGGGCGCTCCATCGCAATTGGAGGGTGTTCTTTGTGCGTTTATTCAGTATGGGTGGGGCGGGTGCGTCAGGTTCGCAGGGTGGTGCCCTAAATATGGTCGCTTCCGAACTGTAACCTTTATACTTGTCGTAATGCACTTGCATGACGACGGCATAATCGAAACCAGGTCGCAGGTCACGCACGCGACACGTCAACGATGCACCCTTGAATATACTTTTGTACTTTCCATCTTTGCCTTTGTCACTGAGCAATATTTCGTAGTCAAAGTCTTTCGAGTGTGCCGCAATCGATTCAAATACCGGCGACGATGAAGATGAGGTGGTGGTGGTGGTGGTAGTTGTGGTGGTGGTGGTGTTGTTGTTAGCGGCGTTAGTTGTGGCGGCAGCTGGTGCTGCAATTGGTGTGGGTGCACTCCATTGAATATAAGCCGAACGTGGCTGTATGTCGGAGACTTGTGGCGGCTGGACGGCAGACAATTGCTCCCGAATGGATTGACTCTCCGGGTCTTCATCTGCGAGTAATGATGATTCATCATCTTCAACCATTGCGGTGCCACCATTGCGCGTCGATTTGCGACTGCCACCATTTACCGCAGCACCACCCTTTTGTGGTGAGGATGACTGTGACATTGTGTAGGGATTCAGTGTCTGATTGACAATATCCGCTTTATTGTTGACATGCTGTAGCAGATTCTGCTGCTGTTGCTGTTTCTGCGGGGTGCCTTTAAGTATTTTGTGTGAGCGTTGTGACCTGTCATCTTTGTTGTGATAGTTCCCAGTGGATGAGGATGGAGTTTGCGACGGATGTGTTGGTACTGTTTGTGTTTGTAAATGCGCGCCAGGTATTACGTAGGGACCTGGATTTGGGTAGCCAGCATAGAAATGGGGCGTTGTGCCATTTGTAATCTGTGTGTGGAGGAACAGGAATGTTAGCAACACGTTTTATGATAATGGGGATAATTTAAATAAATTTACCAAACTTCCAAATGGCGAATGTATGGGCGGCATGCCACTTTGGTGTTGCGTGTTGGACAATACAACGTGGCGCAATGTGCCACTTTCATCCACAAACTGCTGCATCATGTGACCCGGTGGCACTTGCACTGGCATCGGAATGGGTGGGGAGCCACTTTGTGATACCATTGGAACTGCTATTGGACCTGCAAGGATAAAATAAGGATTATTAAATTGAAGGTTATGGAAGTTGTTTGAAAATGTTTAAAATTTGCAATAAAATATGTTTAATGCTGTCGCCTTAATCTTAAGATATCGGGGTCCGAACTCTAATCCCTCCTAAAAATATGCTTCACTAATTAATTATTTTGGACGTGGGAAGCATTTTTAATCGACCCCTAAACAAGGACGCTAAATAACTATTTAGGACTCGGAGAATAGTTTTAATGGACCCCAAAACAAGGACCCTAGATAAATATTTAGGACCCTGGAAACAAATTTAGTAAAGAACCCTGGTTGAAAACCATCTAAAAATTGGGTTCTTTCAAACAGCCCAAATACTCTCAGACCGTAAACATTGAGACCTCCTCAACCACCCTTACCAAAATCCGGAAGATACGGCGCACACATAGTAGGGGTCGGCCCTTGCACATGACACATCTCCATAAAATATGGAAGTTGCTCCGCCGCCGGATAGTAACCACCATCAGCTAACGGCAGATACACACCACCACAACTGCTTTGATCCTGCGTCACATACATTTGGTGATGGGGGGGATTCTGTTGTGGTGGATGCTGTTGATGCAACGGTTGTTGCGGATGCTGAAGTTGATGTTGCTGCTGTTGTTGCTGCTGTTGCTGTTGCTGATTGTGGTGGTGGTGATGATGATGGTGATTGTTGTAGTGATGATTTATGCGTCGCCGCCCATGGCTGTGGTGATGGCTGGTGGTGTGGTGACCGTTGCCATTGTTAGAATAATGTGCACCGGTCGAGGATGTTGAGCTAACACCATCGTCACTAACATTGCTGCTGGTGGCGCTGTAATTGTGTTGTTGCGTTTGCTGTTGTAGGAGGACGGAGCAAAGTTCTGGCTGAGAGATGACAGCATCCAAGTGCACCATTGCCAATTTATTTGGTAGTTGGGGGGGGACCAATGTTTTGTAATGTTTTTTGTTATTGTTGTTTTTTTGTCACTTTACTTCTTTTTTTATTTGTTGTTGTTGAGTGGGCAATTCTGCCTCAAATTAAATTTATTTTTAGATAATCGCACTAAAACTGAGTTCGGCTTCAACTCTTCTGTTGGGGTTATTTCGACGCTTCAAATGTTTTTTTTTTTTATGGCTTTTTTGGAGTGTCATAAATTTTGGTCATGATAACAAATATTCTGGAAAAATCATAACATTATGTAACAAAAAACGTGTGACCTCGATCGAGTGTGCTCTCAACGGAGTGAATGACATGATGGGGTGTGTGTGTGCGTGAAGTATATTATTAACCAACTCTTTTTCATTGACGCCAGAGCATGGATTTGCTGGATTGAGAGGGATGGAATGGAGAGCATTTTTATTTAATCATTCACATTTTTTTTGGGCAATCAGTACGAGGCTGTGTCACAAGGGGCAACAATAATTATTTTCATTAATTATTTTGAAGTCAACCAGCGAGATAACGGCCCACAGAGGAGGCGACACAGAATACTGGAACTATGTACATCTGTGCAGAGAGGCAGGAGGTTATCCGAATATGTGATTTGACTATCGCCAGCGCGTTTTGCGTCTTTCTTTGTTCTATTTTTTTTATTTTTTTCAAATAGCTTTACAATGTCCGTTTTAGAAACACATCCGCTTCGTTGGAAAGATAATGTAATTAGTGTAACATGGTTTCATTGTGTGATGAGATTTTGTTTTATTCAAGTGCTGATTCTTTGCTTTGTAATGGAGACTTTAAAAATGATGTGGTGGTGTTGGACAAGTTGTCATAATTTCAAATTAACAAACATACATTTTCAATTAAAGTTAAATTGTCAGGAAAAGCATTGATGACTATTTAGGAAACACCAAGTCGGTAAAGTGGGATGTTCAGTTAATTTCTTTTATAGCCACCATCAAGCAAAAAAAAGGATCTCTCAGGATAATTTATGACACAATGGATGATGTATACTCTTGCGTCTTTGAGAGACTACCCGCATGTCGTAAAAATGGCTGCTTTATTTAAACAAGCTTTAAAATTACTTTAACTTCAATATTTTTTCCCCTTCTTCTCACAAACTGCAGTAAAGTAAGGCAGATAAAATAATAACCCAGACAAACAACGTCAAGTGTTGCAACTACAGAGACTACTCACTGAATGGATCATGGCCATTACACCAGTTCAATAACAGCACCCGCTTCAGTTATGTTTACGTGTTTCCATTTTATTGTTTGCAAATAAATCATAAATTTGCAACAACTTCATAAAATCGACTGACCAGTGCAGACTGAAGACACGACTTTTTTTCTCGCAATTTTAAACAGTGTGCGTGCATGTTGGTTGCACTAACATCATCATCAAAACCAAATTAATCGTCCAAGTCCGCAACATAACGTTTTCACAAGTATGAGAGAGGAATGGAACATGAGAATTGAGGACCGCAATATTAATTACATTTGCGTATGGCGTTCTAAATTGTGGAGGACGCTGGACGATGCCTTTATTACAGCGAATAAATGCCGTAATGAATCCAGAGAGGATCCCATTAAAAATACAACGCCGAGTTATATATTATTTAATGGGGCATTCAAATCAATCAGAAAGAGATATACGCCAGACAAATGCATTAAATTCGAGGTCTCTTTTGATTTAAATTTGTTAAGTTTTAACTGTTCACATTTTAAGTGTCGTGTAGTGAGGCAATTAATATTTTGTAAAATCGCTCCATTTTAATGCATAGAGTAGTAAAATTTTAACAAAACACAATATTAAATTGAGAAGTCCCGTTTATTGGCGCTTTATCACATCAAAACATATGCTTTTTTCTAACTACTTAAGTATCGCACAATTTAATGAACAGTTTTACATACTTTATTTATTTTTTAATAAAATACACAAAAATAGAAATGACAGAGCTACACACATTGCACAAGTGTTTTCTAAATTAATAAAAAAAATTTGTTGTACATAAAGTAGCACGAAATTGAGATTGGATCATAACGGTTCATGTCATAAACACAAATAATAACTAAAGCACTACGTGCCCCCCACCCCACTGCACGCATTAAAAATGTGTATTAAGTTTTCACAAATTTCCCAGAACAAAAATGACGCACATGACGGTTTATTTTTAATTAAAAATAGTTACATCATGCAACGGCTGTAATTCGCCAAATGAACCGTAACAATAATCAATTGTGTGTGTGCAGATTAAAAGCAATTAATTGAATTTTATTTAAATTAAATAAATATGGGAATACGAAACAATGAAACTTTGTTTAACGAGGGAAAGAGTCAGTGTTGGAGGAGCGAATAATTATCTGTTGACGGACCCGTCTTATCGAGGTTTGTTTATTTTTATTGTGAAATGTTGTGTCAATTAGAATTTCCAGTTAAATGAATAATAAAATGCAGAATAAATAGCGTTGTTTTATTTAATGGAATTCATTTAATTTAGTATAATTAATAGGAAATTAATTGTATTTATTTAATTAAAAAATAACACAGTCAAGATTTGTTGTCTATCATTTTTGTTATTTAATTAATAAAGAAATACTTTTTAAAAATTATTTTAATGAAGCAAAGTAATTCAAAACATGTTAATTAAATAAATTAAAAAACAATATTGACCTTGAAAATAATTTATAACACAAATTTTTAGGTTAGGAAACTAATTACACCATAACGATTGTAATCGTTATGGTGTAATATAATATTTAAAAGAAAAGTTACAATAAAAGGCTTTTAAACCATAAATGTCTTCAAAAAATTAAACTTTTATTGCTTTTCATTAAAAACAGTTATTTTCTAAAAACTAACAAACATCGCTTAATGTTCTTTGGCTATAGAAAATAATAATTAATTGCATTCAGAACATAAAAACGAATTTATGATCAATCATATTTTGTTGCAGAATTTCAACAATGCTCACCAATGTGAATTATTTGCTTTCATTGGACGTCATATTTTATCGTGATGAATTTTTTATCATATTTACTTAATGTATTTTTGTGTTCACGTACAAAATGTTGATGTTGCTACAAATTTTATTTGATATTAGCTGACACAACAATCACAACAATCGCAAATAGAATTTTTGATGTCCAACGAGTTCATGGAAGCAAATAGAAATATTTTTTGTTGATTTTTATTTATTGCGCTGAAATATCATTCACGTAATTTTCATTTTTATTTTAGCACAATATCAGGGGAATACCCTATAACTATTATTTTGATGGATCATTTCGTTTCAAAAATGGGAATTGTCTGGAGTAAAAAATTACCCCACAAAATAAAATGGGATTTTTTTGCCTTTCAAATTAAATGATTCCATAAATCATTTTTTGCCCGGCAATAAATAAATAAAAAATCATGTTAAATAATCCCTATTTTAAGATTAATGATTTTGTTCCCTGACTTAAGCTTATCAACAATTGACTTAAGCTATTCAACATGACTTTAAAAATTAGCCGCGCCTCTTTAATCGTGTTTAAATAGCGCATTCAGTGACCCGTAGGGTGCATCGCCAAAAATTATTCAAACCTAATCAGTGAATAAATATTTTGGCAAATTTTAATGTTTGTTGTGTTGTTCAAAAAATCAAACGAGTTTTTTTTTAAAACAAGGCGCCATGCCATAAAAATTTATAAATAACAGAGGTGAAAATGATAATGAAGTATATTTTTCACATTTTGACGTAAATTAAAAACAGGGGTGCCCCTTAATTTGTTTTTTATTTTTTTAGGGGCACATTCTCGAAGGCAACACTAGCTAATAATATAATAAAACTAGTTTAAAGGTTTTTAACTTGCTTTAAATTGTGCAATTATGAATTAAATTAATTGTAAATGTACAAAATTATCAAGTTTGGACCTCTTGGAAACATTATAATCACATTTCTGTGCAATTTTTTTTTAATTTCCACTTAATTAAATAAAATGCTTTAATTGGATAAGCCTTATTTATTTATAGAAAAATAAAACAAAAACAAACGGTAATTATAAACAAAAAAGTCGCTGATAATTTAAAATTTTGGAAAAAAAAAACACAAAATTACAGGAAGCTCTGATAACTTGAAAAAGAATTAAATTTACCAAAAAAGTACATAATTTAATACACACATTATCTGGTGGTATAAATTAAACGACACTTGATTACTTAAGTCATTTCCTTTGAAATATCAAAAAACAGAACTTTAAAATTTCAAAAAATAAAAAATTAAATTCATTTTGTTTTCTAAAAATTAAGCAATCGACCTTGACGAACAAAGAACTATGGAATAAGAAACAACTGAGCAAAAGGAAAGAGACTGATAATTATTTGACATTCACATTTTTGCAGAATGATTCTTTACAAAATAGCTACTCGTACTTCTTTGTTGCTAAACGTGCAACACAAATGATTGAACGAAAATGCATAAGTATATTAAGGTAAGCACAAAATGTCAGCTGATTGAATACAAAATGTGTGGCTAGCGCGCAGTGTTACCAATTGCTTAATTTTAAATTCTTCTTTATCATTTTCTTCATTGTTATTGAAAAATTTTCTCATTATAAAATGATGCACATAAAGTTTTAATAAAAATCGTCGTTGTGCATTAAAAAAATACAACAACAACAAAAGTTATTTTAATGGAAGTAAAAGTATGTGTAATAAGACAAAACCACCAGACTCCAAAGAATAATAACCAATAAAAATGGTATAAAAAAAGAATAATTGCCTACACAAAATAGGTTTTCACCCATACAAACGTCCGCAAAATGGCTTACAGATTTTCCAGTTCTTAATAGTGCAGAGTTCGCTAAAAAAAAGAACTAACTACCATGCCATAAAAAGCATTACAAAAAAAAAATTGCAAAGACATTAAAAAAATAAAGCAGCCAAGGACGTTGTCGTACATTTACCTTTAGTTGGTCGACCGTCGTTAACTCCACTTTAAAAGTTGCTATATAACACAAGCCCAAGACAATATTATATAGTCATGAATGTGGAAATGTGGAGACGAAGGAGAAAAAAAAAATGCCCATACAATGTAACTCTCAGTGGAACCACGAACACGTATAAGAACGAACAACTCGCTGAGACAAAGACAATGAATGTATGGAAGATGTGAAGAAAAAAAAAAGAAGTAAAAGACGTAAGTACCAATGATGGCTGAGGCTTTGCAGCATTGTGGGGCTTAACATTTTGAAGTAGCCAGGCACACAATGATTTTATTCACAATGAGGGAGATCGTCCAGGCGGTTGTCTTTTTGCACACATAAAAAGCTTCCAATTTTAACATTGCAACATAAAATAAAGTTATTTTTTAAAGTAAGTGTGTCTGTGTTAAAGCTTTTTTATTTTTAAAGGAACAAGATATATTGGAATTTGCATTCACTTTCCACATCATCGGCAATAAATGAGCCAACATAAAATATAGCGCAACAACAACAGAGCTACATAAAGTAAAGAGTCATCAGTTGCATCGTTGGTTGCACCGATATAATATTATTTATGTACAATTGCAATGCCTGTTGAACACCACCGTCGATAATGAACAGACACCACAAAGTTGTACGTGCACAATAATATCTTCCACACAACTTGTTCTTTGTCATCTTTTTATTTTATCCAAACAATAACAGGGAAAAAAGATAAATGGGAAAATAAAAAAATGGGAAAACGAAAAAAAAACAACCACTATAAATACTATAACTAGTTAGTTGCAGTTTGATTACATTAAATTAGTGTAGCTGGTTTTTGAAATGCGATTCCTGGCATCACTGCGCTACAAGTTACAACAGCCGTGTAATCCCGTTAAATGTGCATAAACGAGGCTCAACGTCAAGCGTGGAACTGTCACGCGTTGGCTCCTACATTTGTGTGATGAATAAAGTTACACACTTGATTGGAGCCACGTCGGCATTATACACACATTTGTCGGGGGGCCAAAACGTCGATCAGTTCCACTCCACAATATACATTCCGCAAGTATAACTACGTACACAATTAATGGCAAATAGCAATTGACGACAATGGTTTATGTTACTTACGTGTAAGCATAAATTCAACATCAAACATGTGTGGAAGATTTATTCGCAATAGCTGTATGAAAATTCCGTTATATTTAGTTGCAGCTCTCTTGTTTAATCGTCATAAATGGCAAACAAAACCACATATCGAGTGGGCATAGTATTAATACCGGCTACACCTTGTAAGTTACAGTTTACACACGCAAATACTCGAGAGGAGAGCTAATAGATCAAATAAATAACACATCTATTGATGACGAGATGATGATCTTTAGACGTAAAAATTGTTCAAGGTGATAGATTTGTGAGCGACGATGACACATTGTGAGTTTTGGAGTCAATGCACGATTTGTTTCAATAAACAGTGATGGTTGGTACAGTCTTTTACTAATTTAAAAGTCAAATATTTAAAAAAAATCTTATTTTTTCCGTTTTTTGAAACAAAATCTTTAATTTTAATTTTTTTTTCTGGACACGATTCGGTTTTTTTTTAACAACTTTTTTTTGGACACAATTCCTCCCACATGGCATGGCGCCTGCATAACTTACATTATTAAAATGCTAATGAGCGCTCATTTAAATATCAATTAGCTGCACTGTGCGCGCGCTCTCAGCGCTGATCAAAGATTAAACCAGGCAACACTGCACTGGCTGAAAAGTCATAGCGCACCAAACCTTTTGGAATAATAAACATTGAACTTCCAACTAATTTAGGTAGCATGCTGGATAATATGTACTTTACTGCGCTGCAATACGCCCCTCTTATTATAAACAGTAAACACAAATGATTCGGATTTAAGATAAGCATCGCAGATTGTTTAAATTATGGAATATGGGGGCAGCAGCATTCAGCCAGTTCAAGGCCTGCAAAGTCAAACCGTAGAGTGTTTTGACTTCATAACGAGAGTTCAATTAATTTCGTAATTTCTTTATTAATTATTTAATATTTGTCAGGATATTTAATAACGAGTTTTAATAATTAAAATTAAATTAAACTCCTGAAGTTATGCACACTTTTAATTCAAGTTAAAAAAAATTTAATACAGTTTTTCAGTCCTAGAAAATTGGTTTAACAATAACTTTAATGATATTTTAAATTTACCGTTAGACGTCCTTTAGGTAAAATAAATCTTAACTGTAAAAACTTTTATAAACAACGCCATTTAGAATTAAAAATGTAATCACCAATTTAAAAATATCTACACGCAAAGTAGCTGTAATATGCAATTATTAAACAATGGTACTCGCACATAAAATTTAATTACCCAGTGAGCAATAATGTGGTCAAGGTCACAACGAGAAACATTACAAGTTATTCGAATGATTTATTGCCACGTCTCAGGCATTCCAAAACATTGAAATAAATTAAAATAAAAACGGCTGCCTGAAATTTACATTCCTTTAATTTTTTTTTTTGTAATTGCAAACGATCAATCATCTTTAAGTTAAGGAATGCAGACACAACTTCTTCATAAGAGGGAAAACAAAAAGAATTTTAAAAACAATTATTTTAAAATTCCTGCCGCATATTTTAAAGTGCATTTATTCAGTGATGCATTCTTTTGTTACAAAAACAAAACATCTGGATTGTAAAGTTGTGCAAAAAATTGAAGTCAAAAATCTCATTAACTTAATTCATTGCACAAAACACAATAATTGTGATTAAATAATTAACTTTACAAGATGTTTTGATGAATAATCTCGGGATGTGCTTTTAGTAACTATAACAATTCACTTATCAGTTCAATACTAGTTAATTCATGTCAAAGAGCTTTAAATTATTGTTACTATTATCACTAATTGAACAAAACTTGAATGTGAAAATACTCATTACGACTTAACGGGAATTAAATAAAATCGCTTTAATGCGATCAAAGCGATGCTGACCGATCACAACAACATCGACATTACAACGCAACGGGAATTCCATGATTTAAATACGAATTATTATAATTTAACAGTATTGATAACGGTTTAAAAACTATATATTTGTTGAAAACAGAACAACGCTGCACTAATTGTTTTTTCATCATAACAAAAACAGCATTATTTCCGCTTAAAAAAAAAACACTTGACAAGTACTAAAAAATATATTTACCCAATAAACAATTCAGCGTGTTAATTAAAAATTTCTTTATGCCTTTTACGACTTTGGATTAATGCAAAATTAAATAAATGCGATATTGTTTACAGAAATGTGGTGCGGCATGAGTGGCGAACGCTTGCGCAGTCAGTGCAACTTGCGGGACAAATTCCACGCAATGTTTGTACAAAAATATATAAACAAGTAACACATATTATTATGAGTAACAAACAACTGATTAAGGGAGCATTCATCATAACTAATAATACATATTATTGAAAATAATGAAGGAATTCTGTGAATTTCAGGTTATCAATGTTAAACAGTTGTTTTAGATAGTGGCAAAAAATGATTGGGTTGAGTAAGCAATTTCAATAAACATACTTTATTCAATTCAAGGAATAATGGACTAACAAATTTGCAAAAAAAAAAACATAAAAAGTAATTCATTTAATTTTTTTTAAATGTAACATTTATTTGTTGTTTTTGTTCAACAGAGCTGCTTAACGATTTGCTTGAAAATTATTTTGATCACAACAATTGATTGAAACGATAATTTAATTTGGGCCAAAATAACGGTAAATCCTTTTTATGTTTAAATAATAATTAAAATTATTTAAAAAAAAAATGTGTAAGGAAAAATGGGTAAAAAACCCCTCAGAAAACCTTCAAAATTAACGGATTAAATATTTCAAAATAAGTTTGTCGCGGTGTCGAGAGTACTAAATCACGAGTAGTACTAAATTACGAATAGTACTAAATTTTTCCCTATGGTTGAGGCTCAACATCAAACTTTGAAACATAAATTTGTACGTAGATTATATTTTTTACAGTTCATTCAATAAACTACAATAAATCTTTTATGTCAATGGGTGCTAAAAAAATTAAATTTTAAACATCAACAAATTTACGATGCATGTTTTACCAATTTAACAACATCAATAATATGTACTAATGGGTCGATAAATTCGCAAATTTATTAAACACACACACGATTTTGTTACAATCCCCCTTTCTATTTATGTCACACATCTGACATCACAAACAATAAGTAGATTGTGAACTATATTTGTGTACTAATAAAAAAGAATGATTCATAAGTGGTGACGCTATGATTCATTGAGAGTGCACTCATATACACATATGCTAATTAAATAAGTAATACAGCCAAGCTATTATGCGCTCGCAGGCAATGTGCCATTGTTCTACTTTATGATTGCATTAACATATTTAATTCTACAGATGTTTTCCAATGCGAAAATGTTAATGCAATTGCATTGAAATGTATGTTAATGACGCATAACATCATAATTTGAGTTTGTGTTTTTTGTTAATTGTGTTTTAAAATATGTAATTAACAAACGTTGAATTATTTTAAAATTTGCGACGCGATAATTATTTTTATTGGCACAAAGGCAAATTTTAGAAAACAGCGTAAAGTCATAAAATAATTTTTTTCTTTTTTATTATAAATTAAACTTGACTTATATGTTTTTTGTGCTTGAAAAGACTTGCGATAATTAAATGGAATCATTAAAAAATATCACAGACAACTTTCCCAAATAAACATTTTAATTATAAACAAATTATTTTTAGTACACCAAAAAACATGTGATAAAATCGTTGTTGTACTAAACTAAACAATAGGAATTCAATGTTTGCACTAAAAAATATTCTAAACAATCAAATCTAACGCTCAATTAACACAATTGACAGTAATGTACTAATTATCCCCACCGTTATCTATCAAACGCATTTAGTTAATTAATTAAAATACAATTAAATCTAAATATACATCATTCAACCGAATAGAAAATGCTAGTTATTCATGAATAGGTCATTAAACTGCATGGCATTTGTGTCTGGCATTTGAACAACAAATGACTGATTGTCTTAGCCTTTGACACCCACTTCAAAATAGTAAGCTTGCGCACTTATTTCGGTGTCACACATCCTTTTGAATGAACATTTATTTAATTTAAATTTGTGTCGTATCACAACAAAATAATAATACAGAAAACAATGAGTGAGTAAATTTCGCAAGTGCGAGACAAAATGATGAAAATTAAATGAATGAAATACAAAAATGTATGTACGATAAACAATGCGGATGTGCGCATAATATGGAAATAAATGCGCAAGCGCAAGTTGAAAGTACAATTTAGATATTAAATTTGATAAACAAATAATAATTTTTATGTTTTCTTCATACTGTTTAAAGTACAAATAAAAAAATAAAAGTATGTATATTGAAAATGAAGACAATAAATATTGTTATGTGGTTTTAATTTCAATAAACGTAATTTAAATTAGGTGGGTTTGAATTTTAATTAAAATCTTCTTTAAATCCAAAATGTTGTACTAAAAATGTAAATCCGATGTACTAAATTGCTAATTACGATCGTTACCATTGATAAATTGTTGATTGGGCGACAGGTAAATTATTAAAATTTCCCCTCCTCAATTTCACCCATTAAAAAAATCTGATTACTTCCCCAGGCATGTTCGGAGAAACAATTTTATTTGGAAAGATAAATTGATTTAAAATTAAAATTGTTACATAAATATTCCAACAAAATTATTTTAATTGATTAATTCAATTAAACATTGATATGAACAATGAAAAATACTTCTATTAAATCAAAATTACCATAAAAAATCCCAAACAAAGCGATAAAAATCATTTACAAACAAAATCAATTAGTACACCCGAAATGAAATAATTGTGAACCCCACAAAATAAGACAATCCATTAATGAATATCGACTAATTCAATTTCCACGTGTGTACTCGTATGTACGTCTATAAAAATAGACCATAAATCATCGACCTGTTTACCTGTTGCACGCCTTCATGCCTTTTATTGGGCATTAATTTAACCCACACATTACAAAAACCTGCATGGCCGGTAGTGTTTTGCATTTTTTTAAATAGAAAAACTTTAAACTTGAATGATAAGTCATTTTTAGTTGAAATACAAAATTTAAAAACTAAATGTATTTTGGCAAAAAAACATAATTTGCTTATAAAAACATAATGTCACAAGAAACTGAGTATATGTCATAATCACTTTTTGAAATTTCGTCATGTTCTAATCGTACATACTTTTTAGACCTTGAATAAGTCATTAAATGAACCTTGACAAATTTAACAAAATTATTGGTTTTGTAATGGCAAATAAAAAAACAATATGAACATAAAGTATGATCGTTGTACAATTAAAAAATAAAAAAACATAATTTGATCTTGAAATAAAAATTCAATAAATTTTAAGTTCTGATAAAAAAAAGATAAATAATAAAAAAAGTTTAAAAAAAAAAATTCAAAATCATCACAAACAGCCTCAAATAACATTCTGAACCACTGTTGTGAGTCGAATCAACGTTTCGGTTATTACCCATGAAAATTCCACTACAATTAATTATAATAATAACTACAAATTACAAGGGTTAAAAAGGCCCACGTTAATTTGATAAAGTCATTTATTAAAAATTAATGTAAGTGACAATAAACAAAAAATGTAATTCTCGTTTTGTAAGTAAAATTAATCTTCTTTCTGAACTACACGAATTCTGGTGATGTATAAAATGCTCCACAATCCGGTCAATTGAATTAATAATAATAAAAATTGCACAAACAAAAAAGAAGTGCATCAAAACTGCAACAATTAACAAGAAGACAAAGTGTTTTTGTATGCATTTTGCGCGTACGCAAAGTGACATATTTAATAGAAATCGTCGCATTTTTATTTTCTGATTATTTCACAGTTTGTTGACACGATTGCTAACTCAGAGAGTGCGATTCTCCATATTAAATCCACATTAAATCCATATTATATATGCATCTAAAGCGCGTAGTAATTTAATAAATAATTTTGAAGGCGCATTCTTTCTTCCACATAATTTTTTTTTGCACACAAAAACGCACAAACACACACACACACACACACGATGTCATGTTGACTTTGTGTTTTTTTTTTTTACAATGCTTGTTTGTTGTTGGTAAGTATAATGCTTATTTAAAATGTTATGGCAAAAATAAAGAAAAAAGTATTTGCGCCACGCGAAAGTATGCACAAGGGGCCACACGAGGGCAGTGTCATGAATGCCATAGTAACTATACGTAGTTAGTGATGGTGGCAGCGCGTGTAACACCATTTTTTTTGGTTGGTGCGGTTCTTTTTTTTCATTTTTTGTTATTGCTTTAATTTTAAATTTCCGCGTATGTACGAGGAGAGTATTTTTAGTGCGGGTGGTTGAGGAGGCGCGGTTTTTTTTTCGTGGATGGATGGGTGAAATGATGATGACGACACAACAAAATTTGGTGTGGTAGTGTGACTTATAAAGTGGAAGGCTATTGGCATGGGGAGAGTGAGTTCGTTCGCGTCTCTAAAATACATTAAATTCTGATTGATTTATGTTATGAACTCCCCAATTGATGTTAATTGCAGCTCGACTTCATTTCCCCCAATCATTATATAGATATATATATAATTTATTAAAGACATACAATCTACAATCGCAAGTTGAATTAAATGGTTGTGCCATAAAACTGAATGCATGCTCAAATTCGTGCATGGAATTGTGTTTAATGTCTTAAAGAGGCATCTTCTTTTCCTTTAATAGTGTAATTTACAATTTTAATATGCATTTTAATGTGTCTATTGTGTGCATAAGAATATATGTGTTTTGTAACGATAGTCTCGTAATACATATAGCACTATCGTTATGGAATGTATTTTGACGGAATGAAAGTAGAGCACAATGACACAAAAGTAGTTACCCAGTCAGTATGTACTTGTGTGTTTGTGCAACTACATAATACCAAATAATTGAATGTGAATAAATGAAGTAAATATCGCCTTTCTAATTTTTTTTCCGCGCTTTGGAATTTCTTAGTCATTCGCAGTTGCATTCTCTCTCTGTGTAGCTGTTCCGCCTGCGGTACACAGAAACAATGTTTGTACACAAAAAAATGCATGTATGGGTGTTTTGTTTAATATTATACATTAAACATCACGTTAACGCTGAATGCCTTTGACTATAGTGCAGTGGTTCTCAACTGTTTTTAGTTGACGGCACTCTAAAAATGTCTGGAATTATTTGCGGGGCAATTCATTATAAAAAAGGTCATCATCAAAAGGTCTTTCATTGATGCAATAAGAAAGGAACAATCCTGTTTAAAATTAAATGAAAACAAAATGGTCCCTAAGTCGACTTCAAACGGGTTCGCACTTAAACGTCAACTTTTAAAACTCCTTTTTGGACTTACTTTCTGTCAATGCAGATTATCGTAATTCATAGAACTATGGAGACGCAAAAAACTAAAAAATTGATGACAATAAGCAATTAAATTGATTGCACGAAAATCAGAAATTGAAAAATGTTCCTCCGACCTTTAAGATCAGAAAAATACTGCTTTTAGTTCACTTAAAAATCACCCACCATTGAAAACAAAATTACTTTGGACAAACCAATGTATTTTATGAAGTCACATCACAAAACCATTGCAGTGATAACATTAAACATTTAACGTACCGCAGCACACAGATTGCAAAACACTGGCATAGTGTATTTGCTTTATACAAGCCTGCACCGTAAGGGTAACGGGAGAGGAAAATTGGTACGGCCGGCGCTGGTTGTCTCTGTTCGTCATGTAAACACATTCCACAATTGCGGCTGGCTGGATATATTGTGGCTACGAGTCACTATAATCGCCTCTATACCAGCACTGCGTGTAGTGCAACAACACACATTGTACCTTCACAACATTAATTTCTATGGATGATGATAGTTTTGAAAAGCCGCGTGGCACGCAAGGGGATACACCGCGCGCTGTGGTGCCGTCGTGTTGTGGACAAGAGTCAAGAAGAGACGAAAACGGGGAATGTGCATTTTAACGCACCAGAAATACACTAGCAACAACAACAACAACAACGCACTCATATGGTAAAAGTGCATCAAAGTGCATTTGTATAAAGTGCATTGCCGCACATCATGTGTGTGTGTGTGTAATAAAAAAAATTGTGTGTTTTCCCTATTGGAAAATTGGAAGAGTGGTAATTTCATTTCTTATTTGTATTTTGAATGGTTGTAGTAAGTAGTTGGCGAGGAAAAAAAAACGAAGAACAAGAAGAAGACGATAAAAATGTATACAATAAACACAGCGGTGTGGAGGAATGAGGGCAGCAACCAGCCAGCAACTTAGAAAACAACAACAACAATAAAGTGGTGTAGCCGCAAAACTTGCTGAGTTGAGGCTGAGAGTTGCTTGCTAGCCTATTGGTAAAACTACTGAAGAGTAGTTAAAAATTGTATGGAGACTCCAGTAGTTTGCTTAACATATTGCAATCTTTTTTTCTTTTTTATTTTTGCAATAACTATGTGAAGGAGTGAGTGAAATAGTGAAGTTAAAATGTGAAAGAAGAATTTGTCACACATTCTTCTTGGAATTTTTTTGTTCGTCGTCATTTTTTTTTTTTTTTTTGGTTTTCTTATTGTAAGTAAATAGTTGTAAATTTCATTTCTTATTGGAAATACATTAATGTTTAATAAATTATTTAAATTTTTTTTGCTTAAGTGAGTCATGATTTATCCGTTTATTTGATTTGGTAATCGCTTAAAGATGACTTAAGGAAGTTTTTTTTTTAAATTAAATTTTTCATTCACTTTTAAATTTTCAACACTTAAAATTCACTTTAATAATTCGTTTTTTTATTTCGTAAAACAACTTGTAGCCTAATAAAGTCCTCAACAATTTGTTCCCAACTGTTGCTTGCTTGCTGAATTTATAACTTCAAAAACAAAATGCTTCTTCTTCATTCATTCATCGACTCAATTAAAATAATTGCAAGAAGAAAAAAGTCTCTGTCTCACAATTTTTTTTATGTACCGCAGCACGTCTTGTAATTTTTTTTACCCATCAATCTTGTGGAGGGAAGAGAAATAACTTCAATTTTTTTTTTGTTTTTTGTTTTTAATTTTTCATATTACAAAACTGAAGAACGAATTCAAACCGTGCTGAACTTTAAACTGCGCGCGCACACACAAAAGAGAACGGGAACCCGCGGGCGCACAAATATGTATAACCACTTGAATCAGCAATAATTAAAGAATTTCTTTCTCAAAAGCTTTGCGGCCATAAGAAAATAATATGAAATATGGCGAACACACGTTAAAAAAATAACAACAAATAAAAATCAAGAAAGCACACAAGATCTTGGATGAAAAAAAAGGGAATAAAATCACACATCTATAAGACAACAACACACACCATATTATTTTTTTGTACTTTTGAAATGAAAACAACGACCGCGGAATGAGTAAAAAAAACGTTTCTTTTCACAGTAATAAAAAAAAATGTTGAAGTTTTATTTTTTCTTCACAATTTAATTCTTTTTTTGATTTTTTAAAGTAAAATATAAAAAAAAAATATCTGAACACACGTTTTTAATAAGGAATTATACACAACAACAACAACACAACTCAATATATTTAAAAAAAAAAGAGTGGAAAAAAAACTAAATCGAAAAATTGCGCGACACAAAAACGAAACTTCCAACGTTGAAAGTTAAACTCGTACTAATGACTATAATAATGTTCATATACAACCAAATCTCTCACTTCAGTAACTCTATTCTATACCCCGCGGATTGGAATCAACATCTCAAAGTCTCAATATAATAATTCTCAAACTGGAAGTGCGCGTATCGCGGCGAGTCGCCCCTTTACTGATGTAAATGTTAAAATGTACAAATAAATTTGTTTGTACGTGTAACAAAAAACACTGTGGTGTGGATTTATGCTTCACATAACTGGCAACACTGACACCATCAGCTCCCCCAACCAACACACGCGCATAATGAAAGAGAGTTGTGAGCCGCGAGCGTAGACCGTAGCCCCACATCGGCTATTTTTTATTAGTACAATAATATGTAGCAGAGCTCCACACCATTGTAAATATGAAAAAGCGCATATTAAAAACATCCCGGGGGAGGGGGAGAATTATATTCTTCTGTGTACGTACATGGAAGCTAACAAGTCACGTATGCATTCACAAAAGCTGGTTTGTTATGCTTTAGCACAAATATTTTCTACACATTGAAACAACTCGCGTATTACAGTTTTACAAAAGTTTAATAATATGTAATAAAATCATAATTTAACATGAAATACAACATACATTCATAACTGTCTGTGTGTGTTGAATTGAAAAAGTAAAAAAAACAATGAATTAAGTGTATAACAACAACATAATCCATTGACTTTTCAAGAATGAGACAACCAAAGACAAGAAATTAGTTTAGTACGGACCTAAAGAAAATATGTCCAAGTTATGAATTATTATGTGTGATAATACAATTTTTGTATGAATGGAGCACTCAAATTTAAGCTACAGTTATTGCTTAAGATGCCTACTCAAAATAATTGTTTCATATTTAATTATTTGCCAACACAATTACATTATTTTTGTTGACTTAAAACAATAAATATGTATTTAATTATTGTACAGTTGTGCCATTTAAATTTTAATGAATGAACTGCAACCTCTGTGTAGAAATATTTCAAACCACAGTTAATCTAAAAACCAAAATACATGGCATGGAAAGTCACTTAATACTTTGTACAGGAAGTTATATCGAATATATATGTTTCAACGTATCTAGGGCTTAAACCCTAATTAGTTTGTACCAAAAATTCTATAATTCAGGGTTATGTACATATTTCTAAAACGGCTTGGTTAATTTTTTAATGGGTATAGAATATAACATATTTTTTTAACTGTTTTCATTTAAAAATAATTAAAAACGTTTCGTTTTATCAAAAAAAAGAAAAAAACTTTTTTAAAATTACTTAAAACTCATTAAAAAATATTTCCTCTAATCTGGTGTATTTTAATTAAATCGCTTTTAAGTTGATTATCTACAAAACACTCGCGTTTGAGATGATGGCGAACAAATTAATTTCAAGTTCACGTAAAGTCGGTCCTTATTTTAATTTTTTTTAAAAATTTAACATGACTTAAGGATTATAAAAAAAATTAATTAGATTTCAAGGTCACGCCCGATTTTTTTTAATGAAAAAATTGCCTTAATTTAAAAATATAATTATTTTTTTATTAGTCGACTTAAAACTAGCGAAAAAATAGGACTTAAAGGTCAAGTTAAGCGTGTTTAAATTTTATAAAATGTTTTTTTTCATTAAAATCGACTTAAAAGTTGTTAAAAATAATAATTTCAAGGTCACAGTAATTTTTTTTTCAATTTCAAAAACCGGCTTAACTCATTCAAATAATTTTCGAAAATTTTAAACGACTTTAAAATGTTTTGTTGGCTTAAAAGCAGTAGTCAAGGTCAATTAAAAAAAAAAAAAAATGTAAATTAAAAAACAATAATTTAAATTTTTTTTAATATTATCTTAATTTGATTACAAAACTTACCAAACCCACAATTCAGACTTAATTTTACGTTTTACGCAATTATTTACAATCGACGTTGTTCACACTTGTAAATACATATTTTTGAATGAGTGAAATTTGTCAATGGGCGAACCGCAAACACGCACACCACCACCGCAACCACCATACCATCACGCACCAAACGTGCGCTCATTTAAATTAAGTCAAAGGTTGCTTACAAGGGTCAAGATAACAACACAACATGAAAACACAACAAGAATTAAGTACAAATAAAAAACTGGCATGGCGTCGAAATACGCGTGGTTACTAATTGTGCAATAATTGTTCTTCCGTTTATGAATATATTTTAATTCAATACAATCGCTGTGTGCGCGCACCAGCTACAGTTAATTTTGCAATTAGTCAGTCGTTAATGACGAACAATCCACAATGTGTCAATATAACAATGTGCATTTGTGTCATGCTGTGAAAATTATCTGCCACATAATTGCGATATTTATTACTGCATAGTTTTATAGTGCAATTAAAATGTAGCTTAATAATAATTACACTGTGGTAATAAATAGTTGTATTTATTGTAACAACAGTTAAACTATTTGAACAATTGATGCAACGTAATTCGGTTATTTGGTAATTTTTGCAAGAACTGATTTCTAAATTATATTGCCATCTTGTTTTAACCATTTATGTTTGTCTCGCTTGTTTTTTGTGCTTACTTTGTAATTAGTAAAAAAAGGACTACATATTTAATAAAAAATTAAGGACGAAAACACAATTTAATATTGTATTATTAAAGTATCTTAACGTTGACGACATGTAATAACATGTAATAATGCCACAATGACCTTTAAAGTCGACAACAATTACCTTTTGCAGAAAAGGTCAGGTCGTACGGACAACAGTATTTACTTTGAAAGGCGGGTTTATTTAATTATGCCGTTACACGTCAAATATCAAATTGCAACTCACGATAAATGAAATTTTGTGGGCGGAAAATTAGCATGTATCGCATAGATTGTTTTTGTTTCGCATCAACAGGCCTTTTTGGAAAGTGTAACAAAATCCCAAAGGAGAACTATATGAAAATCCTCATGAAAATCCAGGTGAAAGTATTAAAAGCATGCAAATTCATCTAAAAACATTTAATTTTTTGAAAATTTACAATTTTGAGCTTGATTTTATAATTTTTTAAGTCGCTTAATATGTTCAAAAAAATGGTTTAAATAAGTTAAGCCGCTTTTTGAACTTGAAAAAAATTAACGTGACCTTGAAATATTTTTTTTTTGCAACTTTTAAGTCAAGTTTAATAAAAAAAAACATTTAAAAAAATCAGATACACTTAACTTGACCTTGAAGTTCTATTTTTTTCAGTAGTTTTAAGTTTTGATGACTTAAAAAAATAATTATATTTAAAATGACGACAATATTTTCAATAAAAACAATTAGGCGTGACCTTGAAATTTAATTTCTATTTTTTTTAAACAATATTTAAGTAATTTTCAATTTAAAAAAAAACATTTAAAAATTAGGATCCACTTAACGTGACCTTGAAATTAATTGTTTAAAGAACTTTTCTCATCTCATTATCTAAGAGTCATTTATAAAAACACTTTCTAAACACATCATCAATTTAAAATGGTTTAAAAGTGTGTAAAAGAAAAATTATCTAAAGCAAGGTAATAAATCATTAAATTAAACAATAAAAAAAAGGTGAATTCCCCAAACAACTTGATATACAATTCATTCAATTTATGTCCTTTTGCAGGCAGACTGCAAAAAAAAACGAAGACACCAACAGGTGAGGTGATAACACAAAATCTCAAATCGCAACAATAAAAATTTGCATTTCACCCATAATGCGTGCGTCATCAACTCAAACGCGGTTAACAGTGTTTGTCATGAGATGCAGCTATGTACCCGTGTTGTGTGTTAAAACAACATTTGACATTTCAAATTTAATTTGCAACTCAAAAAGTTATTTCAACACAAAAAATAATCATAAATAAAATTGTTGACATTTAAAATTTCTAAAAGATGCAAAAGAAGAGGGAAGTAAATTATTAGATCACTAAAATAATGTCAAATTTAATATTGAATGCAATAATTAATCCCTTCCAGAACCCCAGCTGTATGAGAAGTGCGACTGTATGCGCACTGAGCAGTGAGCAGTGTGACATAAAAAAGTTCCGGTACACGTATTATAGCCAAAATGTGATCGGCACGGGTTAAACAGATTGTGCTTTAACAGTTAATTTTTGTGATTACATATTTATATTAATGTCCGTTTTGCTCGCATTATCAGTTACTCGTACTGTCAATGTTGTGTTTGTGCTTATCAAAATCCCTATACTAATCGTAGCACAATACTAACTAATTATAACTGTTGTTTAGAACATTTATTTAATTACTATCTACTTTATAACTATAAATATGAGTAAACTGACGTAATAATGGACTAAATTACATTTGTGCTTGATATTAAAATAATTGAAAATCTCTTACTCGAAATGGGGAGTAACAATAAATGTTACCGAGATATAATATAATCTGAACCAAGTGAAATGATTAATATAGGCGTTTATGATGTTTTAGCACATGATGAGTTTGCCTGTTACATCACGCAATTATTAAATAGTATGACGTGGCATCATTGGATTCGGAAAACCGCAATGTTTTAATGATTTTGCATTATCATGCTGTTACATTTAAACTGTACAATGAGTGAGTGTGAGATTATAAAATTCCTTCTATTTATTACTCAATTTAAGTTTTTGTGCATTTAAGCAAATAAGATTAGTAATTCATTCACAAAAATTAAAACGGTGATCATTTATTATTTATTTAAAATATAAACGACATTTTTAAAAAGTGACGCAATAAAAAAGGAAATTATTTATTGGGAGAACAAAATTGAAATGTTAAAACCGATTATCGTTATAATATGTAACATGAATATAATTTTAGTAAACAATTAAAGCGTTTTACCGATGTAGCAACAATTAATTTACCGTTGCATTAACATTAACTCGTCGTGTCGCGACTCCCGACTCCTGCTCGTTAAAAAACACTTGTTGCGTTTTGGTGTTATTTTCAAAAACGTTTTTTAAAAATACAAAACAATAAAGGTTTCTTATACAAAAGTGCTAATGGCCATAACAATTTGACCCGTTACTTATTGTAATTAATTTCAAAGCACTTTACTTTTGGCAGTAAAAATTCAATTCTATTTTAAACAGGTCCAAAATAGTGCAAAAAAAAATCAATTGCAACAATTGTACAATCACAATACAATAGGCAGTTAATTCATAACGTTTTAATGTCATTACCGAAATTCCCTTTCATCTTCATTTTCAATTAGTTTCATTTTAATAACCTGCAAAGCTTAATATTTAATGCTATAGCATCCTTCACCATTCCCGTTTTGTCAGAAAACATCAATTCAATTGACAAAACAAAAACCTTTGGTGGTGGTTATAACATGGTTAGTTGGTTGTAGGTACATCTCGCCACTCCACTGAAATAAAGCACACCAACTATCTGCATAGACTTGATGTGAATTTATCTCAAACACAAAATGAGTGCACATGCGGAAACCCTTTTGTGATGGAGCGCGACTCTTAAAACACAATTTTCCACATATAACCCATCTCGCAACATCAAAGAGCATATTATAATTATATTTTGCGCAACCAGCGCAATTGAAGTTAGCTAGCTATACAGCCAGCATTCATAAAATAAATGTGTATAAGCGGGCATCTGCAAGAATAACGAACTCTGTTATAGTAAAAGTAGAAACATTTCGCTACAGATGTCAAAAGTACATCAAACTATGTACGCGAGTATATAATCTTTAGTGAGTGCCACGAGAGCTCCATGAGTGCCACAACCTATGCTATGATCATTGTACGTACTCAAAATGCTAAGTGTAATAATATAGGAAACAATAGGAATTATGGGCTGCAAAACAATGACACGCACACACACACACACACACAAGTGCCCGTCAGCGTGTAAACACAGAGCTTGCGTTCTACAAAAGTCGACGTAAATAGTTTCATACACGGTGTGGTTTTAAAAAATGAATTTGTTTCAATTGCGAAGAAAAGCTTCTCGATGCCACATAAGCGCGATGTGTGGAATTTGTGCTCACACTGTGTGTATGTGTGTGTGTGTGTGTGTAAGTGTTGTGCGCCAAAGCTCTGCAACTTACCAAATTTAATGGGAATTCCGACCTTCTCAAAGACGTATATAATATGCGGTACACGCCGGAGTTGGGAAAGTCTTAACATACCATCGATTACTCATGCTTATGGTGTGCAAACATTAAACACAATATCTAAACCGTAAATATATATGTATAGTGAAGCTTGAAACTGTTTCAGCAAAATTGACTGAATGGATGATTCATTGAACTTTGGAAATATGTGCAATTTTTGCTGTGCAACTTAAAAGTGCATGTGAAACTTAAAAAAAAGTTTAAATATTATATTTTATTGATATTGAAATAAGTGACACGTGTCATTCTGTGATTTGGTCAATAAATATTTATTTCACCAATTGATTTAGGAGTACATATTTGTATTATTTTTTTTAAACGCCAGAAAGTAGGCTTGAATAGAAATTAATTAAAAGCCTAATTTACGAACTATTGCATAACTTTAGGCGGTTAATGTAAAATTAAACAGAAAATACTCACTTTAATTTTATTTCAATTAATGCCGGGTTTAAAAATGAGAGAAAATCAAAGGGAATAACTAATTTCTACATCAGTCTTTTCAAATATTTAATTTATGACCTTGAATCACAAAAACTAAAACCTTCAAAATTGTTTTACAAAACGGTTAATTGTTTTTAAATGAGCAGAAACAATAGTAAAATATTATAACTAAGTCTTAATTAAGTTTAAAAAACTAGATTAAGATTCAAAAACCATAATATGTTGACCTTGAACTATTCAAGCAATCAAAATATTTTAATCATTCATATTTAAAACGGATGGAATTACCAAAAATTGAAAAGAAAATTCAATAAAATCTTCACTTGACCTTGAAATACTTATAGATGAACCTTGAAATTAATCCTTCTTGATAAAAAAAAAATTAATTTAAGAACAAAATAAATGATAAACTCTAAAACTAATCAACAGAATGGATTTCTAGATGTTTAACTAGCTAAAAATTAATCCTGCGAAAAATTCCGCGGTTTAATTTTCTTATTCCTTAAGCTTTTTAAGTCAGATTCATTTTAAGTCATATAAACCAATATAATTTATAAAAAATCATGGAAATCCTCGCCATTTTATACACAATGGTACAAGGAATGCCTCACATTGATCAGCTGAGCAATACAATTTTGTTGAATGATACTGGAGTGCTGCAAAAAATCCTAAAGTAGTATTTAAGTTAGCACACACACAGAAAAACTCGCTTAGCTTTGCAATAATGGATTGAAAATGTTGCGCAGTCTAAACAAAATGTCTAAATGAAACTCACAACCAAACCGAGTTAAGGAACCTCTCATGATAGTGGTGGATGCGGGGGACGAATAATGCGATCGTCGATCTACAACACAAAGTCAAAAACCCAACACACAAACGGTTTGCTTTTAAAACAAACACACAAACACAACGGCCCTATCACTTTCCACGATTTCCAAGAGACAAAAGATGTGCCAACATGAGAGAATCCAGAGAGTGCCAATTGACTCAATTCTGACTCCGCACATTGGAATAAAACAACAATATTCCAATTTCCCCTGCCAACTGTGCCAACAAAGCATAGCTTAACTCGGCACTTGTACAACAATTAACTTGGGAATTCATGTTACTGAAACGTGTTTTAGTAATCGCGGATTTTTTCCACTTCCACTGTGTGCCGATCGGTTTCGTGGTGTAGCGGATTTGTCCAACACAAAGTCACAAACACACAGAGCCAAATCAAAATGGGGGTATTGGTTTTTACGACCAAATTTCAATGGATTAAATCAAAAATGTGCAACCAAAATGAATGCAACAATCATCTGGTAACTGGTTCCAGCGCGCATTCCTCATTCTAATTTTCTTTATTCCAATTTGTGACTGCTTGTGTGTGAGTGTGTGTGTTTTAGGTCGTGATCGCGTCTCATAGAATTTCAGAGTTTTCTTCAGCGCATTAATTCTTTTAATTCTCTTTCAATATTTGAGTGTGAGATAAGCCGAAGTCGGGACGTCATCCCCGAAAATCACAATTTAACATGCCGACAAAATTAACACAAAAAAAAAAACAATTCTGGAAAGGGGAAGTTAATAAACGGAGCACGATAGAGCAAGTGAGACATTTCGGGGATTAGACGTTGCAGTTGCAGTTGCAGCAACAACAAAATGATAAATTTCTTAATGTACGTGGTGCATGCAATGTTTTACTGACTGTCTTCCACGTATAGAGAAGGCCGCGATCTTAATTTCACATGAGCAGTCGCTGCTGTGTAAGAAAATTAATGCACACACCCACAATCTTAAATAGTATTTTTATTGTATCTCGCACGAGCTTAATTCTTATATTAAAATACAAAGAGGGAAGTTTATGTACAATCGGTTGATGCAGTGTGTTAGCCAGTCGACATCGCACTGTAAAAAATACTATAAAATAAAATTGTGTGGTAGGGAGAGTTGGTCGTATATACGAGTATTGCTTAACTACATTTTAATAAAGCTTTTTTAAGATATGAAAAATGTGACCTTGAAATTTCTGAGTTCTTCTTTCTGATCTTGATTTTTGTCCAAAATTGTTACTTTCATTGAGATTGTCAATAATGTAGAACATCATAGTACCCTAAAACACACAGTTTTTGAATTACATATTTTCATTATAAAAATATGACCTTGAGTTTTAAAATTTTGACCTTGAAATCTTCAGCAAGTTTGCTTATCTTATTTAATCCTACAATAATGTGAAAAAACATTTTTAAAATATTTAAGGTTTCAGAGATATAAAAACTTTGACCTTGAATTTTCCAATTTTGACCTTTAAATGTTCGGCAAACAGTTTTCGATTAATAAACACTATGTTTAGAATTTTCGTGTCGTATATAAATTAAAAATGTCAAAAATTATGTGGATTTTTTAAAAACAAAATGTCTGACCTTGAAATTTTAATTTTACAATCTAAAATCCATGCGTTTCGCTTACAAAAGAAAGAAGACTTAACGGTTTAACCACAATGGACTCAGAGACAAATATGTTTTAAAAGTTAGAAGTCAATCAGAGAGTAAATTTCGCAATTTTTTTGGCAATTTTTAGAACCGACTTAAGATGAGGAGCACTTAGAGAGTTACTTAAAAGTAAAGTATTCTTGAGTCATATTTTAAAAAAGTCTAGAATTGTCTTTACTTTAATTAAGTGACCTTGAACATTAATTGCACCTTGAAAGTAACCTTGACCAAATATAACAAATCCTTCTTTTTTTTTCAAACTATTTTTCAGCCATTTTCTCTATTTTTATAAACATAAGTAAAAGCTTAATAAAATAAATATGACAAAACCCAATATGCCCCACCACAGTGGGTCACAAACAAAATAAAAATAGCGTGCCATAAAAAAGAGCGATGTACCAAAACATAACACAAAATTTCCAGACGAACATAAAAAAAAATGTTATGATATTTTGATCAAGTTAATTTTTTTGTTGCTTTCCTTTTTTTATTTTTTTTTTGAAACGACTAGAAGAACAAAAATTAATAAAAAGAACTCGCACACACATCAAGACAAAGAACATCATCGCGGCTAGCGCATATTATATTGCCGACGAGTGTGTTTCTCATCATCATCATGATGATGTTGATGCCGCGAATTACATCTACTTCTCGACGCGCGGAGATGCGGAGCCAAAACTCAATCATATTACGCGAGTGGAAAAGATACACACGGATTGTTTTATGCTGATTTTGCATGCTATCGGAATATCTTGACGTGGTCGTCGTCGTCGTCTTCAAGATGAAGAAACACAAACATCACAGTGAATATTAAATTAGTGCCATTAACTCCCCCGATCCCATTTTGTGTTGTGCTCCAACAACGGTTTAGCATGTGTGTCTCTGGGTTTTGTTATGGTGAATGTTCAAAACAATGAAACAGTACCGAGAATATTGACGCACATTCGGAGCATTTACAGGGAGATTAATAATCTTTGTAAATAATGGATAAATGACAGAACACACACAGCGCAGAGTGGAGGATCCAGGTTGTGGGACACACCAATTCTCTTTACATTCGAGCAAATATTTTTCAAGTTTTGCTGCGTGGCAATTTACAGCAAAATTGTAATACAAAGTTGGTCCAAGATCCACGCAACGGTATTGTTGGTTGGAATATTTTTATTTATTGACACAATTGACGTGAGCAGTGGCTATTGAGTGTACGGCTTGAATGTACACACACGTTGAGCTACAATGTAACATGCGGATGTGCGGTTCTGCTTCTGGGAAATTGGCGCCTATTGGAAATGTTTCAAGGATTAATGTGGAAAATTTAGAACGAGATAAAATAGGAACTTCAATTTTAATAAGTTTTCAATTCCCAGAAAAATAATCAAGTTGTTTGATTTAATTTAAAAACGTCAGAATGTAGTCAAGAACAGGCATTTATAAAAATCCCGATTTACGAAACTTTACGCAGTAATGTGGGAAATTTAGTAATTTAAGGATAAGATAGGAACTCCAATTTTAACAAGTTTTCTATTCCCGGAAAAATAATCAAATATTTTAAACTAATTGAAAACGCCAGAATGTAGTACACCAGAACTTTATAAAAAAAAATCCCGATTTATCAAATTTTGCATAACTTTAGGCGTTTTAATTAAATTTTTAATAACTCTAGGAGTTTAAAAAAAAAATTTCATGAGGGGACTTGTTTTAAGTCAAAAAATAATAATAGAAACACAATTTCAAATGAGAAACTGTAAAAAAAAAACCCAAACGTCAGCTACTTTAGTCAATTTACCAAAATTGATAATCAAAATAGAAGCAAAAAGAGGAGAAGCTCAAAAATTCGTCTTCTTTGCAAATGTGGTGCAATAAAACATCATAAATCGATATAAAATATTCGATAATTATTTCCCTAGGTACATAATATGTCAATCCACACAATCTAGAGCATAAACTACATTATCTATTTGCGTTAATACAAATACGACGCACGTACGTGCAGACAAACCGTACAGAAATAAGGTGCAACATTGCTTCCTTCACGTACATAGATAACGACAGCATATCGACGTACATTGAACATATTAAATTAAAACAACAACAACAACATGAAACCCCAAAGAAAAATGTCGCACAAGACATTTATAACGTAACATTACGCCATATTAAAAAGCCACGCATGCACTTTTCTTGCCGCACTGCAATTTCAATCCATACCCATGCAGTCAGTGTTGCTGGTCTGGTTGCATACCCAATATAATTCGCCACACACACACACACACACACACACTTGCCCGCAGCAAACGTGGCTTTTACAAAACATGGAGCTGCAACAAAAAAGCATTGCTACAAAGCTTAGAAATGCAGTACTCGTTTCTCATTTGCAATAATTCTCCCACAGCCCGCAATATGCTCCGCGGTAATGCAAATAATTTAACTAGCACATGATGATGACAATTCACTAGATATTGCAGCGGCGAGGTGTATAATACCGATAATACCCAGCGAAGATGCGGTTGCACACGTTTGCAATTTGAATATTTTCGTGCGAATAAATATGTCGTGATTAACTAAAACATGGAAAAGAAATCACAACGAAAAATAAATGCACATGGCAGGGTGGGGAGGGCAATGATGTGTGGTTGTACACAATTAAAGGTTTTAATTACCGGAATTTTAACAGTTTTTGTTATTTCAGTTTTAACGACGTACAACATTTTCGCTTCAATAAAATTCTTTCAAAAATGTACAAAAATTTTCTTCAATTTTAAGTAACGGTTAAAAAAAATTGAAAAATGGGATTTTGTGGTAGTGGGATTTATAAAAAATTAAGAAATAAATAAAAATCTATCGATTATAAAATCCCATTATTAAAAAATCCCATTTGAAGGTCAAGCGACTATTGCACAAAATTTTTTGTGGCCTTTCACTTAGTTCTTAAGACAATATTCAGTAAAAACAGCAAAATTTCACATAGATTTCAATTTAATGGGATTTTTTTTATTAACCATACTTTGACTGGGAAAAATTAATATTTGTTACAAATTTAAGGATTATTTCATACATTTTTTAATGCTCACAAAATTCAAGGTCAAAACATTTTTTATAAATTTTAAGTACTGGTAAAAAAAACTAAAAATGGGATTTTCTGTCAGTCGGATTTTTTTGTTGATGGAATTTTTTTTTAAGGGGAAATATTAAAAATTAAATATTGATTATAAAATCCCACTAATTAAAAAAAAATTGTATCGATTATAAAATCCCATTATTTAAAAAATCCCACTTTAAGGTCAAGCTATTACTTAAAAATTATAAAATGGTTTTCTTACAATTTTATAGTTTAATCCATTTCTGATTCCTTTAGTCCTAAATCTTGAAAAATTATAAAATCCCACTATTAAAAATACCATAAAGTAAAAAATATTCCACTTCAAGATTAAGCCATTACTAAAAAAATATAAAAACGTTGTAATTCTTTTGTTAACAAAAATAATTTTTTTTTCTACTGTTCCAATTCCATTAAAACCGTTTAAATTCCAATTTTTTAACCCCATTTTTTCTAAATTCGCGCAACTAATTGCGATTGCAAAACAAAAAAAATTCTAATAATTTTAATTCAAAACAAAAAAACACTTGCGTTGTATCAGACAATCAACAATGGCGCTCGCTTCTATCGCAATTGCCATTTTACGATCATGCATGGCGCACAGCACCAGCGATAATATCCCATAAGCCACACATGTTTAAGTTATAACGCTTTCAATGTTTGTCACCACTTTGACATGGCGTTGCAATTTAATTACAATTATTTTTGCCGACACACATAATATGCGCGACCACAAAGAATGCGTGCGCGCGTCAAGTCTCAAATAAAGTGCTCAGCATTATATAGTATGTTAGTCTGGAAGCGGCAATGACAACATGCATTGATAATGGGAATCACAGCAACAACGCGTTTAATTCGTTTGTGGGACTTGCGCATTTAAGTGGCTGTGAGACAAGAAGAAGAAGGCCTTGGTTACACTGCAGCAGTGTTGAGAAATTGAGATATGGGGAGCATCAATTAATGATTGCCAATTTGGTGTAATTTATTGTTGTGGAACGGCATGAGTCATAAAGTCCTCACAATTATCAATTGACGACTATGATGCATCGCGCATGTGATGATTGTGGATAGAACGCGATGTGGATGGTTTGAAAATGGTGCTTTTAGCAATTGAAACTTCCAATGGAATAAGGAAATGAAGAAAGTGCCTCAAATGGAATTTATGAAAGCCAAAATTGACTACATTCAGGAGTTTTCTTTTAAATTCACTATTTTAATTAAAAACGACTAAATTTAATGAATTGGTTATTTTTATTTTATTAATTGTGTGCTCTAGTGCTTTGCGGTTAACCTGAAAGTTTCTTGATTTAAAATTAAATCAATCTTTTAAACGAACATTAATCTTCGTTCCAGAATTTAAGCGACATTCCCTCACCAGCAACAAGGACAACACTAAAGTTACACTTTAATCCGGAACACCTGCAGTGTTTTATTCAAATCCGGTTCAAAATATATGTGAATTTACTTATTCAGTTAACTATAGGAGTTAATAAACCAAAGTGCTTCGGCATCCACCAAAATCCCGCACGCGGTTGTCATTGACGCTACGGCAAAAGGTTACAACAAAATACTTGGAATTGTGTAGATTATCGATAAAGCCGTTCAGTTGTTGCATGTAAATTTTTGCGGTTCGCCAGTGTAATTTATGGAGAAAACGACTGGGAGAGGTGGCCGGTTGTAACCGTTGCGCGCTGCTCTTGCTGGGGCATGATGGCGCGTCAGCCAAAATTATTCGCAAATCCAGATTTATTAATATGCACGAGCGAGAAAAAAAAATGTTGATACACAAACCAGACGAGAAGTTAGTTAATCGATGACTAAGATTTTAAACTTGAATTTGATTTGTTTGTTATTTTTATTTTGGCTGTTTTTGGAAGTCGTCGTCTGTGGATGAGCGCTCTTTTTTTTGTGATTGCGTGTTCATTAAATAACTAACAACTATTTGAAAGTGTTGCGGTTTTCGTTGGAAGTGTTTTCAAAATTAATTTCTTAGAAATGTTTGTCTTATTAATTATTGAGGCGAAATTGAGCTTTGAAGTAATCTACATGACTTAGCAAAATAGCCAGTTATTTTTTGAGATGTTCCATGCAATGAAGGATTATTGGTGAATTTTTGCACAAAAATTTAAGTGGTTTTAAAGTTCTTAAGACTTTTCTAAAAACAGAAAAATTTCCTATAAATTTTAATTTAAATGGTTTAGCCCTAAAATGGGATTTTTTTATTAAATGGGATATTTTATTGATGGAGCTTCTTTGACTGGGAAAAATTACAAAATATTTAATGCCCATAAAACTTAAGGTCCTTTTGAATTTCAAATCCTTTTTTTTCAAGTAAAACAAATTTATTAAAAATACAAAAGTGACATGTTTTTATTCGAACACAAAGAAAAATAAATGATAAAATAAATTTCCTGTCAATTTGCAGGTGTTGCAAATTATTTATCACCCCATATGCATTTCAATACCCATGTCACCGGATCCCATCGTCTGGTCGTTTTACGAAAAACAAATAACCCTCAAACACAGTCACGAAAAATGCATGAAAATGTTTTACTTTAAAGCTTTCACAGCTGAACACAATAAACAAATTAAAGCCTAAAAATATGCTCTCAACCTTCGTGATGAATATTTAAATATATCACTAATTAATTTAAAATGCATTCACGCTGTTGCACATCATAAAACATTCATTCAGTGGAATCATTGCGAAATTTTTTATTTTATTTTATGCCCAGACATGAAACATCTACAAAACACCCGGATACGAAATAATAAAAATGAATTTCGCATCCACAATGAAACTAACTTTTTTATTGCTGCTGCAGTATATCCAACTAGTATTGTCATCGTAACTATGAAATGCAATTAATAAATATATTGCGTCAAAGGATATGCGCGCGCAGAAACTTTAGTGAGTGTGTATTTATATCGCCTAATTAAATAATAATTCAGCGTGTGTAATTGCACAATATAATATGTGTAAGGCCTTGTTGTTATCATGGAATGGAAGCGTCCCGTACGTATAACGGTAAATGCGAGATAATGCGTTGCACAGTTATGACGTCAGCGGTTCACTATCAGGCCGTGAATTTATCCATGTGCACGCTATCAGAGTTGGATATCGTTTTTTATCTTTTCTGTCTATCATATAACGGGAATGTTTGTGTTACAGTTAGGTAAGGCTGAAATCATGAATGAGATAGGTCAGCGACATCAGTTCCGGATGTACGCCGCAGATTGTGTAATAATTGTGTCAATCTCGTAAGATAACATAAAGTGGGATTTATTGTACTACTTAGGGGAATACTTAATGTTAAAGGGTCTTAATTCAAAAAAATAATATTTTGACTTAATTTAAGTCACTCATTCTTATTTTTAGTTTATATCCAAATCTGTTGGATTTTTAATTTATTATTAGAAGTCGTATGTTACGCAAATTTTTTAAATATATTATTATATTTTCAAGGTCAAACTGGAAAATTTTCAATTTCACACATTAAAAATGTCAGAAAGCTTAGATTCTTTTTCGAAAAAGTGACTTAAAAATTAAATTTCATGGCATAAATCTTAAATTTTCAAGGTCAAAGAAACAATAATTCAACCGTTTTGATTAAAAACCAAAAAAAAAACAATTTTTACAATTTTGACTCACGTATTAAGTGAAGTTATCTTCTTTATTGGCACTTTCTAATTCTTGATCCGATTTAATCTCAAGGACTAATCAAGGAGTGATGTGCCTGTTTTCTATTGTTCAATACATTCAAAGTTTTAAAACAATAAAAAAGTTTGTTGTCAAAGTAATTCCTTGCAAACTTCAACTTTTATTTGAGAAAAAAAAAACAACAAGTATCTTGGGGACGAAAAAACAAACAAATATCCCCCCCCCCCCTCCCCGTAAAATAACTAATATGTAATTAATTAATTAAAGTGTTGAAACGTGTAATTACACAGCAAAATTAATGAAGTGCATCGGAAGAGTTATACAAATTGCTTGTTTGTTTGCATAATTGATAAAAGAATAAATTAATTGATATACTCCTCGTGTACGTTATTTGCTTTTAGGCTGCGATTGTGTTTCAATTGAGATTGCACATTAAGATTAAACCCAGTAAATTCCACGCTTATCGCGCATTTAAAATTGAAAATATTATTGTTTGAAATTGAAAAACGTTTATTCAAAGCAATCAAAAAGAATGTGCACAAATTAACCGAAAAAAATTATCACGAAAATTAAAAGCATCCTCAATAATCGAATTAATTAAGGCGGATGTGATTACAATTTAAAAATAAACGAATGGGGAAAGCATTGAATTTGGGTTTTTAATCGGACATATTTTGGACTTTACGCTTAATTTTTATGTTGGGTAATTCCTTTTTTGTTGGGCCACATTTTAAAAGAGAGGAAATCACGAAAATTTCCCAGAACATGACAAAAAAAAAATCCCATAGTCAAGAAATTGGGTGTTTTTGGTTAAGAATGAAATAAATCTTAATTCAATTGATTGTTTTATTTGGAGGAGAAAAATATTGATGCTGAAAATATGGTGTAATTCAATTCACATTCCTGCATCTTTTATTCACTACTTTACAAATGTCAAAATATTTTCCATTTTTTTAAACTTTTCCCCGGATATTATCAAAAACTAAAATTGTTAATTAAGTTTAAGGTCACAATCAGGTTTAAAAATATTACTTTGTGTGAATTTGTTTTCCTTTTCATCAAATCTCAATTTGGAACATTTTAATAAATATCCTAAAAATATCCCAAAAAAATTCTGACATTAAGAATAAATCAAAACCGCATTTTTTAGAATTATATTTAACGGCAATTTCGATTTATTTTTATATGTGGGATATTTTGAAATATTAAAAAAAACAATACATAATCAAATATCCCATATTTTCATTACGATTATTCCCACACATTCCTGCATCATCCACAATCCACACACACACACACACAATATGACTTTATGTTCCTATCAAAGTATAAAGTTGTAACTTTAAACAAAGAAAATTCCTAAACGATTTCTCTTACATAATGAAAAGAAGAGTAGTTGTATGTAGGGATCGCCGACAAGCAGGAAAATACAGATCAAGCAAACTATACATAAAGGAATTAAAACGCACATTCTGCGCAACCGGTATCCCAGATATTGTGACAGATCACCGCAGTTGCTGTGTTGCTGCTGCTTGCTTCAAACGTTGAATTGTTACAGCATTTCCGGATTACAAAAGCAAAAGACCGACCGTGAGATTACAAACAACGCCCGGTCTATTCAAATGAGATCGACGATCGCGCTCTCGCTTTTGGTTAAAGCGTATAATATGCAAGACCACACAAAATGCCAGGGCTTTTTTTTTTTTGCCAAAGTCCAAAACGTACATGAAACAATAATTGTGAAGGCCAAATGCTAATGATGGTAATGATGAATTGGGGGGATCAAAATAAAAATAATCAAAATAGTTCAAAAATATCTACAATGAGATAACTATTAAACTATGCAGTTATTATTGTTTTAGCTTTAATGTGAAACGGTAAATTTTAAATAGAGTAAAACAACATTGCTCATATTTTTTAAATGTGCACAAAAGAGAAAGGGAACTGTGCGCTGGCAGTACAGTTGACCAATTCATCAATGTATGGTGGAGAGGAAAACGTTATAGGTTTTGACGAACTTCGTCCATCCTGATGCGGCCGCATCGAATAAATACGCGCACATTTATGTGGAGCAATATTTGTTTGATAATAAACAGATGGTTTTTTCACGACGCGACGGATCCAAATTGTAATGTTGCTCGATGTACATAGCTACTGTTTATTATTTAACGGTATTATATTTTTAGGATACTATGAATAACCACCCAGCAAAACATTTTTTTTTTTCAAAACAAATCCACACAAAAGTGTGGCATAGCACAAGCAACTCATTGTGTTCTAATTTCTGCGTGATGCGTCATCAACGGATATTCATAAATTAGGTGTCTTTTAGATGTTGCATAAAATATGCATACAAAACGCGACGTGCGTAGTTTGAAACGCTGCCATTTGTCAAGGTCAAACACTTACGTGCTGTGCCCATTCACCGTTATGAAGAGAACGCACACGAGCTCTGTCAATGATTGAAGTGATGGACACATATATCGGGGGAGGGCAGAAATGACGCGCGAGCTCGGAATTATTTGCCAATACAAACACAATGCTACGTGTGTAACGGGGTTCTTTTTGTTTTTTGTTTTTTGTGGGAAACCTGTTTTAGAGACCTCTAAGTATTTTTGATTAGTCGAAAATCCGTGCTTTGTCACGGGTATAATTGATCTTTCTGACTAAAGAGTTTTTAAAATCGGTTCTGTGTTTTAGGTCTGATTATAATTTTGAGATGATTTCCCGGCGCTGCCCGAGTGTCACATCACGCGGAAAATCGCAGAACTATTCGTGGAATTTTTCGCGATTTATTTTTCACTAATTAAAAGCCAATAAATCGATTCCCGCAATCATTTTTGTTATCGGTCAATTTTTTCAAGAAACCGCGATTTCTTTTTGCGGATTTCGCGGTTTATTTTCATATTTAAAATAGGCTTATGTAACTTCCGGAATGTTTAAAACGGCGTGTGTAAGATTTCGTAAAACTTTGTTTCATTACAAAATATTCAAATATGGCTGGAATTCTTCGAGCCGTTTTTGAGTTCTGTGATGGTTCCATGCTTACATCTACATAAAAACATCTTTTAAAGGGATATTCTCGATACCACACAATTAAGCAAGTTAGTAAGTAATTTTAGTACAATTACAAGTACAAATAATCGAGCCTTGACTGTAAACAAAAACCCCATTTTATGAATGCAATTAAATTGCATTGGGCCAGTCAATTCCACGCATTTGAAATTATTATTGTATGAAGTTAAAAAGCTACATGAGTTTTTTCATTCACACAATTGTGCATCCGGTTATTTAAAAAGCGCATAATATGCAATAGGCGACTGCTGCCGTCATCCTAACTGCATGCAACACACAACACTCCTTCCGTTTAAGCTCAATATTTAACTGAAATGCATTTCCAAGTTACACGTATTAATATCAAGACGCAATTGGAATGCTTCCTCTTGCCAGCTGGGCCTGACACACGGAGACATTTTAGTTTCCAACCAGTTAGTTGTGTTGAGTGTATGAAGAAAAAAAAAACAATTCAATCTGCACTTGGCCAGGCGTGGTGATTTATGACTAACACCTTCCGGTTGGAGTACCCACCACCATATCTTTAAGAGCGTTGTACTCCAAACAATGGTCCGCACAATGAATGCAGTGGAGAGATAGCGTATGCTGTTTTAGTTTGTTGATTTTGTGTTCAGCTGTTTTGCGATTTTTATGTGAGTAGGTACTCTGGTTGTGCCATTAATTAGTTGGAAAGTTAATGGAACATGGTTTGTGTGGATGTGTGTGACTTCTTGACAGAAAGGGAAGAGGTTCGGATAGTTGGTAAGACGACATGAAGCAGTCGTTGTTTATTTTAATCTTAATTCACACAACACAATTGATCACAAACGAGTGTAAGCCAATGACGTGTATGAGAAGTTATCTTCTTGGATTGCAGATAGGCAACTCTTGGGAATCAAAAATTATGTAAGTGCAGAAGGTATTGTGGATTATATGAAAGTGATTACGAAAATATGGTTTACATTCGTTTTCCTTCATGATTGGAACAATGACACAACGATTTCGTTGTTGACCTTAGAAAATTTTCGTGGTAAAATAAATTAAAAGAATTTGCTGCAAAGAGTTTGTTGAAGCTGGAGAAACTGTCTGTTTCCAAAAAGTGGAGATTTTAAAATAGATTAGTTTACATCAATTGACTTAAGACTTCAAAAAAAAAGTCACTTAAAATATTTATTTACCAAGCACGATTTTCAAAATCACGAATCTTCTGATTCTTTGAAGCACGTTTTAAAAACTTACGATTAATTTACTGAACTTTGAACCTAAATCCTCGACCTAAGTCATGTGTGCTAAATTCAAATAAGTCAATACTTGAAAGTTGAAACCCAATTCCCAAACCCAAACCCGAATAAGTCAAGACGTACTCCCGAACCAAAACCAAATGACACCAAACTCGAACCCGAACCCGAAATCAAACTCGAACCCAAAATTAAAATTTAGGGGAGTTCAATTTTGAAAGAACGATTTAAATTTAATAGATAATCAGCATTTCTAAAAAAATATTCAGCACATCAGAAAGTTTGTCAGCATTTTGACATTTAAATTTTAAATAAAATAAAATTTTAAATATGCTGACAAAAGCGCAATTTTATGATTTGCAAATTATTATTTGACCTTTTGAGTTTGGCAAAACATAATTTTGTTGACATTTAATGTTTGTTGATCATAAAACAAATTTGTACGCACATTGAAAGTATAATTTGTTATGAATAATGCTGAATTGATAAACAACAACCAACAACAGCTAATTTTTCATTCATGCAAAAATTTAATTAACGCATACATTAAGGAAAATTAATCGGAGTGCTTTGCTAAATTTTATATTCATAATTATGCACCATTTCAGCAACAACAAAAAACTCGTAAATGCGGCAAAAGCATAAATTCAGGAGTTTTAGCAACAAAATTCGAAACATTAAAAATACAGATTAAACTGCATGCACCTTACGAATTGAATCATTTTAATGGCTTAGCGTCAATGAAACTCAACGAACAATAAAACATGGGGATAAGTCTGAATGAAATCCATAATAATCCCCAACACACAAATAAGTTTTTCATTGTTATGTGTGTTCCCCAACATTAAAAATGGACCTTTGCCAACAAAGCATGGTTTCACAGAAATCATTACAAGACTGCAGAATGAAGTCTCTCATAAAAAAGAAAAGTTGGATGAGAATATTTTGCCACAAACATCAAAAAGCTTCCTGCCCAATCCCTCTCACCCATGTTGTTACCCAAATCCAATTACAGCTAATATATGGGGAACTCAGCCACATATGCAGAGATTAAAAATAATCTTTCTAAATCACTTTATATATTTTGTGTTCGCATAAAAATTTGTTATTAAACGTATTTCCGGCTCTGATAACAGCACGTTTTTTTTTTTTTTTTTTACACAAATCCATTAAATCAACGAAATACCTACGCTAGAACCATGGTGACTGTAATATTTTTGTTGTTTACCAAAAAAAAAAAAATTGTGACGTGTGTGTGTAAGTATACCCGCTGCGGGCTGCGATGTTTGCATTTATTACACAGCGAACACATGAAAAATGCCACCCACTTGTGCACATAGTACAACATTTTACACATATGCCGCCGAGTGTACAGAGAACGGGGTCAACAAACAAATTGAATAATTCATACCGTACAATAATAACAACTTGCTGTGTAGCGAGCGCAAGCACAAAACGTGAACTATCTCCAAACATATGCGACAATTTGCGAGCGTCTAGCATACATTGCGGGGTAAAAAACTACATGGCAGGGAAAGCGAGTATACATTTGAATAAAGTTTTTCTAAAATATGGAAAATGTGACCTTGAAATTTTTGAGTTTTGACCTTGGTTTTTGTCCAAAATTTGTACTTTTATTGAGATTAGCAATAATGCAGAACATCATAGTATGTACCTTAAAACAAACAGCTTTTGAATTATTTTCATTGTAAAAATATGACCTTAAGTTTTAAAATTTTGACCTTGAAATGTTCAGCAAGTTTTCTTATCTTATTTAATTCTACAATTATTCAAAACAAAAATTTAAAAAATATTTAAGATTTCTGAGATATAAAAAATTTGACCTTGAATTTTCCGATTTTGACCATAAAATGTTTAGCAAGTTTTCTTGTCTTATTTAATACTACAATTTTCGGAAAGAATTTTTTGACATTGTGTAAAGTGGATGATTTAGAAAAGTGGGGTTTGTCTTGTCTACCCCCTTTTTTGCTAGAAAGATAACCTAACGGGATATACGATTAATGCAGTTTGGTTTAGAATTCCTTAAAGAATAGTTGTAGTGAAAATGAAGAAAATCGGCCCGAAAATGTATTTTCGCAATAACTTGACCTTGAATCAACTGACCTTGAAAATACTATAATTGTGTGTTATTTATTTCTCTAATATTTTACAAAAAAAATTCGTACAAATCTTCCAGCATATTTTGAGATGGCGATGATATTGCCACCATAATACGGATGTAAATTTGCACATTTTTTAGACCACTTTTTTGGACTCAGGGGGTGTCAAAATTAATCCCTGCAGATCAAATTTTTTTCCGAAAAAAAATCGTAATGCAAAAATCTATATATGACCTTTGGTCCGCATATAAAATAAAAAGTGTGGGGGCGAGTGTCAGCGGTGGCAACACTGCGAAATTTTAAAATGTGTGGTTGGGCGACACTGCAAGTGTAAAAGTGGGCGTGAATTCACCTGTCTGTGCTGCTGCCGTGCATCGAATTCAGACCCCCAATGAACTCGAGTAAAATTCAATTTACTTTGAACTTCATTAAACGAGAAGTGCGGACGAATGTGGTGTATCGAGTCGTATAGATTTTTCAGGTGGAGATTGCATTTAGAATCTAATTCCCGATGGAAATGTCATTACAATTTATATGCAAAAAAAAGAAGAAGCTATTTACGTCTGGCTTCGCATGAATTGAACCAAAAAATTTCGCTCTTCCGTTTCGGGAGCTTCCCTTTTTTTTCGTTAAAAGCACGCCGCTTTTTTTTTTGTTAAATTTTTTTTCCCCCGACGAATTAAAGTCACATTAAAGCGTAAACTTCATTCTGATGGCAATGTCATGGTTCTAGTCTGTGTTACTATATTATAACAAAGAACACACACAAAGGCCTCTCACGTTGCAAACAATTGTTGCGAATTGTGTGTAAGAGAAGAACACACAACTACTACAACAACCACAAAAATGACGACCGACAAAATTTATGTGGACGGTTTATTGGGAAAAAGCAAACGTTTTACGCATCAAAAAAAAAAAAAAAGACGAAGCTTTGCTTTAATTTCTCGCACTCGTGTTTAGTAATGTGACTTGTAAAAGCACGTCTGAAAATTTTTCGACAAAAAGGTCAATGGTCTAGCCAGTTTTGCCACACACCACACTGCCAAAAAAAAAAAAACAAACGACAAGAGATGATGTGACGATTAAATGGCGGCATCGAACCAGCACAAAAAAAAAAAGGAAGAACAAAAAAAGAAGCATAGTGTGGCGTCGCAGTGCGAAAATGTGCGCAACACACGAGTGGGTGGGCGATAAAATGAAATGAAGGCAAAAATGTGCACCCTCAAGTGATGAGACGTCGTCTCGCCAGCCGCATTTACTCTCATATCAGTAACAACAAAACCCAGAATCCAGTCTCTCAGCACATATTATTACGACGATTGTGTTTTATCGCCAACACACAACGAATACTATGAAATATTATAACATTCCAGAACACACAACCAGTTATTCCCGAAGCGCGCACCACTCCCCCTTGGCCTTTCTACCATATAAAAAAAAAAAAAACATTGTAATGGCTAGCTCATAAATATCAAGACGCTAATTCAAATTGATTGATGCAAATTCAGATGTGATATGCGGGGCAAAAAAAAGCGCTTATTATACCTTCTTTTATACTGCCCGTTTCAAGATAAGGCGACAACATTAATAAAGATTACTTAAATTGGTGGAGAGAAATAAACAAACTAATAATAATAATAATAATAATAGAAGATCATGTGACTCACCTCGTACCACCTCGCGATTGGGTCCAATTTGAAACGTGACCGACACACCAGAGTTCACGTGAAAGAACACAACATGCTCGTGCGGTTGGGGTCCCTGCGAATGCGTCGGACAGTAGTTCTGCCGCTCGAAGCCCGGACCAAAATGGAACACCGGCTCAACGAGGGGCCAATGACCCGCAGCGGCGGGACCACCATTGGGGCCGGCCTGTTGGGGTGGCGGTGGTTGCGGCAACGCAATACCAATCGGACGCATATGATGCGGCGGAACTGGTGATGGTATCATTGTGGAATTGACAACTGCAGCTGATTGCACTGACACCGGATGATGATGATGGTGGTGGTGGTGATAGTGTTGCTGTTGTTGTTGTTGTTGCACCAATTGATGTTGATGCTGCAATTGTTGTTGTTGTTGTTGCTGCAGCTGTTGTTGTTGTTGCTGAAGATTGTTTTGATTGAGTTTTGTGGGCAAAATGGGTGCCGTGATAGTGACGGGTGGTGGGCGCGTTGTTGGCGCCACAACAGCTACTGAATTCGGATTACTGTAGTGAATTGTGGTGGTGGCTGACGTGGCAGCGTTTGTCACAATTGTTGTTGTTGTCGTCTTGCTATTATTGGTGGTGGTGGTTGTGGTGTTGTTGTTGTTGTTGCCTGCACCAGTTATTAATGTTGTGGACGTTGTTAATGTTGTCGTCGTGCTGCTGGTGCTGCAGACGATTGGCGGCTCTGGATTTGAGGGTATTGGTGTGGGTGGTGTGGGTGTGGTGTTAATTGGGGAATTTGGTGTTGGCGTATTGGATGTTGCGGGGGATGCAATTTCTTCAGCGACGACTGCTGCTTCAGCGTCGGATGGTGTTGTATTATTGGTTGTTTCCAATTGGGTGGTGGTGTTGGAATCGGATACGTCTTGGTGCAATAATGTGGGTGGAACAGTAATTTGAGTATCAACACTGTTGATAAGGGTGTTGTCACCAGACAACAGTGTGGGCGCTATTGATGACTCCGTTGGCGTTGCTGTTGTTAATTGTGACGACAATGAAGGTGGTGGTGGTGGTGGCGATGGAGCTTGGGGTGATGATGGTGGTTCGCTGCTCATTTTTTATGTCGTTCTCTGGTGGAGGAAAGTTGTAATGGCGCTCTTCAAATTCGATTATGGTGCACGGTGTGGTATTGCTGAAGACCAGCACGTGAACTCATTGAATACAATGCGTCGGAAAAACTCACTTTTTTTGCGTATTATACTTTTATTTGTTTAATGTTGCAACTCCAAAACGCTTTGTTACAATTTTTTTATCTTTTATTTTTCGTTTTCAATTTGTTTGTTTTTTTTTCTTATTCTTTAAAACACAAAACATAAAATTTAACTTTCTCAATTCCTATCTGTTTTCTTTGTTTAGTTGTTACGTTCACTTAAGGCATTTTTTTCCTTAATTAATGTTTTCAAACCGAAATCCGGTACACACTTTTCTCACAGACAATCGAAGCAATAATAAATCTGCAATGAAAGAGAAAAAAAACCCAAATTAATAACAATTGATTTGAAAACAGAAAAGCAAAAAAAAAATCAACAGCTCGACTGCATAACATCGCTGCGCGCAACGAGTGAAGCAAATCTGTCTGAAACAAAGCCGATATTGCGGGTTTGACTGTGTTACGGTAAATTATAATTGCCACATTTCACTCGAAATGGCATATCGGCGTGGCTGGCGCACAAAAATTCGATTTCTGTGCGCAAATGAAATTCAAATGTCGTCCATTATTAAAAAAAAAAAAAAAAACAACAACAAACAAAAACACACCTCCGCACTTTCACAAAAATATCAAACAACGCTCGACGCCGATTCTAGATGGCCCCCAAAAAAATTTGCATTTGCAAATATCACGCATTATTATGCTGTTGTGACCTTTAACTTTTATGCCCCGCAAAGTGTTTGCCTATTTTATTTATTGCTATGTTATTTCGCGGAGATAATCTCAATCTCTATAACAAAGCGTTGTGTCTGTTGTTAGTGTCGCCGCCCGACTGCGATGCTCTCAATTCACTTTCCACAAAAATTCTGTCTAGTGGTGTGAAAAATGCGCTGAATTAATGCGCAGCCTCCGCAAATTTGTTCGCGCCGTGTTTCGCTTTAGGCACATAATATATTATGGCAACCACTAGGTATTATATTATTTGCAACGTAATCGAGAGTAAACAAGGCAAAACGGAAATTGATCAACACAACACCGCACATCAAGCATCAAGTGGTCGCGTGCAAAAACACTAAACAATCGAGTAAGTATACAAATCTTGAAGATAAAAGCACTTTGCGGGGCTAGAATTGAACCACACGCAACTAAATTATATGCGAATTGTTGTCATGTCAATTTGGTTTGTTGTTAGTGTGGCGCGCACGATAACAATTAAAATTGCAATCAAGGTCATTATCAAGGCTATGCAGTTTCTAATTTTATGGGGAAATTTAAGGAAAAATATTCCTTTTGTTAAAATTAATACAGGTTGACTTTTATTAATTGATTTTAAACCGACTCAGGGAGCTTTTTGCAAAATTTTTCAAGGTTATTAAATTTTCATCTCAAGGTCACATTGAATCAGTTCAAATTGTTTCAGAAATGGATCACTTTCTTGAAAATAATGGATTGTAAGATTGTGCTTTTAAACAAGATAAACAACTTTGCTGAACAGTTCAAGGTCATAAAATTTTTCTTTCAAGGTCAAAAATAATGTTTTAATTTAAAATTAAGTCATAACCTCAAAATATTTTATGACCTTTTTTAAACGCGGTTAAATTAATGGTGAAATAATTAGTATTAAAAGGATTGTATTTTCTACAATAAAATTAAAGGTCAATAATTTAAACGAAGTTAAAGGTCAAACGCTTTATTGTTACTGTAAAATGCAAATTTATCTCCAAGCACCAAATCCTTTTTGTAAACAAGAAAAGCGCCCACGACTTCCACCATTACAAACAGGTGGATTAACAGTTGCTTTTTCATTATATCCTTTTTTAATCGATAGAGCTATAATTAGGAAATAAAATCAAAAACAAACACACAAAAGTCCTATTTTCAAGACTGACAAATTGTCTAGACTCTAGCCATTATGGATCCCCAATTGAAATTGAAAATTCCACATTAATTAACATGGCCACATCGACACAAAACCCGCAAGCCAATAAATCAAACGGTAAAATCCCAAACACCACGTCAATTACTCGACAATCGACAAAGTTGCCTCGCCATTACTCGGAATTCTTTTTATAGCGCTTTTATTTTATGAATAATCGATTTCACGTTTCTTCATCCTTTGAAGCGCAACAAGATGAAAAATTAGCATATTTGTACAAAGAACACGCACATATAGGGTTAATTTCTTAACATAAATAATCTATTTTTAAAAGAAAACATGGAAACTCCTTGAATGTAGTGTATAGTTCGCGTAGACAAGAGAATTTCTGTACTTAGAAACAAAAATATGGCTGCGGTGTGTTAAGAGACCGACGACACAACGATTCGCCGAATAAATAAATAATAATTTACAAGGAGAATACAAAATGTGTGGAAAATTGCGCTTGTGCAAAATATTTCATTTGATGATAGTGAGACGAAATTCTCGTCTTTTTGACTTCAAATTCAAGGAATGTATCTCAGATGTATGAATAGTTTAAAGAGACATGAGTTGATGTTTATGTGAATAAGAAGAATTTGATTTTTGATGTTACAAACAACAATTATTGGAGTTTAAATATTTGAAAGGAAAAATCCTTGAAGGCAAGATTTCATAAAGAAAAGACATTTCATATTAACTGTAATGCCCCAGAGCAAATAATTCTGGGAAAGATGTGTCGTCTGCAAGAAACTTTCCACCTGTTTTATGATAAAAAAAAAAAAAAAATGACTACAAGGCAAGGAGAGCCACGTCGGAAATTACACGTAATGCAAAAGGATTGTAAAATATTAAATAATGTAGCGAGTTTAAAAATAAATTTAGTTTCGACCTTTAAAATTGAAAATTTGGCCTTGAAATATTAAGCAAAATGGTTTAAACTTGAAGACAACAAAGTAATGTAAAAGAATGTTTTTGTATTATCCTTAATTTCGAAGATATAAAATATGTGACCTTGAGTTTTTTAGATATTGACCTTTAATACTCTTTAGGCTACCGTACTGTTCGTCTTACTAGGACTGTTATTAATGTATAACGTAAACAAGACAGATAAAGTTTTCTGTTTTCAATACAGGAAAAGAAAATTTGACATTTTGAGGTTATAAAATCGAAACGCGCATTTTTAAGGACATTAACAATAATATTTAGTTTTAAAAACAATTGATTTCATATCTTGAAAACATTTTCCTACTGTAGCCATGTCTCATCAAATTTTTATTGGTAAAAATTTGACATTGCAAGAATTTTGCACTCCAATATATTGAATAAATTTAAAATCGCAGAAAAAGCCAACCCGTATAAGGACGAATATAATTCTAAAAATAATACAAACTCAAATCTGTGAAGGATATTTTTTCAAATATTAAATTATGCAGTGACATTCTATTTTCGACTATTATTCGAATACAATTCCAATTCCATTGTGTTTGAAAATTGAAAGGGCGTGCCTCATCTTTCTTACATCCACTTGTGGATGTACACATTTAAATTTGATTCAGGATGCATTGCAAACACATTCATACCGTGGTTGCACCTTAATTATATTGAATTGCACAAAGGACACTACAACTGTGATGACTACAAATGATGCGCCTCAAACAAAGTCCTTGACATTTGTGCTTTCACGAGAAGCTGTTGAGCTTTACAATCTTTCTATTTATAAACAATAAGGTACATTGCAGCTTCATCAGCTTGCGTCATTGCATTGTGTACACCTGCAATTGTTTTTTTTTATAATTTATGGCAATGCTCAACACCTGCGATGACCTCTTCTAGTTAATCACAATTAGGAATAACAAAATGGTTGTTATCAAAATGTGAACACGTCATATTGGAGGTACGTTTTAATTGTGTTATGTTAATTTCGAAAACAAAAATTCTACAATCACTTTTATAAGAGTTTATTTCGGTCATATCTCTCGCCAATTCTTATCACTAATTTGGAGTGCCATGTTTTAACAAAAATGTTGCTGTGCTGAAGATTTAATCTAGTTGTTTATTTTAAAAGACATTTCCTGTACGTATAGACGCATTTAGACAAAAAGAAGCAAATTCGGTAATAAGCAGGATTTTTAGAATAACAATATTGCAGAAAAAGTCGCGTGAAAATTGGAAATTCGTTCAATTGAATTCATTGTGTTTGCTTTTTTATTGACCTAACAAAATATTAAAATTAAATGCCATTATTTTAAGTCCATTTTCGAAAAAGTAATTTCGAAAAAAGTTGCATCAAGGAAACTACAATTCTACATGAGAGACGGAGTCTTCTGAAAAGTATCGAGAAAAAAATTATCAAATTATGTCATCAACGGAATAACTTGAATAATTTCGAAAAAAAAACAAACCTTCTGCAACATATTAAGCGCAAAAATATGTTTTCGAATTAAAATTGAGGAACTTTAAGAAAATATTTTTTGTTAATTTTTGCGTTGACACAAAAATGGGCTCTGCAATTCTTTTAATTTCTGTATTTTCGAATTCGAAAATGAAATGCTCCATTAAATGTCCGAATTCTTACGGCAATTTCGAAAATATTACATTTCAACAACGTAGGATTTCGAAATTATTTTTTTTAAATCACCAACATTTCCAGAAGCATATGGAAACCTTTTCCGTTACTGCTCAGTGCCCACTGAGCATCTCCTTTGCACATTAAATTGAAGCCCACAAATTAATTGCAATTGATTGATGCCGCAACATATTGTTGCAAAACGTCTAATCATTTCAATTGAATCCCATCTCAGAAAAGGCGCAGTTGAAAGAAAATACACATTTAAAGACACATCACGATCATTTTATGCACCACTATAACGGAAAACATACGCTTGCAATTGCAGTACAAAGAAATTCAGGCCAGCATATTATTTAAAGAAGCGTCGTAATCTTAATTGTTGTAATAAAAAACATCCTGTTTATAATAATGACGCTACTTGGAAGGAATAAACGGGGTTTTCCCACGTTATCTATGAATTAATTGTTAGAAAAACGTGTCACAAAATGTAGAACACAAATAGAATAAATATACTAATCTGTAAATAAACATATGTAATAAATAACTGTGCTGAAAAATTATAGCAATAATTTAAAACCGGTTTTTTGATTTGACAAAAATGCATAAATTTAGGCGACAGACAATTAATGGACCACAATGCAACAGACATAATCCGCACAACCTTGAGAAATTTTTGTTGTTGGGAAGCGCAACAAAATGAGAGAAACTATGGTGTTAAAATTTGGCACTTAATTTTATTTGTGGGAGAAAATTTGCATACCCGTTTTTGTCACCAATTTTAGACGCTACTTAATTTAGAATCCAATTGGTTAGTCCAAACTTAACGCACACACACACACCAACATAATTTCACGCACACAAAGCACACATTTTATGTAAAACACTAATCCAAATATGCAATGAAAACGGTATTATTGAAGTGTGCAATCTAGCCGGGATTATGGACCACTGAATTCCGTTTTTTATTAGTGAACCCAAAATGATTGTAGTTTATTAAATGTCAATTAACCGTCTATATACTCATAAAAACACGACAATATTTAAAAATAAAAATTCGCAGCTCAAAAAAAAACGGGCAGAGGCAGCAGCTATCGGCGCTGGCGAAAATCTGGACACGTCAACAAAATTGCAATGGAAAAATGACGATTAAATGATGATGATGGTAGAAGGTACGTGTGCTGATGATGAACACGCGATGATGCCCGTCGTGTGTTCGATTGGGTGCGAATTTCGAAGCAAAACAAATGGAAGTCGGTTCACATTGGGACAAGAGGAGTGCACTGCGGTGGAGGGGATATTTTGCAAGGGCACACACAACAAGAACTGGATGGTGTTGGTGGTGGTGGTGGTGGTAAAACAAGATACTTTTTGGGAGAACAGCGTAGAATATTGTTGCAATTTTTAAATTACCTATTCCAAAAAAAATTTCACTTTTTAAAAGGATCTAAACAAAACAGCTTTGACCTTTTAACGGTTTATCGACTGTCGTTATAAAGTATGTCCGAAATAATATTAATGTTAATGTCTTTTGAAGCACACAAAATTCACAGTTATGAATTAAAAAGAAGAGAAACAAAAACTCGATGGACAATAATAACTGAATTTAAGTGGTTTTTAAGATGATTTTCTTTTAATATTAATTAAAAACCCGTACTATTTCCAGACCGCAGTGATTAGCCACGTCAAACCAACTGGCACTTTAGTTTGCAAGTATAAGTAGCGCGCTCACGGCTCAGAGTCAGGCAATATAACCAACAGAGGAGAGGTGGCTCGCAACTTCATATAATATGTTGGAAAAGAAGAAAACAGACAAAATACAACAACAGAAAAATTACATAGCTCAGACGCGTTTGCAATTGATAGCGCGAGCGAGTAGCGACCCGCGAGTGTTGGAATTACTGTGTGTAGTGTACGCGCCATCAAGTTTACTGGAATTTGAGTTTAACAGGGTGGATCTAAAAATGATTTATGTAAAAAAAAAAAAAAAAATTCATGCAGACTGGGCTTTCAAATGCTTTTGAGTTTTGGTTCTTGCATTCCTTCAATCTGAGATGAAGTCTCTCTAGTTTCCTTGTTGCTACAAGCCTACCCACTAAAACAGCTTTCGCTGGATCATCGTCATTCATCTTGACTAAATGCCCAGCCCATCGGAGTCTTTTTTGCTCTATGATTCTTACAATATCGTTGATGTTATTTGCTAAAGGCACGAAGTGACAAGAACCAGAAATTAAAAACGGTCTCAGATTAGATGCATTTTTAAACGGGCCCGAAACAGTGTCATTATTTAACATTTCGTTGCAATTGAATCTGACACCGTTTTGGAGGCTGAACTGAAACAATTCTGTAACAAAAATATGACAGCTTTGATGTGATCGGTTGAATTTTTTTTAACATCACCATCTAAAAATATTTTCCATTGAGACACAAGAAAAAAATCATTGAATTGGCAACGCTGACTTCAGTACGCAATCAAAATCATGACAACAGCTAAACGTCAAACAAAATTCCACACAAAACACCCACACAATTGTCCACTTGTCATTAAAACAACAACAAAAAAACATACGCACGTACTTACACACGTCAGGTGTGTAGAAACTATGCATGCGTGTGGGAGATGCGCGCGAAACAATCATCATTGTAATCACGAACGTATGTGCAAAAATTCGTTGCAATATATTACCTACATATCGCGTACATTTAAAGCATATTGAGATGGTCGTGCCCACACACACATTATGACAATATATTGCGTTGCAACAAAACAAACACTTAAAATAAAAATTGCAATGCCCAATTTTTTTTTGCACGCACACAAACCCCTGGGAGTAACCCAAACAAATTTCTACCTCGATGGAATAATTATTTCGCTACAAAAACAACAAAAGGGGGGGGGACGGAAAAAAATTTGTCACGCATATGTTTAATGTTAGAATATGCTTGGCTGCACATTCTAATGGGGATTCGGCCACGATAATATTTATATGGTAATTAATCAGTGCTGGGATGCAACCAACTGCATGCTGCTGCACTTTAATTATATGTATATGCACTTTTTGCTTCATTTATTTTGTAACGGTTTTTTTTTGCAGACTGTCCGCGATAAATAAAAACTTAAACGGACACGAGTGATAAGCGTAACGCCCACCCACACAATATTGGACGGATTTGGTGTAGTCCCGCGATAAAAAAATGAATGAAAATTTGAGTGAGGAAAATAATACTTACTAATTATTGTCATTAAAGATGGAATTAGCTGCGGGTTAATCACTTGATGTTCCAAACTGCAGTTGCACTTAAAAATGTCTCTCGTTGTTGTCCGAAATGACGTGTGATTTATTTGTTTTGTTTTAAAAGGGAATTTTTTTGCACTTATCGCGGTACTACATGCAAACGTCCGCCGGTCGCCATTTTTGTCTATTGATTTTGCTTGCGTATTTTTTTTGTGTGGGAGTGTTTGTAGTTTTTCAATACATGCGGAGAGTTTGTGTTGAAATGAGAACGTGTGGTGGACTGTGGCTGTGTGGAAATTGTTGTCATTATGATGACTGCTGTCATTGGGGAAATATAGTTGAATTGGTGTGTGTTGAGTTTTTTTGGCAGGCGAGTTTTTAGTACTAAAGTACATTAAGTAGTTTAGTATATATTTTATATTGAACCTAAACTGCTCAAAGAATTACTCAATTAGTTTTTTTTTTAATTTATATACGGTCAGAAGGATATGCCATTATTTTTGCTTTCCGACTCTTTTTTGGAAAAATTAATTTGTGAGATGTATTTTTTTTTAAAAGAATTGGAAGCTTATAAATCCTGGTGGCGACTGACGATAATTCGGTACCATTCTCTTTATGAATTATGAGGCCATGATTTTTACTATTGAGGCACAAGGACAAGGTTTAAATCAGCCTTAAATCCCTCAATGATGGCTCCATCTGGATTAAGTGATTCCTTTTAAATAACCATTCCCAAAAGTATTGTTTCACATTCTTTATTACTTAAAAAGCTACATCTCTGCGTTCTGATCCGAATTCTTTTGCATATCAATTAAACATTTCGCATTAAACCATTTAACAGCATCATAAAATGGTCCAATATTTGTTAAACAAGTAGGAACAACTCTACAAAGAACACAATCGAAAGAGTAAGCCTTATTTAAATACCGTAAAAGCTTCACCAAATTATCCTTCCCATTTTTTTGAAGTTTCCTAAATTCAATGACACCATCTTCATTTAAATTTGTTTCAAAAAACACCATTGCGTGTAAAAAGAAAATAAATCCAGCCACTGCTCCTGTCAGTATCAAGGATTCTTCAATTATTAAAATGTCTTCCAACTCCATTGAAAGGACAGCCATTGTAATTGAATTGCACGCAGCCATTTGGTCCTTTAAATAAGAATCCAGTTGTAGTAAACCAACTTTAAGGATGAATTCATTTACACCATCACGATTCCTTTGCACAGTAGTCCTGATTGGACGCTTAATCTCTTGGTATTGCTTCCTTTTAATAATATTTAAGTCAGCATACATTGAACTTTTAAGTTCTTTGAATGCTTTTCCATATTTCACATCAATTGCATTGTCCAATGTAAAAGAAACGCTGCTGGATAACAATTGAATTGAATTCCTGAACTCGGAAGTCTCATCATTAAATTGGTTGCTTGCATATTTGATTGAAATTGGAGCCAATTTTTTAGAATCTGACAGATGAACAATTGGATATTGCGACAAAAATGTTTTGCAGAACAAATTTTGCAGCCACTTCCGTTCTTCATCTCTCATGGGATCAACTACTCGAAAATTAACAATATTCTCGGTAATTGCGTTAATTTGGAAATTCGTAAATAATTTGGCTGCTTCTATTGATTGTTCAATAAAACCAGAGGGTAGTTTCAAATTAGGGAACTCCCAATTTGAATTGCCCTTAAAGCCAGTGCAGACAACGTAAACTTCTGAATTGCCTTCCTTGGATGAGGCTGGTTTTACAATTTCAACATTTTCAAAAGCACAATTTAAATAGTAAAGTAATTGAAGTGTTTCAGATTCAAAAAATGTGAAAATCTTCAAAATGAAGGATCCACCTTCTGCAAGGATGTGTAAGGAGCAACGAACTTCCGCCCAAATTAATGGCAAAACAATGTCCTCCTGAATGTCTGGTGAATCAATGCAACTAACTGATCCATCTGCTGTTACTAACCTAATCTAGAAAGGATCAAAATGAAAATAAATTAGATTGTTCAAAAAATCCTTTAAATAATTATACTAACATCTCCTATTTTTTGACACCTTTTTTGTAAATCTCTTCTGTACTCCAAACTCATGACATCGCCATCATAATCACTTCCAAACTCCCAATTTTCAATGGTCTGCAAAACAACACGAGCGTCAAATATTGTGGTCCCCATTGAATTACCTTCATAAAACGGATTCAATGAATTTGCAAGCCAGTTCCACTGAAAATTTTTAAATTAAAAAAAGGACCTAATTGAATTGAAATCTAACTTACATCCACTGCGCCATCCCTTCTAACCAAATAATGATTTAACGCACAAATAAACGCTCCAGGGCACTCACACAAATGGACACTATTCAATTGCTTGACATCCATTGGTATTACTGAAAATCGGCTGAGTATTTCATACAATTTCAACCAGGCCTGCGTCACAAATTCAGCGTTCCTTTGTTCCGCAATGAATCTGGGTAAATGGCCAGATAATTGGCGGCGCTTTGTGTGAACGCTCCATTTGCGGAATGGAACGTCTTGAAGTTTTTGTTTTACTTCATTGAGGCGTGTTTTAATTTGTTGCATTTCTTCCACTATTCTGGATTTTGGATTGATGTATACCTTTTGGGATTCATTGAACTTCCCATATTTGTTTGTGGTAAATTTGAACTGCTTTGTAAATGCTTTGGATATTGGTTCGTCCATTGTTTTGTTCCTTGTATTGAGAGTTGTATCAGGACAACTGTCAGGAGATGCGGAATTTATGGATGGGACGTCGGTAAAAATCCAAGCGTCACCTAACCAATTGGATTGCAAAATAAATTCAAAAATACATTTCTTCAGAATAAATTTCAAAATAAAATTTAATTTTTAAGGTTATGTTTTTGTTTTGTTTTTGTCAAAGGTTTTGTGGACCTTATTTGTGGAACATGTGTGGAAATTATCAGTTGCCAAATATTTGTTTACATTGCACTTTTGGAATTGGGAGATGCAATCGCTAAAATAAAAATACAGACAGTGCAATTTAAGATTAATTAAAAACAGATTAAGTGGTTCCTGAACCTCTTATATCCCATCCAACAATGGACATCAATAGCTTCTTTGATATGTCCAAGCCATTGGTGCGTCAAAACATTATTAAGACCCCAGTGGCTGATACCAGCATTAAAAAGGACCCAACTCCAGATCAATCTCCACGTGGTAGAAAGCGGCCACACCAAGGACAAGAATATGCTTTCCAAATAAAAGTCAATGAAACTGCAAACATGTTATTGGTAATCTGATTTATACACCCACTTAAAAAAAGGATTCCCCAACCCTTTCAAATTTTACTTCAGAGACAAGAAGACAACGAAAAAAACCTGTTCAACGATTTAGATGACATGACATTCTCATCAGACGATGAAACTGAAGAAACCAAGTACAATACCTCGTCCAGACCATCCCAACCACTTCCCCAACAAAAACTGGAAATCTACGAACGCTTCAATGTGCCAGGAAATCGACGTGCTGCTGCTCTAACAATTGAAGCATCACGTGTAGAAATATTGGACGCAATTGAAGACAACCAAGTGATCATCATTAATGGTGTCACGGGTTGTGGTAAGTCCACCCAAGTGCCGCAATTCATTATTGATAAAGCCGCCCGCAAGGGTGAATTCTGCAATATGGCGGTGACGCAACCGCGTCGTATTGCGGCAGTGAGTTTGGCTCGACGTGTTTGTGAGGAACGTGGATGGGAGTGTGGCACATTTTGTGGGTATCAGGTAATGGGTTTTTTATTTAAAAAAGAAGTGACTTAACTTAATTTTAATCTACAGATTGGTCACCAAGTCCAAACAAGCGAAGACACTCGAATTCTTTTTTGCACCACCGGTGTTCTTTTGCAGAAATTAATAACGCAAGGTAATCTTTCCGACTTTACCCACATCATATTGGATGAAGTGCACGAACGTGAGGAAGAAATGGACTTCCTACTAATCGTAATCCGTCGCTTTTTAATGACGACCACAACATGCGTTAAAATTATTTTAATGTCTGCAACTGTTAATGCAGACAAATTCAGTGAGTATTTCACACTGTTCCGACTTAAGAAGCTGATTAAGGCCCCTGTTGTGAAGGTGTCGGCAGCTAGGCAATTTAAGGTGGCGGAATTCTACACGTGCAATTTGAATAAACTTAATCCGGTGATTATTTTGGAAGAACTAGGGATGAGTTGAAGATTCTAATTATTTTTTTTTTGTTATTTTTCAGCCAGCAATTTCTTATGACAATCCAACAATATCTTTGGAAATGTACCAAGTTGCTTATAAAGTTATCCTGATTTGTCATCACTTTGATAAGCAGGAAGCTGGTCAGAGCAGCGATGTCAAGCCAACTATTTTGGTGTTTCTGCCAGGAATTGGTGAAATTACTAATTTGATGAAGTTCATCAGCAAGGCAATGGAAACGTTAGTTATTCTTCCAATTCAAGACTTCTTTTCACTTCAGTAAAATTCTCCTTTTATTAATTTCAGGGACGAGCGCCTTACCTTCAAATTACTTCCACTACACTCCACACTGTCATCAGAGGAGCAACATGCAATATTTAAACCACCACCACCAGGCATGCGAAAAATCATTTTATCCACAAATATTGCTGAAAGTTCCATAACGGTACCGGATGTCAAATTTGGTAAGTCCTTAAATTGTTAATTTCCAAACTGACATTGAAATCCAATTTGTATTTATTCCAGTAATTGACTTTTGTCTGACTAAAAACCTTGTAAATGACTCCAGTACAAATTTAACGTCCTTACAATTGGGATGGGCATCCAAATCCAGTTGCATCCAAAGAGCTGGTCGTGCTGGACGCGTCATGAATGGGCGTGTCTATAGATTGGTACCCAAAGCAATTTATGAAGTGAGTATTTTTTAAAACCCTTAAAAATATCCTTTAAAATGAAAACAATTTTATTTGGTTTTCAGAGCTATTTCGAAGCGAACACTATTCCCGCAATGATTCGTGTCCCACTCGCCAACATTGTGCTGAAAGCGAAACAATTCAGCATTGGAAAACCCGTAGAAATTCTGGGACTCGCCATGGATCCACCCAATCTGTCGGACATTTTAAATGCCATTTTGGTGCTTAAGGAAGTGGGCGCAATGACACTGGCCACAAATTCATCAGGATGCCAGTACGAATCAGATGACGGCGATTTGACATTCATTGGCGAAGTGATGGCCCAACTGCCACTGGACATCCGAATTGCCAAGCTCATTATGTTGGGCTACATTTTTAACATGCTTCCGGAATGTGTGATCATTGGGGTCGGCATTTCGGTGCGGAATATTTTTGTGGCGCCATTCAACACCAATTTGGATGCATACAATCGACAACTGAAGTGGGCTAATGGTTCGGGATCGGATTTGTTTGCCATTTTGAATGCGTACAAGGAATTTACATCCAGTGTAATTAAAGTGGAAACCAAGGATGAAGCATCATTGTCATCATCGGAAGAACAAAACCAAAAATATTGGGCACGTCGCCATCATATCAATTTAAAGTCAATGCGGGAGTTACACGACTCCGTGCAAGAAGTTCATCGCCGTTTAGGTAAAATCGGGGTACGTGCTAATCACATGAATCGTCCATGGACAAAAGCAGAAGAGACACTAATCCTTAAAGTGATCATTGCTGGTGCATTTTATCCCAATTACTTTGCCTTGAATTCCTGCACTGGTCAACATGATGCCTACCAGCGTGATATCGTTCATGAAGTGAACGAACTGGATGTTTGCAATACGGTGTATTTTAAAGGATTCAAAAATAGACAACACATTGGTCCTTTGTACAAACAATCCATTGAAGCTATGCTTCGACCGTGCGTTGAGGATACCCAAAGTGAGATGTTCATCAATTTTGATCAAGCCTCAGAGAAAGTGATGGTTACATTTAATCATCCACGGGATGAACAAAAAATGCCAGACATGACAGGCAAGGAATCAACATGTAAAATTCCAGGACGCGTTGGTGTGGAAGTGTTCCGGGCGATTAAAATGCAAAAATTGAGAATGCCATTTGAATTGGACGTAATGCTCAGGAGTGAGGATTTCCGAATGGCATTACGATTGGGATTGGGTGAATTGGAAGGGGACACATTTAAGTATAAGGATTGTGACATTCCTCATGCTGGGAAGTATGTGATTCCGTTGTCTGGGGAAAAGGAGGTGGAAGGAATTGTTACTCACGTAAGTATTTTGATCAGTTCGTTGGAAATTTAGTGATCCATGTTTTTACTCCACAGATTGAAAGCTGTGGGCGCTTCTGGCTGCAATTGCGTCGAGATCAATCCACATTGGCCAACATTACAAAAGGACTTAATGATGATTCGTGTCCCATGATTAAAATTGAGCGTGTTGAAGACCTTCATGTACACCAAGTAGTTGCTGTGTATATTAAAGATAAATACCATCGAGGTTCCGTAATCTCGCAGTTCCTAAACAAATCAGCTGCATTGGTTAAAGTTTTTTTGATTGATGCTGGCCACTTCCGTGAAGTAAGTTTTTCACAAATTCGCCTTTTACCCACTGCTAATGCTTCTGGAATTGACCTGACAATTCCACCACGTGTACTTGAGTGTCGTCTGGCAAGCATCCAACCATCAGCCGTGTACTCACCACAAGCTGAATGGACAAAAGAGGCCAACACAAAATTCAAAGAACTTGTAAAAGGGGAACGCCTCCGTGCTGAAATATATTCCGTAATTAATGCCGTCGCAAATGTCATCCTCCACTCGGACAAAATGAACATTAACCAAGCATTAGTGGCGGGGAATTTTGCACAACACGCTGATGAAAGTTTTATGTCAAAAAAGGATCACATTTATCGCGAGCAAGTGCAATCCCAAACAAATAACCCGTCCCAAACCGAGGATTTACGCCGATACCTTGGCACTGAATTGAGAAACCCAAAAGCAGATGAATTTAATCGGGTGCTTGCAACAGTTAAAAACAAATGCACCCAAAAAGTCCAACTATACGGCCCATTAAGTCCGCTTGACACCAAAATGTCACCGCTGATGCGTTTGGCCCACGGCAAGTTAGCTTCGGTGGAAAATGATTCAGTAAACAGCGTTCTACTCAACAACGAACCACACGATCCCCACGAGCGATTTTTAGTGGCAGCCTCCCTTTCGGAGAATAGCGCCGGCACACAATTGATGGCACGCCAAACCACTTTAATGCCAAACATTCATGGGCTTGCGCCCATTTTGGCATTAATTTTTTGCCCCCGCATGGAGCTTCAGCTGCACAAAGATGGCACACGTATTGTTTCCGTTTTGACTGGCCTTGGTTATAATCCAGACACACTGCGGTCACACTACGAGGAACATGACATGGTGTTTGGCTTGGATGTGCACATTGACGAGGTTGACTTAAAGATGATCAACGAAATACGTCACGCAATGGATGCTATTGTTTTTAAGGAGACTACCGATGATCTGCCGGCCATTAATGATTCTGTGCGTCAAGATTTGACGGAGCAAATACGGCGGCTGGTGTTGCGGCTGTTGAGTCGCCATCGGCCGGCTGTTGATGTGCAATTTGCCCTAAATGGGAATCTTTGGGGTGGGATGAGTAAAATTTATCCCGAGGATTTGGATTTGACAATGCCGAAGGCGTATGGGTTGAATTCAATTTTTCCCGTGCATCCAGTGGTGCGGTTGAAGAAGGTGGAGTTGGATCGAGTGGCGACGCTGTTTTATTTGAATAATAAATTGAAAGTTGCTGCCAAAGAGTATGTACATTTTGAAATAATTTTTGGGATGTTAATTAATTTGGTTATTCATTTTTTTAGAGGTGCTTTGGGCAATATTTCAAGGTGCAGTATTTGTCAGTACACACTGGAGACTATTGTTGATCTGAAACTGCATTTGTGCTCGCAAATGCATCGTGATCGGGAAGCTGAACTTGTTATTTAATTGACCTTTTTTAATAAATAATTTTTTTAAATTTAATAAAAGACAGTTTTGTTTAAAAAATGACCAGCATATTTTATTGAATAACTTTAATATTATTGCATATTAAAAGTTATATTTGTTGGGACTAAAGGTCCCCAATCTGTTCCTCAATGAGGTAATCTGTCAAAAAGTGTAAATAAAAAAATCTTTTAAAATGTCCAATTTTTTTCTGAGTTTGATTCCTCTTTAATGTCGTTCAACACAAAATCAGCATTTTCAATGTTTTCTTTTTGCGTGAATTGCTGCGAATCCTGTTCCTTGTTCTCTTTCAACTTACTGCATCCGCAGTTGAAAGTATTGCCAATTTTTTTTAAGACACCTCGCCGGCCTTTTTTTAAATCACGCTTATCTAAAACCAGCTTTTCTTTCAGCCAGAATTTCTCTTTGCAAGTAAATGGTGCATATCTCGGAGCATATTTCATCTTCCTCGTTAACCATAATGCGAACATTTTAATCGCAATTTTATTTCTCTTTGTCAAGCGAATTATTTTCAATTTGGATTGGACATATTTATTCATTATGTCAATGGAATTTTTGCTCATGGCAGACGTCTCTCCGCTTTTCAGCCAAAATTCATACAGTTCCAGCTTTTTAATGCCTACAACTGCTGCAATTCGAGATTTGGATGCGTCTAACGCGGGACAAAAGAAGAAAAAAAGGGGGATTAGATTTAAATAATATGAAAAAATCAAATTTGTGCAATCAAAATCAATTTTTTTTTTAGTTTCTTTTTAATGTGATAAAGAGTGACTTAAAATTTAAACTATGCTTTTGACATAATTACATTTTCAACTAAGCGATTTTTTAATTACATACCTCGTGCTGAAACCTCCATATTTTATGTTTTTAAAATGTATTTTAAAGCCGATTTTAAACGAAATGCGCAATGATCAAATATCAAAACATGTGGTTTTTGCCGTTTTCAGTTTTGCCGTAGACACTTGGCGCCAATCCGGTTAAATTGCACTGTGCACCACGTTTTTCTCCCCTCGAAAACTTTGCAGCTAGAATCTCAAATATTTCGGTGCAGGTATTTCCCACACAGGTTTACCAACCTACAATGTAACTCCGAGAAATTGAACATCCGGTTTAAAATCTATTTTGACGTCTTGTTTTGAACCGTTTGTTCAATAACCCGATTTGAGATTTTTAATGTGCTAATCCTTTCTATCTAATTTAACTTGGAGTGTTATTTTTTCTAGATCAATGAAGGGCCCCTCTGGAAAGGCGATTAAGTCAACAGGGGACATTGAAATTGGAAAAACAGTACATAAAGTATTTAATTTAGGCTATGTTTTTTTTATTTTTTTATTTAGAAATCCTATTGAGTTTTTTTTTTAAATTCAATTACAAGACGATAAATCAAAAAATTTGTCTCAAATTATAAAGGGACATAACTGAATAACTGGAGTACATCTAAGTCTGTTTTTAAACGGTACATACGTTCCAAACAAACCCGTTTAAAACAAATGTGTAAAAAAATGTATGGCGCGTTCCGATTATTTAGACCGATGCGGTACGAATTATTATTTATTACCACAATTTGTTGTTCTAATTTTTGCGGTAATTTTTCGAACTTGTAAAAAATTTCTGCTGGGCGAAATATTATACATAGTAAAAAAGGGGATTAGTTCGATATCAATCAATCCTATTAAAAAGTGTTAAAATAAAAAATTTAAAAAACACAACACAACCAATCTTATTGAAACTCAAGCTAAAACTAAAAAGTATAGGTACATAAAACTCTATGAAAATAAATTAGAAATTAAATCCCATAAATAATTTTTTTTTATAGATAATGGCATCGATGCCTTTTTTAAATTTGTAAAAGGTAACGGTAATTTTTTTAAAATTTTTAAACCGTAATAAACACGTACAATAGGCAATTAAGAACTCTGTGCTATTTAGTCGCCCTCCTTAAAAAAATTTAAATCCCTTTTCAAAAGTAATAAAATTAACAGCTCAAAATACTTTCCACTTTCCACAAAAAAAAAAAAAATAAATTGGCTGCACTGAATTCAACTGTCATCTGTCACATTAAAAATATTCCATTCTATCAAAAAAATAATTCTTTTCAAGCCAACAGGGGCCACTTGATTGGAGCAAAACGATCGATTTGGATCGTCGGGGACGTAGAAAAAACTTGTATATTGAAAATATAAAAAGTGCAAAACGTCGCTGTCGAGTCAAACAAAAAGGAACCAACGGAAATTTCGGCACATTCGACTGACCACCCCTTACAACACGTTTCGAAGTTTCTAGAGCAATCAATCCTCCAGGTGAGTGTTCCAAATTGAAAATGTTGTGAATCACGTAGGAAAAAGGTCAAGAACATTTTGAGAGACAAGACGCGCGTGGTGTAGTTATTGTACAAAGAGCTGAAATTTGAAATTTAATTTTCCATTCATTGTGTAGAGTGTGTGTGCAGTGCATGTTGAAACGCGTCGCACTTGTTCATGTGTGAGTGCAAGTGCGTTTGTGTGTGTGTGTGAGTTTTACGCAATAATACAAAAAAATTTCATTGGAGGCATGATAATAAATATTCAAAATTTTGTGCGATTTGTTTTGTTTCCGTAGATTTTCAAGGCAGCAACAATCACTAACGCTTCCACTTCAATTTACATCACATCCAAAGGAAGACATTACCTTCAGCTTTGACTCAATTGTATGGAAACGGACGAGATTATACTTGAAGAAGGTCAAGATATGAGCGAAATGCTGCTGCAAACTAACGAAACGTAAGTGTACAAGTGTCCTAAAAAAAAAGAAGTAAAAAAAAAATTTGCACAGTGACTAAGTACGGTTTGAATTGTGCACGCACCGCCTATCGCTCATGTAGGTCATTTGCCGTTAATTTATTGATTTTGGCGACCGAATAAAAAAGGCGCCCACAATCACAATAAAGAAAGATTTTCTTTCCCCCTTTTGATGGACAATTGGGAAGAACCAGTGGGTGATAATTGAAATATTTTCTTTTGTTGTTTGCAAACAAACAATTAACAGCACATTTCTAATTATAATAAAAAATAATCAGTTTGAAATAACAGAAAACAATTAATAAAATGCAAACCATTCAAAATTTTACAGGATTGCTGAGGAGAAGAAGAATGCTGGAAATGAGCAGTACAAGGCTCAAAACTATGAGCAGGCTGTCACATTATATTCCGATGCAATCTCCTTGTGTCCCTCGATGGCTGCCTATTACGGCAACAGGGCGGCATGTTATTTGATGCTGGGAGATCATAAAGGGGCCATTGGTGACTGCAGGTTGGCGATCCAAATTGATGAGAAATTTGAGAAGGGCTACGTTCGATTGGTGAAGAGCTACATTGCTATTGGTTAGTGTTTTTTTTTGTTTTAAAGTAACTAAGGGTGGGTCACAAAACAAACACAAATTGGGGTGTGATTTGGTTGTCAGTAGAACATGGACAAATTTTGTATTATCTTCACTAAAGTTGAACCTTAATTTAAACAACTTGACAAGTTAGTCAGGAGTCTTTCGTTAAATTGGTAGGGCCAGGATTTATATGAATTAACAATCAAAAATGCATATTGCATTATTATTAATTTTATCGGTTTTTTAGGTTTAAAATTCTTGATGATCATGTTTATTAATTTTCAAGGTCCAAAATTGCTTACTTATTATTTTGTACACACAAACTCGAAGGAAAGTATCTTAAATGTACAAATTTAGAAATTTTGGAGCTTGAAAATTAGCAAATTGCAATCCCATCAAGAATGTGCCCCTAGAATTACTAATACACCAGTCACCACACGATTTTTAAAAGTATTTATCTGTTAATGCATTAATTGATTACATTTTGATTGTGGTTTTCTTTGGAAGTCGTTCGTTGTGGTAAAATTAACGATAAAAGCCGTTTGTTTTTCATATTATTACACATTTCAAAGAAATTTTATAATTTTTTGTGGTTGTTTATTAATTATTACCGTATTAAATTGATTGTACCTAATTTTTAGTTTTTTGTTGATTCCCGTTCTTAATAAAATTGAATTTGCGTCACATAATGGTTGGTAATAATGCGGTTATCTTTTTTGCAACAAATTAATGAAGTCGATTATCTATCACTTATACTTGTCTGAATGAGTGGGATGAGTTTGTTACTACCTGACTTTGCATTATATTATACGAAATCTCGTCTTCTTTTTATTAATCGAATTATTTTTCCTACTTTGTTAAGTCATCTATTTTATTTAATTTCGTCCGTTTTTTAATGTGAATTCTTTAAATTTTAGATTGTTGAGGGAAATTTTTTTTTCCAAAGAGCGTCCTTCCTCCTTATTTCTAGAACAGTTTTTACGCAATTCCTTACAAAAGTCTTCTAAGAACACATATTGCATCATTTGTAGGTCCTAACTCCTAATTGAGTAGAACAATCGATTAAAAATGCAAAAGATCCGGACCCTATCTTTTTCCTTACAATCAATATGATCTAGATTCTAGAATCAAGCGTACCGAAACTCGTAATCTGTGATTATTTGGCAAATGTCCAAGAGTAAATATGCGCTTTAAATTTTGTCGATGCTAAGCCACTGCCTACTCACTGAATGTCCAGTGGTTGCGAGATAAACGTTATTGGGTGGCTTCTAATTTCGCACTTGGGAATTAAATTAAATTTAAAATGATGCAACCACAGGTTATGCAATGCTTTATATTTGTGGACCCAAACTACTACTTGTGTTCAAAACTCAAATACAGTTAAAAATATGAAATTGATGACACATCTCCAGGGCTTCCCAAAATGAGCCTGATTTGCTCACTTATTGATTCTAGAAATTTCATAAAGCATCATAATTTATGCTAATGACTGTTGAATTTTGCACCTTCCTCCAAAATAGGTGATGTCGTTTCTGCTGAACAAGCTGTTGCCAAATTTCTAAGCCTCGATACCAAGTCCTTGGTGTTAGCAAGTGAAATAGAGAACTTAAAGAGATTGCGAGCCTTCCAAGAAAAGGCTGACCAATGCATTGAGAAGGCGGACCTTAGAACAGCCATCTTCCAGATTGACAACGCCCTCAAGATCGCACCATACTCCCAACGACTTAAACTGCAAAAAGCTGAGAGTCTTGCTCAATTGGGTCGCATTGAGGTAAATATTCATTAAAACCAAAGATTACTCCCAAAACTAATCGACATTTTATTCCCAAAAAAAATTAGGAAGCAAACACCATCGCCATTTCCGTGATGCAATCAGACTCCTCCAGCTCTGATGCAATTTATGTGCGCGGTGTCTGTCTGTATTACTCCGACAGCCTGGACAAGAGTCTGCTGCATTTTGAGCGTGCCCTTATGCTGGATCCAGACAACAAGCGCGCCAAGGTGATGCGCATCAAGACCAAATCCCTGAAAGAGAAAAAGGAGAAGGGTAACGAGTTGTTTAAGACAGGCAAATTCCGCGAGGCACTCGCCCAATACACCGAGGCGCTGGCTATTGACACCCTCAACAAGGACGTCAACTCAAAGCTGTACTACAACCGGGCATTGGTTGGGTCGAAAATTGGCAATTTGCGTGATGCCATCGCTGACTGCAGTAACGCACTGGAGGCGAATGCAGCCTACTTGAAGGCGGTGCTATTGCGTGCCAAATGTCACACCGAGTTGCAAAATTATGAGGATGCTGTCAAGGATTATGAACATGCGTCGAAGACGGAAAAGACGCCACACATGCGGTCACTGTTGCGTGAGGCGAAAATGCAACTGAAGCGCTCCAAGCGAAAGGACTACTACAAAATATTAGGACTCAATCGTGATGCTACCGATGATGACATTAAGAAGGCGTACCGCAAGCGGGCACTTGTGCATCATCCCGATCGTCATGCGAATGCAAGTGATGCTGAGAAAAAGGAGCAGGAGAAGAAATTCAAGGAAATTGGAGAGGCGTACACCATTTTGTCGGATCCGGAGAAAAAGTCGCGATACGATAACGGGCAAGACATGGATGAGGATCATTCGATGGAGGTGGATCCAAATCAAATGTTTAGACAGTTCTTCTCGTTCTCGGGACAAGACAACTCATTCGGATTTTCATTTTAACTTAATAGGCTCCATAATTTCCTTTAGGATTATTTTTTAAATTTGACTTTGCTATTATACACTCCTTTTCCAAGTTTTTTTGAGATGGATCGTAAGAGAAAAATTCCCACAAAATGTAGTCCTCCACTTACAATGCATGAGATGAATAAAACTTTCTGTTTCGTTTATTTTTTAAAACCAATTTTTTTATTTTTCATTAATTACATTTTTATTTGATTTCGTAAGCTTACGTTGGTCCTTAACTTAGTTGGATGTTACAAGTATGGTTCATGATTACTCTTCCCCAATTATATTAATGTTAATGGAATAAAAATAGGATGTCGAAACCAAATAATGAAATGAAATTGATATGATTATTAAATTTCAGTAAAAAGGACGAACGAAGACTTTTACAATTTGACAAGTGGGACAAAAGGGATTTAGAATTTGACAAACGGGACAAAACGGGTCTTTTACACAATTACGTGAACGGAAAAAATAGGACTTTTTCATGAACTTAACGAAACGATGCAAGACAATTTATAATTCTCGTCTAAATTTGTCGTAAAACGTTTCCCTGCATATTACTTTTTAGCAGTAGCGACACTCCCCGAAGCAGCTGCCACTACCACAACGACGACACGTGCCCGTACGACATTTGCCGCAGCTGCCCGGTCCCACGCTGCATCCTGGATTGCAAGTTTTTGGGCAATAAAGCGTGCGACAACATCCCGGTGCATTGTAGCAGGCCGGTGTGCAACAGGCAGTTGCTGGGCAACTATAACAGGGGCCACAACTACCACAACCTCCACAACCTCCACAGCCACCACAGCCTCCACAACCACCACAGCCACCACAGCCACCACAACCACCACATCCACCACAACCTTTGATATACCCAGATGAGCAACATTGGTCGGGACAGGGATAACCGCGATCGCGGTTATTTAGGTAACAATTCACCTCGCCACGCCATATGCGGTTGTACTCGTGCGTCATCAGTCGCTGCATGTTTGGACGGCCCTCCTGGAATCCAAAAAATATTATTTAAAAAAATCTTTTTTTTTTCTTTTTTCCTTTTTTTGTTAATAATTACCCAATCGTAAGACGGCCGGAAGAGGGGAGTGCAACAACAAGGCATGATTGAGGAATATTATTTATTTTTTTGGTTTTCTCAACTTATTGAAATGCGGACTAATTTTGAAGGAGTTTGCGAAAGACTGCCGGAATTTTACTTCATTTGTTTAGAATGATTTAAATTAAGGATTGCTGGATTAAGCAAAATATGTTTTCATAAATTTGTACTTTTTTGTGCGAAATTGATAAAAACAAAGTTATTAGTTTTGAGTATAGAGTTACTGAAAAACAACCACGTGATGTCCTTAATTTTTTGTAAAGGACAAATAGGGTAAAATGCAATGGATAACCAAACAATTGTGGTTGAGTTCTTTAATTTCGCAGAATGGATCTTAATAAAATTTGTGTCGTCCTTGGAATTACCAGAGTGTTATTGAAAATCAGCTCTAATCGGGATGATTTTCAGATGTGCTTGCCACGTGGCTAAAATCTTCCGCCATTTTGTATTTTGTATTGGTGTTGTACGGGCACAAACCTTATCTTGTTATACTAATCATGATTCACAACAAAGATCGAACGAAGAAAGTCTAAGGTCTAAAAAGAGTTATCACAAATTTAATCTTATCAATAAATTTCATTAAAAAACAACCAATACATTATTGTAAAATTAAGTGTTTAAGTCATTGATTGCTGTTTATTTCCAAATTTAAAGGAGGATTATAATGTACACTTATAATGTTAAGTACAAGAGGCTTTTAAAGAGTATTAGATTGCATTCGACCATTATTTAAATTAGGAAAACTTTCTCTATTTTCTGATTTAAATACTAAAAAAAAATACAGTCACCGAAATTCAATTACTTTCACAGCCCACTCTATTTTTATATCATACGAAAACTTTCATCATAACGGTGGTGTTACTGCATTTTCCTTCCATTTTGAATTTTTCTGGTGATGATATTTCCTTGTACACTGTTCGACAAATGAAATATGTACAAAATTCAAATTTTCATATCTCAGAAACTACTCGACTAATTTGTACAAAATTTTTAAGCAAAATATGTATAAGCGAAAAAAAACCTTTATTATTTCTTCAAGGTCATATAAGCTTCAAAGAAGTTATCGCCGAGCAACCGTTACGCTTGTCTGGGAGCTAAAAGTCTTTTTTAATGTAAAAAAAAATTGTGAAATATTTCAAGAATTGATAATTCAAGGTCATTTAATTGTTCGACGTGAAACAATTAAATGAAACTGTAATTTATTACTCAAAAATGTTTTCTAAAAATGGAGTGAAAATTGAATATCGACCACTGTATTTTAAGTTGTTGGCCCTTTCAAATTCATTAAATTTAAATTACTATTCGCAGCCGCTGAGTAGAATTTTCAGGCCAAAACTGTATTTAAGTAAAACAGACTCAGAAGATCCTCCGACGTCCTTTGAAGCATTTGTTTGAATCCATTTCTAGATAGCAACAAGTCCTATAAAGTTTTAATTCAATTTATTGACAATATGTGAATTTAAAAGATGCTAAAAGATAAATCAATTAATAAATGACCTAAAAACCACTTCAAAGCTATAACAAAAGAAACGAGGCTAAATTCGCCAAAATCCTAATAAATCTTTAATTTCTTTCCTATCTGTAAAGGATTCGGATGTTTGTAGGCGAAGCATGACTATGTTGATAAACCGACTTGCCCTTTTAACATAAAACAATAACAAAGTCAGACTTGTTGTCACATCAACTAATTTAATAATTGCAAATCTTCCCTGGTTAAAAAGACGATTATTCATAAGACGCGCACATAAAATTAAAAGAGCTCCCAAATTGGCTTAAAAATTAAAAAGACATTCTGCCCAACCATCCAGACAAATTAATTTAATGTGTTTATACGGAATTGACGTAACCCTCACCACGAAAATTAACTTGTGCAACATAAAGAAAATAAACAACCTTGCCGCACGTATAGGAAGCCGCACATTTAAACAAACAAAAGAAAACAAAAAAAAAGCCTAAAATCAATAAGTCGTAAAACAGTCGTCACAAAAAAAATTAAAAAATGCCAACAACTGATTAAAAATTAAGGTGATCCCCATTTTTCATACAATCATGAACACATACTACCCAAAATTTAAGCAAGAATGGACAAAAGCGTATCCGTGTCGTCCACGGGACTATTTTATTTCCCATGTCAGGATTAAAGATCGCAAATTTATGCCCTCCTACGAATGGGTAAGTTGTTCCACATTTTACTATTTCCCACTTCCAGTTTCATTATTAAAAAAATTAAAAAAAATCCCACCCCCTCCCAGGAGGGACGCCCTGTTATGAGCCGCTTGATGCATCACGATTACTTGCGAATTTGGAGCGGCGAGGTGAGTGAGTACCTGCACAGACGAAATCATTGTGAGGCGAAGGTCAAAATTGGGCCGTGCCATCACTACAATCACACGCCGTCGCGTGTGAAGAAGTGTCCTTGCCCGAAGTACAATGTCGGGTATTACGATGTGGACATGGTGAAGCAATTGAATCAGCGACGATGGGATTTTGTGCCGTCACGTGTCTGCCACTGTAATGTCAATGTGCAGCGGAGAAGAAAGTGCGTTTTTTGAAGTTCAACATTAATTTGGAAGTTACATCTTCTAATTAAGGACAATTTAAATTTTGGGACTTTTATTGATAAGATAGTCCATTTTCCTGTGTTAATTGTAACTAAATTAAATTACTAAGACCTCTTTTTGAAATTGGAAGTTGTTTTGTTTCATTTTTTTCGAAGTCCTTTATTAAGGTTGTCATCATAGTTGTAAATTAAGTAGAGTTTAATTATATAAATGAATCTGATGGGCTTCTAAACTTATTACGAACTATTACGTCACAAATTACGTAATTTGGGCACGCCTCTTTTTAGTTAGACCACTATTCTATCGGCCAATCATAAGTTGACACCTCTGGATTAAAAAACTTATGAATGGAAGCTTTTAAAAACACTGTTGTGTGTTGGTAAACAAAACCTTTACAGATTAAACAAATAGTCTACGTCCAAGATTATATTAAACACAATTGATTTATTCAAAAGTTTTTCATCACACAATCAACGCCCCAAGCAGCACACATTTACAAATCCACGATACCCACTAAGATTCCAACATACTTTCAGTAATTATTATTAAAATCATAATAGCTATGCATCAACAAAAAAGCACACAATTCACGTTACACGTCATCGCTTAGCACTACGTATAAGTAAGTAAACAAATGCAATGAAGCCCCAACAACGTAAATACCCTCGTCTCTATTTAAATTCGATTAGCGTCCACGCCAACTGGCAGCGACAGCCCCAGCGATGGTATAAAAGCAACTGACCCATTCCCAATTAGTTGTTAAAGTACTTGTGCTCTGATCGAAAACACAACACAAACCGTCAGCAACTGAAACGACCCACAACCAAGATAAATTTACCCGCATTTCAGATTTACCCCAGTGACCCAGTTTATTTTAAAAAAAAAACAAAAAAAAACATTTCAAACATGGTTGTTAATTTCAAAGTGTTTAAGAAGACCTCCCCAAATGGTAAGGTGACCATCTACTTGGGGAAGCGCGATTTCGTCGATCACATCTCCGAGGTGGAGCCAATTGGTGCGTGCATTTTGTGATTCCTTTAAAATTGCAGTGACCCCAAAGGATTAATGGTGTGATTTAAAATTGGGAATTGTTATTGCAGATGGCGTTGTAGTGTTGGATAACGAGTATGTCCGCGACCAACGCAAGATCTTTGGTCAAGTGGTGTGCAGCTTCCGTTATGGACGCGAGGAGGACGAGGTGATGGGGCTGAACTTCCAAAAGGAATTGTATTTGGCCTCGAACCAAGTGTATCCACGTCCAGAAAAGAGCGGTGATGGTTTAACCAAATTGCAGGAGCGCTTGCTCAAGAAATTGGGCCCAAATGCGTTCCCCTTTACGTATCAAATCCCTCAGAATGCGCCAGCTTCGGTGATCATTCAGCAGGGTAAGGCCGTGGAATCACCAGATCCGTGTGGTGTGCAATATTTTGTGAAAGTGAGTGTGGCCTTTTTTATTGATTAAGTGAGCTTCTAAATACTAACAGAAGAACTGCCCACTAATCGTTTTAATTACTCATAATTAGTTCCAATTTAAATTTAAGGTAATGTGATGTCTCTCCCCATTTTAACTTAGTTGTTCGCCGGTGAAAGCGAGACTGATCGCAGCCATCGTCGCAGCACTGTAACCTTGGGCATCCGCAAGGTTCAGTTTGCGCCCAACAAGCAAGGTATCCAACCCTGCACCATTGTCCGCAAGGACTTTATGCTCAGTCCCGGGGAGCTGGAATTGGAGGTCACACTGGACAAGCAGCTGTACTTCCACAATGAGAAGATTGCTGTGAACATATGCATTCGGAACAATTCAAATAAGGTGGTGAAGAAAATCAAGTGCATGATCCAGCAAGGTGTGGACGTGGTGCTGTTCCAAAATGGGCAGTATCGCAATACTGTGGCGTGCATGGAGACAAGTGAGGGATGCCCCATTCAACCAGGTTCCAGCCTGCAAAAGGTGATGTTCTTGTTGCCATTGTTGGCGTCCAATGCTGAGCGCAGTGGAATTGCTGTTGATGGGCAATTGAAGCATGAGAAGCAGAGCTTGGCTTCCACTACTTTGTGAGTAATTTTTTTTTAACTGACTTAACGGAAGAACGTGTTTGGTAGATGGACAATTTAAAATTGTACTTTATTCGTTTCAGGGTTGCATCTCCAGAGAACCGTGATGCATTTGGCATCATTGTGTCGTACGCCGTCAAAGTTAAGCTCTTCCTTGGCGCCCTCGGTGGTGAATTGTCGGCTGAACTTCCATTCGTCCTCATGCACCCAAAACCAGACAGCAATGCTGCTAAAATGGTTCATTCGGACAGCCAAGCTGAAGTTGAGTCATTCCGTCAGGATACCGTCGATGTTGCTGGTTACTAAGCGATTAACGTTGACTGTCTCTGATACTTTGGATAAATGGATGACTTCTCTTGGACTGGAATATTCAATATCTCTGTGTTACAAATTTTCTGGATTTGTTTACTTTTATTGTTAGTTATTTAATTTGTTTTTTTTTTATTGAACTTCCGTGGCACTTTAATTTTATGATTAATTGATGAAATTTTGATTTATGTGATTTTTTTTTCTTTAATTGCACTTTTTTTAGTTGACTGCACTATATTTTGATTGGTACTAATATATTTTTGGATTTGCATAATTTGAGGAAACCGAATAAATGCAATATTGGTTAGAATGCCTAATTTTTTTAATTTCATCAACTGGAATTTTTTTTTAAACTTTATACATTGTACTTAACTTAATTGTTTAAGGGAACTTTAATTTTTTTAGGGTCCTATTTTCTTGAGTTTAAGTTTAGGAATCTGCAAAATTTATGAGTTTGGAGTGAGTTGAATTTAATCGACCAAAAATAGGGGAGAAGAAAAATTCGTTTGAGTTCCTATCTAAATGAAAGGGGATTTATTACTGAGAAACAAACTTTATTTCCATCAACTTAAACCTTATTTGAACCAACCAAGTTATTATTATAATTTGATTGGAAATAAAGTATAAGAAAATCATAAATGCTTTGAAGTGGATTTAAGATTAAAGTTAATTGACTTCTTTTTGTCGGAATAAACTTTATTTTTAGCAACACAAACCTTATGTCGACCAACCAAAGATATTTCATCAGAATTAAAGTATAAGAGAAACAAAATTGCTTAGAAAAGGATTTAAAATTAAAGTTAAGTGACTTTATTACTGGTAACCAAACTTTATTTCCAGCAGCATAAATCCACTTTTTTTGCATCAACCAAAAGTCATTGCTTTAAAAAAAAAACAACATTAAAATACTCATCAAATTTAAAAAAGAAACATTTCCGTTAATTGTTGCTAATTAAATCATTTTATTATAATTTAAATTTCTTGTTGTCTTGTTTTTATTCCATATTATTTTAATCAATAATTCATTATCTTTATGATATATTTATTCATTGTAAAAAAAGATGATCGGCGATATTTAAAAATGGAAAAAATATTATAACTCATATCCCAAAAATGAAACAAACAATAATAAATCAAATCATTAAATACAAATATTTCTAAATTCTTTTTTTTATTATTATTATGTTTTCATGTATGCATATATGTTTATGTATATGAATGAATGTTGTATATAATTCTAATTTAAGGAGTGCTCGGGGGGCAGCATCATTCATCATCGTGAGCGCGCTTCTTCCTTTCTCATTTTATTTCGACATAATTGTTTAATTGTGGCTTTCTCTTCTTTATTTTTTAATTGTTTGGAGTTTTTTTTTTCATTTACTTTACATCTATTTAATTTGGAGTTTCAAGTTTAATTTTGTGTTTTATTTATTTATTTATTTATTAGTTTATTTATATTTCTCACATTTTAAATATTTATTTTATTATATTTTACTTCTTTTTTATTTTATTTTGTAGTATTTGTTATGGCAAACATAAATTGGTTATTTATTATTAAATCATTTACTAATTATAATTAATTTATGTGAACAAAATAATATTAATGAAAATGATTGGTACGAGCGGAGATTCGGCTTAATAATCCGTTGCGCTTTTTTTTAGTTGTCACAATCAAAGTGATTTCTCTCAGTGTACAATATTTTGATGAAAGCATAAATCATGATGACGAGTTTTAAGACAAATTAGTTTTGGCAAAGCTATACATAATATATTATGAGTATTAAGCTGTTTAATGTTAGGATGGAGGTGGTGATGGGGGAGGGAAATTGTGGGGGGGAGTTGGAGACCACGTGTGGAGTCGCAATTGTTGCAATTTTATTTACTTAAATGTGTTTGACGCACACAATGTCGTGGGATATGTTCGTTTATGCATTAAAGGTGTGTTGGTTAATTGATGTGGCATTTTTATAGACACCTTGAAGACAACATGTTATCGGGCTGACACATAAAAGTACAAAAAACTCTTTAAATATGTTGAAGTCAAGGCTGCCACATTAAGTAGTGTTTTTATTTAAACTGTTAGTCGCATGCGTGTTTAATTCAACATAACTGCAATAATTATTCATATTTATTGTGAAATTTGTTTCCAATTTACACAAATGTTTTCATCCAATTACTTTTTTATCAGTGCGGTTGTTGTGTTATCAATTTTATATTTTAAAAGACAGAGAAGCGCATTTAAAAAGCATAATAATTTTTAATTTGTTTCAAAAATTGTTGTTTAACTTTTTTTTTATAGATCATAAGTTGTTTAAAAAATTGGATTGCCATTTAGACAGCGAAGAAAACATACAATTAATTCGAGTATTTCTTCAGAACATTTTTTGCCTTCTTTTAAAGAGGACAATTAATTTTAATTTAATAATTTAATGTACTTTAATAAATAAAATTATGAGTATGTTTCTTTCTGATATTTTTGTTTTGCTTCTTCATTTAATTTCCACGATAGTTGCGTTCTATTGAGATTATTGTTTGTTTAAATTGGCCGCCATTTTCTTCATACTCATTAATTCTACTGGCCGCTGCCAAAAATTGGCGCTGCAAATTGCATTTTCGCACTAAACTTTATAATTTATCATTTGAATTTTACCGACTATAGTAAGTTTAGGTAAAAAAAGAGAATATCTCCGATTAAAGTAAATGTTATAAATCGTTTAATTGAAATAAACAAACAGAAATCTCAATAAAAATAATAATTATTACTCAATTGATTCATTTTACAAAAACAAACACATTTCTTTAGGTTAACATTTTAACATTTAAGGGATTTTAATGTTTTGTTGCAACGTTTTTTCATGAAACCCCAATAATCTATAGTTTGAATGTTTGTGTGGAAAATTTAAAATGTACGATTGCAAGTGAAAGATTAAACTACTACTTCAACCTATTTACATGAAATTATAAGAATTCTTCCATTATTGTGTGTTTGGTTAAAAAGGTCAGCCGCTTTATAATTTATGGATTCACAATTCTTTTCTTCAATTGCATGGACGTTGTTTTGTTGTGTTTTTTTTAAATTATTACAATACAAACTTTATTTAAGTGGAAGCATTTTTATTTGGCTTTTTCTATCAAGGAAACGCGATATTTTTTATTTAAATTAAATCAATAAAGAAGGATAATTACAAGCTTAAGTCCTCTCTCATTTATGGAAAAATGTGATATTTTAATGAAACCATATAGTTTAAAATGAAACCAACATTACAGAGTATTTTGGATCACAATTGTTTAAGTATGACCTTGAATTGTTGTTGTTATTTTACTTAAATAATTTTTTTTTTTTTTTTTAAATTTATTGAGATTCTTTTGCTGATTTTTAAATGATTATTTTACTTTGAAAAATTGTACCCCTAGAGCACCGCATAAAAAGTAGAGCACTTTTTAATACAAAAATAATTTTAAGTCACTTTTCTGTAATTTAAATTTAAAACTTTTTTATTTTTAAGAAATAAACACAAAAACGGTGACTTATAATTGCTTTCTATTTAAATAAAAATGTACATAAATTAAAGTAATGTGCAATTCAAATTACTGTAGTTTTTTAAAATTTAAAGTAAATAGTTAAATTATTGTTATTACAAAACAAAATAATTAAAAACGGAATGTACTCAATAAATTAAAATTCATCATTCATCAAAATAAGTTTATTGCACAATGAAATTGCATTTTGAAATATTATTTATTGATAATCACTGAAAAAAGGCTTAACTTAAGCCTGCCAAATTGCTATTAAGTCAAATTTAAGCAAAGATGAATTAAATACATGTCACGGCTTTAAAATTTTAATTAAACCATTTTTTAAAACCTTGTTGTTAATGAAAATAAATTCATTGCTTTGAATTGTCAAAAAAAAACATTGATTTGATTTCATGTATTTATTTCATTGATTCAACATGAATTTACGTTAATTCAACTTAATGTTATTCTTTCAGTGAAGTAATCAATGTTAAATCAAATTATAAAAAATAAATCGTTTCCCATTTTTTAAGTTAATTTGTCTAATATGCAGTTTTTCTCAATATTTATTGATTCGCATTAATTTATTACATTTGAAAAAAATCCACTCCATTTAATCATTGCAGGATTATTTAATTATATAATTAATAGTTGTTAATTGAAAAATATTCTGTTTTCATTACATAATTGAATGAATTTTGAATGTAATTATCGTTATACATTTAAATTAATTGTTTCATTTTACTTTGGTTTATGTGTTCATTTTTAAAATTTAATTAATCTTTAAATTTATTTATGTCGTTTACTTTTCACCTATCTGTATCCTTATTTTTAAATTTACGTGTTTTTACTCTTAAATTGTATGCGTTCCGTGTTTTTAGCTTCCTCCCGTAGTTTGATAATTAATTTTATTTTTTTATTTATTTTTAAATATATGAAAAGCATTTTTACATTTAATTTTATTTTTTATTTCTGTATTTTTTTGTTCATATTTAAATAAGTTGTGTGTATTGTTAGTTAATCTGCATAATATTGTGTGTATTGTTTAATTAACTAGGACTGCAATTCATCTGCTTAAAAAAGGAGCACTATCCATTATTCGGGTGTGTATAATCAATTAAAAAATATTTTCTTTATCGGAATTGGTTTTACATTAATTGTGTTTGTTTTATATCTTTCTATAATCATTTTTGCATCATTAAAAAATTCGTCCGTTTTCAAAATCCATCGCGTTTCCATATCGCATTTCCGTTACACATTTCCGCCATCTCATCTCTCAAACACATTAATTAATTCTTGTGCTGCTGCAACCTATCATTTTTTTATGCTACGATGCTTGGTATTTCATGGTATTTGTGCTAAAAAATTGAAAAATGTTCCCACCCTGATCCGGGGTGACATCGCTACATAATTTTACGCCTTTTTTTGTTTTGTTTTCGACTCTAAAATTGTGTTAATGGTCATTTTTTGAAGCCGCTTATCTATCGTCTTTCTATCATTTTTCTTAATTTTTCGTGTTTTCATATCAAATTGTATAGTAAAAAACAGTTCGGCACTTTACAAAAATAAAATAAAAACAAACCCAAATTAATTGAACATACAAAACTCCTCCGAACTTGGAATCTTCTTTCTTTCTTTCGTTTATAAACGTTTACATTTAATTTAATTAATTGTTATTATTATTTTAATTCAAGAAAAATGAAACAATAAAAACAAAATATAATAATAGTAATAAAAAAACAATCAAAAACAAATTAAAAACAAACGCTCACGCTTTAATTATTAATATTAATCACTAAATGAGAAAATCAAAAATTAAATAAATTAATAAAATTATTTAAAAAATTAAAATTAAAAATTGTATTACTAGAAACACGTAGATTTCGATAAATATATTTTTATATATATGTGTGTGTGTGTTTGTGTGTGTGTGTATGTAATTTATATGACTTAAGTGCCATTCGCTTTTGGCAGGGATCGCACCAAATACAGCTTCTCGCCTTGTTTGTTCGTGTAGATGGGCGCCTTCTGGTAGTGATCGACCAACTGGTCGAGTGTGTGGAATTTCCGCTGACCAATGCAGTACATGTTGCCCTCGACGTGCACACGGAAATGCTTATTGCGTCCAGGCGCTTTCAGCGACACTGAGTAGTCGCCCATCTGAAATTTGAACGTTAAAGGATATTTTAGTAATTATTTATTAAACCGTTAATTAGGTGGAGATATTTACAAGAATTTATTGTGACTTAATTTTCAGTAATTGGTGATTTAGAAATCGATTCAGTATTTTAATAATTGTTGTACATATTAAGCAAAAAATTTCACGAACTGCGTATTTTTCGCGATTTTTTATTTTGTTTTGTTCTAAATATCCTTCTCTGAAACATATAAAAATTTGTGTTGTGTGATTCACAATCCAACCCTTTTGAATTTCAAAGCCTTTTATAGAAAATAATTTTTTTGAAGGACCTTCTTTACTTCTTTAAAAGTTGTCATTTTTTACAAAGTTTTAATTAAACATTTTTTTATAATTCAAAACATATTAATTGCAAAAAATTCATAAAAAATGAAAGTCAACTGTTTCATAGAAAAATGTTTCACTCAAGTAATGACGACATTATGATAAACACTGCTGTCATAACGCTTGATTACTCAAACAGTGGACAATAAAAAATTCGTTGAAACAGCAAGAACAAGGTGCAACCGCTGTCATTCATTAGAATTTAGTCACGTTGAAAGGATGACCTAAACAAAATATCCGGATGGACTGCACCGCAGGGACAATACCGGCTGACTAACTGATTATAAAGATAATGCATTATATGTGAGAATCGATTTCGTTAAATAAGTGAAAATGCGATGAAAAACTATAACTGCTTTTAAAGCTTATTTCAAGGATAACAATGAATGCCGGATTAAGGACTTATGCACAAGGTATGTGAACAAAAGGTATGCATTTTGAAACAATGACTTCATTGATTGGGAATAGGGATGGGACGTTCATTAATATATCGATAATTTATTCACGATATCGATATTTTGTAAAATCAATTTTTTTTTATTGATCGATTTTTTTATTGATATTATGCAATTAAATATAATTCTAAGAAATCGAGAATTAATAAATTATTGCACTATACAAATCAGAATTCGCATTGCTGAGCAAGTAAGTTGTATTTAACCTCAAAAACTTGCCGCAAAAGCCACAACAATGAATTGAAAAATAATAAGTTTAAATTGAAAAAGGATATTAATTTCATAAGTTCTTTAAACTGACTTAAGCAACGAACGGACATTTTTTTAGATACACGAGATCAATCCACTCGTAATGTTTTAACTGATTTGTGTGACAAGTCCGAAAAAAAATTGGACGCCTATTTTTTTTAACAAGCATGAGGCAGAAATTTTGCTTAAGAAAATGATCTATTTAAATCCACGAAGTCAATCAATTCATTTTTTAAGACACTTTGTGAAAAGTTCAAAAAAATAATGGAAATAAGGACGCTTATTATGAGAAATGAAAGACTCATGAAAGAGACATAATTACCCAAAGTTGACTTAACAAGGAACCGAGAACACACCTCCTTCATTAAAAAGGATTGTCAAATTTTGTAATATTTTCTTCAACGAAATCAATATTAGACCAAACACAAAATATGTATTTACAAAATGCTTAGGTAAACAAATCAGACGACACAAAAAAGCCAAAACAAATAGTGAGGTTGGCAATATTCCAAAAAAAAAAATTAACACAAGTTCAATTTCCGACTAGGCAAGCATTTTCTGAACATTATCGTTTTTTTTTTGGAGTTACTAATAAATAAATGAAACGGATTTAATAAAAGAAGTTTCGAAAAAAACATCGCTTATTATTCATTGACCAGAAGTGGGGTAAAAACAATAGGTAACTAGGAGTTTAGATAAATTTACTGATTACCTGCATTAAAGTGAGGTCTGACACTAATCAATAAAAATTACAAACCGGTTTTTCATTCATATTAAGTGATTAAAATTTATGCTCGTTTGATTTTGCGAATATCTCAATCATTTAATTGGAATGATGCGGTCTAATAACTGTTATTGAAATTTAAAAAATAATACATTTTAATTAACAATAACAGTTTCTTAAAAAGTAATTAAAATTATAAATTCAAAAGACTTAGCAAAGTCGTAAATAAACAAAATGGATGGTGAAAATTAGAAAGTGATCATAAATAAATAAAATGCGGGAAGTTAAATTAATTAATTTCATTCATTGAAAGAAGCGTCTGCCAAAAATATGTGTTTTCTTGGAAGAAACACTTTCCGACGTCCACTTTTCTACTTTAAATTTGATTTATTTTCACTGGTAACGTGCCCAACTGTTAGTTACTCTCCCGAGAGACGCGAATCATCTCAATGTCATGTCTTACAACCAAAAAACAAGCACAACAAATTGATACACAAAATGATCTATTTTTAAAGATAGCAATTTCCCAGAAAACAAAGCACGCACAATGCACATTAACTGATGTAAAGGTTAATCCCAAGATAACCCCAACTGAATTCATAAAAACAAAAAAAAACAAAACTACTCACATTAGTCTCACTGTCTCTGATCAAAAAGTCCCCATCATGCCCGTGCTGATTGAGTACAGTGTCACACTGATTCCTAGTGATGGCGCCATAGTACCAAGTTTTGCCAGCCAAATTGGGCCGCTCCGGTCCCACCCCACCCATGCTGGGTTGCTGCGGCAGCGGTGGCTGCTGCTGTGACATCTGCATGGGAGGCGGCTGCACCGGTTGTTGTTCATTCCGCCGATCAATGGAGTTGGCCGTCGAGCATCCCCGGAATGGTGTCGCTAAATATTCGGACAACTCTTGCAAGTAGTTGCGCGGCACCAAACCAATGAGGCCGGCACCATTGCGCGCTTTGTACCACTCCGGATCGGATGACGGTCGATCCAAAATCTCAAGGCGATCACCCTTTTCGAACGACAACTCTTGGTCGTTGTTGGAGTTGAAGGAGTACAGCGCAACCACAATGTCGAGCACATTCTCCGCCATGGCGTACGTGTGCAACTCACCATCGTTGTCACACTCCTCGGTGGTGTAATTGCTGGGAAACCAACCGATGGCGTTGCCCGATTGACCGCGCCACCAACCGTCATTCGATTTTTCTACGATGAGAATTTGTGTGCCCTTGGTGAGGGAGAGCTCGTCCGGCTGTTGGGCTTGGTAGTTGTACTTGACGATAGCTGTGCCGATAGCCTCGGAGGGGTCTGGTGGTAAACGGCGGGCCATTGTTGGGGAGTCCACTTGGCGTGATGGCGAACAATTGGGCAGTGTCTTGGAGCCGGAGCCTTTCTTTACTTTTTTCTTAATACTATCGAATAGGGATTGTTTCTCCTTTTTCACGTAGTTGCTGGGAACGTAGCCGGATTGATTTCGATTGTTTTGTACACGCCACCAATGTTTTGTGTCGTCCAGCAGTTGGTAACGTTCGTTTTTTCGCAGATCCAACTCTTGTGCACCTTGCGCCGAGTAATCGTATTTTGCTACCACATAGCAGACGTCCTCCTGTGTCTTGCCGTGCTTCATGTTGCCAGCCATTGTGTTATGCGGCTGGGATTGTTTGGGTGATGTGGTGGGGATGTTGGTATGGAGTTACAACGATCGGTGTTTAGTTTTGGGTGGGGTGGTGGTTCAATGTTGTTTTTTTTTTTGGGGAAATTTTCACTTTGTTTGTTTGTTTTCTTTTGTGGGGGAAAATTTTAAAACTAAATTTTAGAAGTTAAAACACACAGATCACACACACGCGACGAGTTTAATACTTCACAGACGATGACGGAAGTCGCTGGGAAGCCGGTTCTTTTGGATGGCCTTCAGGCATCGTACATGTTTCTGCTTCCGAAATTGTCAGTGTTTCCTTAAAATAGTGCAGTGAGAGGTCCTAATTGTGGCAGCAGGTCTAAAATTCAAAGAGAACACAAAGAGACTGTTAAAAACGTGAACATTAAAACGCAAAGGTTCAATGACACCCTAAGAGCTCACCCCCACCGCAACATATGCGAGCGAGCGAGCTCGATTGTTTATTTTTTTTGGGTATTATTTTCCTCATTTACTCTCATTAATTATTCCACAGTTTTCCGACTTCAATTTTGACAGCCCCCCCCAAAGAGCCGCACTGCGGTAAATTTAACCAATTTGCAAAATTTGCCTCAAATTGAATTTAACTCAATCGAACGAAGAAAAATGTCGCAACACAAACCGATCAGCAAAAAAGAGGCGAGTTTTCTTCTTTTTTTTGTAATAACCGTAAAACACCACGGTGTTCGTGTAGGGGGAGGGTGTTGAAATTTGCAGCCCTCCAGCCGAACGAGTTTTTCTGCTTCTCAATGCCACCAAATTTTACACAATGGCCCTTAAATTTACCCCATCCCGTGCTTACCTCGATCCTGGAGCGGCTTCTTTACATTCTACTTGCACTAATTTCGACACTTTTGATTTATTAACGTATTTCTATGCTGTGGGAATTATTGTAATTGTGAAAAAGTGTTTCTTTTTTTTCTCAATAAATTTAATTCAGACACTCGCCCGTCGTACACATTTAAAAAACACACACGCGTACATGAGGTGGCCCACACATGCTCACGGCTTCTAAGCATAACGCGTGTACATACACAAAGTACACACGCCACACATTGACAATCAGTGGCGTAGGGATAAAACAAAATGGACACAACATAAAGTCATGATACTTTTTTGGTGCATAATGATGATGATTTGTGTGAGACCAATTGGGTTTTTATATTGCCATTTAGTGAAATGTCAGGATATGTCAGGGAGGTGGATTGAGTTTGACTAAGGTGAGTTTTAGGGATTTTACTATATTATTTTTTGGTGGATTTGCTGGGAATTAAATAATCCAAGTCTAAATTCTGTAACTACAATGATTTTTTTGTCAATTTTTTACAAAAATTTTTAAATGTTTTTTTTAGATCGTAATTAAAATATGAAAAATTCACACAAATTTTTTTATTCAGTTTTTGTAAAATTCAAAAATATTCCTAAAATATACTTAAAACGAAAATTTACCATATTTTATCGTTTTTTCTTGTTTCCCATTTCCCATTTGCCATATTTTTGCACCCAATTCTGTTCCACAAAACAAATGTGTAAAAAACTTCGTGAAATAAAAATATTTTTCTTTTAAATTTCAATCCATTAGCTTTTTTTGATTTCCGCTTAATCGACTGAAATCGTTTAAAAACGATTTTTTTTTATACCGTGTTAAATCAAACCCATTTTTATTTTAATCAGTGTTTAATCATAATTGAGAGTTTTCAAATCTTTAAAATCGAGTTATATTCGCTCAGGATTTTGTCCAAAAAAATCTTGGAACAAAAATCATCGGCACCGACTTTTACTGTACTTTAGATTTCACCACAAAATTCAAGTTTAGTTCATTACCAAAAAGTGACTAAAAATCTTGAAGCGCTTCTCTTTAAACTGTCAAACTCAGCGCCTGCAATCGCAACCAACTTTAGTCACCAGAGGAGTTTCATTCATTTCATTTCATTTATTGCGTGCTGCTCTCTTATGAAATTAACGTTGTGATTTCTCGCTTCTTTGATTTTTTTTACTCCTTCAATTTCTCATCATCTTGTTTTGTGCATACACAAAAAAAAAGAAAAAACGTTTTAGGATCCGATTTATACCCACACAGGTATAGCCGCGCGTCAACGTACTGTTTTTGTGTTCGTTTCGTGAGTCTTTTGTCCAAAATCAAAAGCATTTTTGTGTGTTTCGGCGCTGCTGCTCGCATTCCAACATCGTTTGTGTGAATCTCAAAAGATTAAAAGTGTTGAAATTGCAGGGAATTGAAACTGCATTGTGTTGTCCAACTTTAATTACACGCAAAACTGTAAACATGATGAAAGGATTAACACTTGTGCTGCTAATTGCAATCTGTGAGTACTCGTAGTCCGTAGATACAATTCAAAAAATGGAAAAAGAAAAGAAAAAACATGTTGGGTGCATATTTTGTGAGTAAGAGTTGCATGTGCGCAGTGCGTACAATGCACATTTAAATGAGGCGTACGTGCTGCAACTGCAAACGATGCATACACTTGAAATTCCTTTTGATTTTTATATTTAATTTTAATGAGCGCCAATTTTCAACAAATGTTAATTTTTCAAGCAATTGGCGTTTGCAACGGTGGCGTGTACGGACGTGGTCAATCCAATCAACGACAACCCAACAGACAAGTGAATAGCGGCCCCTACAACAATGAGGCCGCCCCACCACCAGCCTACACTGGCTCCAGCAAGAGCTTCTCCGGTTGGGGTGTTGTCGCCCTGTTGACATTGATCATTGTGGCTGGACTGGGATTGTACTATGTTGTTCTGTGCTACCCCATACTGTGCAATGATGATGAATTCTCACGCATGGACTCCTCGTCCAGTATGACTGAAACACCGAACAAATCGCCGCTGCCGGAGCATGATGAGAATCGCTTCCGATCGCAATCGTCGCTCGCTCAAAATGAGTATCCCGTGGATCAGCAACGCTTTGGCGGTATGTTGGATTCGGTGGACAACAATATGGGCTTGGATGAGATGAACCGCATGCGTGCGGCGCCCACATACGCAATGGATGCGCGTATGAATCAACTGTAATGCAGTACCATTCAAATTCCAGATGTACTCATTCCATTTCCGTGAATTCTCTCTCAATCCAATAGTTCGTTAAGGCTCTACCTTTTTTAATACTTTCCTATTTTTGTAAGACATTCAATTTTTGTATTCCATTACCTACAATCTTAAAATACCTTTTTATCTTGTACGGTTTTCTTCTTTTTAGATGAATTTTTAACGGAATTTTTCCGAGACTGATCGAAATTTACTACTTACATTAATAAGATTTACAAATACTTACGAATATATACATTCTTTAATATAAGAACGTGGCGTTTTGATTTCTAAGGATGAAATGGAGGAGTTGTTAGGGTTCCTAAATTTAAAACAATCCACATTTTGGGTTTCATTATTTCAGATAGAAATTGACCACGTTGTAGATTAACAGCACTGAAAAGGAATTATCAAGGACTTACTTATTTAAATTGATGATCTTTAAAATTTTAACACATTTCTGGGAGTGGTCCTTAATTTTAAAAACCTTAAGTGAAGCTGAGCGATCCCAATTCATTTATTTTTTAAACTTTTTAATTACGTTTACAAATTAAATTAAACAAACTTAATTAAAAAGATAAATAATCATGCAAATTAAAAAGAATCTAAGACCCCACCATTTGTTAAGCCATTCACAAAAAAAAAATTAAATAAAGGTCTAATTGTTTAAGCTTTAAATGTATGGCAATACAATTAACATTTAACTTTAACACGACGACGACACATCTTTAGAATTAAGTAAAAACACTTCTTATCAACTTTGTTTGTTTCTACATGATTTACATTTTTTATTGGAGGTCTCAATGTTATGCAAAAATAAATACAACAAACAGTAGTTGACTTATTCGAAGTTATCGGTTCACTTTTAATTTATTCATAAATTGATGCGGTCACAGTAAGAAAAGTGTTCAAATATTTATTGTTTAAAGACAATTATTTTCTGTGGACAAGTGCACACTATTCGAGGTGTTTTTATTTATTTTGTGTGATTTGTTAAAGTTTTTATTGTTGTTGCTTGTTATTTTAAATTTCTGAAAGACATTTGATTTCGGTTTCACCCAATTAACTGGGTACCTTAATTGGGTTTTAATTGTTTTGTTTTATTTTAAATACCCGTTAGTTATTTCAATTAAAATTTATTCCGTTATCAAATCGAAAACTAATGTCAAATTGTGTTGCTGCATTTTTAAATGTATAAATAACGACCCCATTAAGGCGATATAATATAGATTATTGCATTCGTAATTTTTTTTTAGAAAAAAGTTTAGTGATGTAGAAACACGTTTAAAGTTGAGAAACAATAAGAATGTAGTTATAGTTTTATTTTTGTATTGGCATCAGCAACGGGTCCTACTTTTTTCTTTATTTTCACAACAAAATTGCATTTCTCTTATATCCCGCTAGATGATAATTCTGGCGAAAAAGGGGATAAAAAGACAAACCCCACTTTTCTATCTAAGACACCTTACAAAATATCAAAAAAAAATCTTTGATTTTTTTGATTATTGTAGTATAAAATAAGATAAGAAAACTTGCAGAATATTTCAAAGTCAAAACTTATAAATTTCAAGGTCACATTTTTCATATCTTAGATAATAAAATTTTTATTAAAATGAAGTCACACCTCGCTCTCCCTGCGATGTAGTTATTTTTTAAATATTTTGTTGGCGTTTGGGACCTCAAAATGTAAAATAATTCATCAATTGAGAACGGCTACTCCGATTTTGATCAAGTTTTGGGAAAACCCTTCGGAAAAGTAGGGATAATTGAAAAATTATTTTTTGTATGAAATTTTGTGTGGAGTGGCTTTTCGAATGGAAAAATATAAAATTGTTAGTGGAAAATTTGCATTTAATGCATGATAATGTAGTAAAGAAACAACGTACGCTGGGTTTCGCTAGTTTATTATAAATATTGAAATTATTAACCTAAAAATATTAAATTAAATATTATTATAATATTTTTCTTATTACAGTAACTGCACAGATTTTATTTTGTGGAATTTGTTGATAATTGTATAATTCATAAAACAACAACTTAACGGGTATCAGGAGTCATGTTTAATTGTGCTCAACATGTGGACGTCGACAATTATAACGACTAATGAGCAAAAACAAATCATCGCAATGTAAACATTTGGACTTAATTCTTTTAGACACAATATGAAAATGTCACATTTATTTTACATATATGTTGCACATGACTCACAAATACATAACTTCAAGCCAATATGATTTAACAATTCTATACGCGACGGTCCGCTACAGCACAATTAATGCAATAATATGCCGGTTACCAGTTTGTGCCGGTTTCACTGATGCGATTATATTGCTTTGTGATACTTGTGAAGGTCATCGGTTAATGTGCGGGCTTTCGAATGCATACCACAAATTCATATTTCATAATAACTTAATTTAAATCGTTTAGTTCGGTTTGGTTTGATTTAATTACTTTATGTTCTTTTCAACAGATTTAGAGCGCAATAATTGTAATGACTTATTACAGTTGTGCCGAGCAGTTAAAAAGGGGTTTGGTCAACTGTGAACGTGATGATTTTAAATACATGTTATTTTAATGGCAATGCAAATTGCTAATTTTATAGCAATGTAACGGTATCGAACTTTGAAGTAGTATATAATAATTTCATCCAGTCACAATAAATTATAAAAGGAATAAGGCAAAAAGGAATAATAGCAATTTTAGTTTTCAAAGTCAAAATTTCATATATTAAAGTTCACTAATTTTTTTCTGGGAATCCTTGCATGTTTGAAATTAAATTTCCGTTGAAGTTTGGATTATAAATTTAATAGGTGTCTCTTAAAATACAAATTTCAAAGTCAATTCAAGGTCAAAACTAAAGGTTTTTGTGATGAAAAGAGATTTATAGCTTTACAAACATTTTTACTCAAAATCAGCAATCAGAATACATCCAGACGTGGTGACTTGTTCTCCCTGCCATGTTTAGTTTTGTCTTTTTTTTCGTAATTCAGTTATTGGCATCAATGAAAGTTTTTGAAGCTGCCCACGCCCCAACGCACACTGACAAAAATGGCAATCGCATACAATCGTGGAACCCCAGGCGAGGAATCTTTTGGTAAACCAAAATAATTTAAGCAACTCATTAAATTCAAAATATTAACGTGATTTTAATAAACATCTGGAAATTGGAACACTGCAAAAAAGATTTCCCTAACATTTTGTGTAGGAGTTTTTTTATCCAGTTAAATTGAAATTGCGAACTTTATGTCGATAAGCTTAAAATCAATAAAATCTAATAATCTAATACAATTATTTAAATTTAATACAAAAATATTGCAAGTACCGTAATTTGGATAAAAAATCGTCTAACTTTATTTATAATTAATACTTGCCCAAAAACGATGAAAAATGTTTTAAAAAATTTCTCGAAACATCAAAATGTTTATGCAATAAAAATATCCACCGGAAATATCTCAGCCTCGCTCTATTATTAAAAGACGTTCAGATAAAGAACGAATGAGTAATCAATTTTGGTGGAAATACATTGACTGTAAGTTGTAACCGCATGCTGGCTTTTTAATTCCAGAGACCCACGAATCACAGTCTCACAACTCGCAAGGCACGTATTCAATGATATTATTTTGCTGACACACCGTCTTTTGTTTACATTCGTCGCGACTTCATCGACTTTATATCTTTTACATTAAAATTCGCGACTGGCTAGTGGCTTAGGGTCTCGGATTTTGTGTTGCGAGTGCAAGGCGTGCTATTAAACAATTACTTACGTGGTTTTTATAAACAATGATGTCACTAAATACAGTAAGGCCTCAATGTGGTGAAATTATTTGGGAAACTTAAAATTATTATTTTTTCACTTGAAGTGTTTTTGAATTGAATTTTGAGGTTCTAATTTTTTTTTTATTAATATTTCAAGGACCCAATTGGCAAGGAAGACTTCATCTTAGATGACAACCAACTTTAATATTTTTTGGAAGTTTCCAAATTAAATTTTAAGGTCCTAACAATTTATGTACATTTTAAAAAATATTTCAATCGACTGAAATTCTAATTTCTTCCAGGAATGTATTCACTTTAATTGGATCCCAATCTTACTCTGAATTTGTAAGTTCCTGTCAATTTTAATTAAATTTGGCATCTCTTCCTTAGAGATAAATAAATCTACAAAATTAATAAAAAGTATTTAACTTTATTGGCATTGTCAAGGAGTGACCCGGCCAGGTATTAGTTTTTATTATCTAAACACTCATAAACTTCTCACAGTCTTATTTGGAAATTACAATAATTATAATTACAAAGCTTATAAAAGATAAAACAAAAAAATTAGTTTGGTAAAATAAAAACTGAATAGAATGGCTCTGTTGGAAGCCCCCACTGGAATCCAGTTGCGTCCAGCCTATAGCACATTTTGTTCATTGTGATATCCAAAAAAAATTAATTTACAGCTCATCCTTTTCATCCAAATCAATATCAGAGAGATCAATGTCCTCCTCCTCGGGCAGTTGACCATCCTTACCGTCCCATGCCTCAACATTTTCAATTGACTCCAACATCTCTGGCTTAACTGGTGCGGTTTGTCCCCGTCCATAGGAAATATCACGCAAGAACTCATTAATACCATCAGCCGAGAATGAACCACGCAAAATGGAGTACTTCAACTTCTTGACATTAACAATGGCCATTGCTGGATAACCAAAACCGCCAATCTCCAAATGCTCTTCAATTTTGGACTGTGCGCCAGCCTCCGTCCACAACCATCCCCACATCTTCTTCTTGTACTTGTCACCCATGACACGCAAGATTTGCAAGTAACTGTTGCGACACTTAGCGTCACAGTCCAGAATGTGTGGCAGCACTGAGATAACGCACAATGGTTTGCTTCCGCATGTCTCCAAACCAATTTCCTTGTTCAACAATTCACGAATTTCAGGCGCTGGAATGGCATCAGCGTATTTCTCCAATGCCCAATTGACAATTTCTGATGAAGTACGCCCACCATCATAATCAGCAGCATCACTGCGATCCTTGCGACCACCTGGGAAGAATTTAATGGTTGGATATCCTTGCACTCCGTATTCTTGTCCTTTAATTGTATGCACTGTAGCATCCAAAGCGCCTAACTTAACTTTTCCCTTCAACTCTGAAGCAGCCTTCGCCCAGTGTGGTGCCAAATTCTTGCAATGACCACACCATGGTGCAAAGAACTCCACCAACCAAACATCGTCACTGTTTAAGACCAACTTATCAAAATTGGCGTCTGTCAACTCAACGACATCATCACTGTTATCACTGCCACCACTGTTGCTGCTTCGGCTACTCTTGCTACCACCACCATTGAGGGCTTCCTTAATCATTTTCTTGGCCTCAGCCAAACCAGCTTCAGCAATACCCTTGGCAGTGCGTTCACCATTGAATTCAGACGGGGATTGTTTGTCGGCGCCGAAGATTTTAATTGTGGGAAAGCCACGTACACCATATTGACCAGCCAATGATTTGTGTTCGTCGGCATTGACGGCGCCCACTTTGATCACACCCTGAAATGAGGAAATCCGCAATTAATATCAATTTCGATTCAAATTAAGTTGTTTACAAACCTTCAATGACTTGGCCGCCTTTGTGTACTCTGGAACCAGCTGCTGACAGTGACCGCACCATGGTGCATAGAACTCAACAATCCAGACGTTGTCACTTTGTGTAACCAAACGATCGAAATTGGTTTGTGTCAAATCGACCACGTCCCCGGATGAGGGGTACATGGCTACGGCCGCCCCAATACAAAGGCATAGAACTGTTGTGGGTAAATAAAAATGTAATTAGTAAGGAACAAACGTTATGATTTAATGTTTTCTTACCCAAATAATTAAACATAGTCACTTGTTTTGTGTAATATTTACTTTGAGTTGATTTTCGAGCACTTGTTGGCAATCCACGCCAATGTTTTTGCAAATGTGTCCAACGTCTAGAAACTTTGTGGAGTTTTATGATTGCGCCGGGTGTATTTGGCTGCCCCACAAAAATGATACAAATGTGACAGTTCAATTTCGTGGAGACATTTGATTGGTCCAACAGTGGGAGACAAATATGACGTCTGCCCTAGATATATGTAAATTCAACATGTTGGACGAAAATTCGTGCAACAATGATTTGGGTGTACTAATTTAGTGTGGCTATCTGCAGTTGTCGGTAAATTTGTGTCGGCAATTTAAATGGGTGGGAAATTTAAATTGGAATTAATTTTTTTTTTAATTTAAAAATTAATTCTTATAATTTAAATTTGCGATATGTTTTCCCAGTTGATAAATAATTAATTTGTTTCATAATATTTGCTTAAAAGACTTTACGGTTAAAATTGTAAGCCTTATATATAATAATTCCAAATTTTATGAGGATCCTAGAAACCTTTTTTAATGTTTTTGAAATATTTGAAAAGCCTTGAATTGAGCTTGTATTGTTTAAATAAATATCAACTGACTTAAAGTCTATCAATTCTGTCTACAAAGTGAATTGTGCTTAAGTCTTTTAAGTTTTAAGTTTTAAGCTTTACCGTTTTTGAATAATAACCGCTTTTGTTTTACATTCGAAAAAATTAATTTAAAAAGGAGTGTTTTAATTAAAAAGAAAATGTTAAAAACCTCCCATTATTTTAATTCATAAATTACTGAAATAGTGACTCCAATAAACCACAATATTCCCCATTATTTAAAACAACAGGAAAACCCCAACGGCATTTCATTGCAAAAACCATCAGCTCTTGATTTCAGTAAAACAATCAACGGTATTGCTTCAGTATTGAAAAACAGGTTGAACAATGAACATATCCCGCATAATATGCGAAGATAAACACAGCGATGGGGCGAGCATGTAGTTTAAAAGGGATCGCCGCTGCCCGCTTGCACGCAACCCGTCTAACACAATTTGCATAATCAATGTGAAGCGTCCAAGACGTTTGACCCAAAATCAATGATCATCTGCTGCCGCATCAAAATGAAATGAAATGCACCCCAAGGCAATTCGTACGTCGTAGTACGTCTATAATGGACTGAAGCGAAGCCGATATGGTTCACTTTTGGTTGCAGCAGTCAGCACACCACCACGCATGAGTCTCGAGACACACGAGACAATATAAATTATGAACGCTTAATATGTGTGGCGATTATCATCGAGCAATTTGTTGCTTGATTGCGGTGCCATGAGTCTGGTGCGGGTTAAATGGACTGTATGGTTTCTAGGAATTAATGTTGGAGTGATGTGGTTTGATTAATTGCATTCAGTCTTGATGATATTCGTCGTTTTAAATCAATTTCGATTTTAAATTATGGAAATAAATTATTTGTAAAAGAGTTTTTGATTTTAAATCAAAGTTCAAGGTAACTTTAATATTTTTTGAGCAACAATTTAATTTTAATTTCAAGGTCTCCTTAATACATTTTTAATATGAAAAATACTACATCGCAGGGAGTGCGAGGTGTGAAGTTATTACACCCTGGTACATCGCAGGCAGACCGAAATGTGAATATTTTACTGATTTGGACCTTGAAATGTTCAGAAAAATTCTTCCTCTTTTTTAAACTACAATGAAGTGAAATACAAACTTAAAAAACATTTAAAGGTCTCTGAGGTATTCATAATGTGACCTTGAATTTTTATATTTTGACCTTGAAATGTTCTGAAAAGATTTTTCTCCTTTTCTAAGTTACAATAACGCGAAAGAAAATTTTTAGAAATATATAAGCTTTGTGAGTTAAAGATAATGTGACCTTGAAATTTTATATTTTGTCCTTTAAACAAAATCATTAAAGCCGTTTTTGAGCTCCAATATATTTTTTGTACCCACTTTGGTTTGAGTCTTAAATAAAATTGAATTTAAAAAATTTTATGTGACTTCCCTGGTCAGAATTGTTTACTTAAAGGAAGCTGAAAGCCACATTAAAAGTTTCCTGTTGTCTTACCGCTTTTAAAACACAAACCATTTACAATTTAATGAAGCAACAAAAGTCACAACTAATTATAAACATTAAAATCAACAAGAAGTATAACATTAAAACTACTTAATTCCAAAACATCCTTCATTTCCGCAACCCCCACAATTCCCGAACATAACTAAAAGATCTGCAACGCAAACAGTCAACATCCCTCCCATTAAGTCCCACACAGCCAAACATTCAATGATTATCGAAATTAGATTAAAGTTGAAAACTCTGCGATAAGAAGAAATAACATTAAATAGAAATTATTCAGCAATGATGGGCTGCCTTTCCTTATTTCACTCCTAATTTACCCTCCCCCCCTTAAAATTTCCCTCCTTTAAACAAAACTCAAAGGAAATGAGCGCACATTTTAATATCGTGTTATTTTATTTGATTACCCGCACTCCTTTTTGAGGAAACACAAACTTTAACCCCCACCCCATCCCCACAGCGTGGGACTGTGAGACGTTCAGCCGACATTTTCATCCACTCACCAGCTTAAGAATTCTTATTTAAATATCTCACAATGGAATTCGCCCTCAAACACACAAACGCACACAAGGCTGGAAGGAGCAAGGATGGAAGGAACATTGTGCGGCAAACAACACACATAATCTTAACCCTTTTAAGTCTTAATGTTTTCATTTCTCATGCCCAATTATAAATTGTGCGTGACTCAAGATTCAATGTTCCATTTGCATTCAATTCACAGTCCATCAATGTCTTACATTTGATTCCTTAATCCCTTATTGCCTGCCACTTTGGGTGCTTGTAATGCTTCGACTTGTGTACGTTTGAAGGGAAGGTGGGGGGTGGGGGTGTGTGGGACATTAAAACTCATCATTTTCTATTCCACTTCCAAATGAAAAGAAAACATCCCCAAAATGTTGAACCCTTTCAACTGGATCGGATTTAAACAAAAGGCTGTGTAGTACTTCTTTCTGTGTGTTGTGAAATGTGTTGGTTCCGTCCACCCTCTCCACACTCGTCACTACTCGTTCTGGTGTACAGGGAAAGTACTTGTACCACCAATTAACAAGCACCCTTACTTACTTTGAGTGTTGCATGGCTGGAAATGGTTTCAATGGACGGTTTTATGTGTCAATAGTGAAGAGATTTTAAAAGTACATCGTAATCTTTTGACGATGAATTTTGGCTGATGACGGATGGGTTTTTCAATTTGGCCCAAAAAATTTCACGAGCTTTTTCTAAACCATTTTAAACCACTAAAATTGTTTTTATGCGAATTAAAATTAAGTTTCATCCATTTTAATATTAAAATGCCTTAATTTCTGCAATTGCATAGCCACAGGCGTTTTTAATATTTAAAACAGCTCACTCTAATGATGACGTGTCATTTTAGACTACACCTTAATTGTACCGTTTTCCATTACACACACAAACTTAATTACTAGTTGTTTTTAATTATATTTTCAGTTTTCATCATCAAAAACTCATAATTTTTGGAAGAAGAATGTCAAAATTCAATTTTTCGTCACGTAAATGATATGGTGCAACATCTCAAATTTACCAATTAAAGTGACAACCCTTTCGATAACTAACTATACTGCCTCGTGCATGTCTCAAGTCTGATGATGCTGATATGCGGGTGTCGGGATGTTAGTCTCTTGCTAACAGCATTATATTTTCAATCAGGCCCGCTTTGATTACCTTCTCATTTTAATAACATTTTAATTACTTTGCCGATACATGATTAAGTTCATGTGTTTAAAGGATGTGCTCGAAATAATATTTTACTAGACTTGATGCAATTTCCTTTTTTCCCCAATAATTATTTTATTTACTATTTTCATGGACGAGAACTGTAATATTTTAATTTTTGATTTTTAATAGCAAAGGGTGGAGTTGAAGTAGCTTGTAATTTTAATTAATTCACAAGAAATATTTTGAAGGATTAATATAAACTTTTAAAAAAAAATATTTATTTGGCCTAAAACTTAGAAATGCATAAACAATTTTATATTATTATTAAATTATAAAATTAAATTTTTGGGCAATTTCACTATTTTAGTCCAATTTTGAAGTTGTAGGCCATTTTAAAATTAATTCCGATTTTACGATTTTAATACCAATACTTTAAGTCAAATTAATTTACTTTAGGCGCACTTAAAGTGATTTTTAATGTTTAAATTATTAAAATTAACAATTTTAACTTTTACCGTTTTATCGCGTTTTTGTTTTCCTAATTAATTTACAATTATTTTTAACGCTTTTAATTAAAATTTTTAATTATTTGAAAGGTTGGTTATCATGTTGATTTTATAATTTTAATCACAATTTTAAATAGGGAAATTTAGATTTTAGGCAATTTTAATTGTTAAATTTCCCTTTAATTTAGTTTTTAGGCCAATTTCTATTTTTGGACCAATTTTTGAAATAAATGATCACAAGATGATTTTTAATGCTCATTTTACAAGACTTTCAACGTTTTCAGTAGTTTTTAAGTATTTTAGATCGATTTAAAATTTTAAGCCATTAATTTTTTTAGGCCAAATTTTTTAAATGCCAAATTTATTACGTTGAGTCATTTTGGAATTGAAATTAAAAATATTTTGGCTTAATTTAAGTCTTTAACCATAATTTCGTTTAAATTAACTAAAATAATAAATTTAAAAATTGAGATATCCTTAAATTAGGGAAGTTAGGGGAAGAATTTGACCTTTAAATTATTTGTTATATGTTTTTTTACTTATTTTAATGTAAAAAATTATAAAAACATAATTCAACACAACAATAAAAACCTCCCATTATATTTTATTCAAATTAAAACCATCCCCAATTGTTCCAACCCCTCAAACACTCCACATTTCAACAAGTAGATAACAATCGATCAGAAAAATACATTACAAAACCACTGACCCCAATCAAATGATCCAGAAAAAAATAATTCCCGAATAATTGCGTGAAACCGGTCCACAACAACAAGGATCTGCACCGCGTCACGCCTCACTTAAACACAAAAAACCCACATTTATTTGCGAGAAATTCACGCAATTGATGAGCTACTCGCTGCATGAATTTTATAAACCATCTGGCAACACACAAAACTCCCATTCCACAATGAAATGAGCTGCCCTGCAAACACGATGAAGCATGCGAAAAACTTTTAGGGTCATTTCGCAATATTTGCCATTATTATTATTTTATAAATCAATTTAGCCAATAAAATTTTAAAATGTCCTGTTTTAGAGACTGCAAACGGAATTTCGCATTATGTGCGCCTTTGTGGGAATGGAGGATCCTGTTTTATGTTGACACAGGGGTTGAATTACAACGCACAGCCAATAACAAATAAAATTGGTCGGAATTCATGGTAATGGCTGAATTTTGTGCCACACAAAGTTTTTTCATGTGAGGGTGGGGGTGGGAGGGATGGTTTTTGCAATTATTGTGGGTGGTTGGAGGTATAAAATTCACAGAGATATGTTTGGAAGTAATTTTGTGCTTTTGAAATGGTTGAAAGGCATAATTTCGCTCCGTTTTATTTATTTCTCGTACAAAAACAGCATGACTTGCTAATTTTATGGATTCCAAGCGCAAGGATATAAAGGAGCCACAAAAGAACATTACACAAACATGATGAAAAGTGTATGAAAAACATTTTTTTTTATTATTTCTTACTTATAATATCGTTTGTGCTTATTTCTCTATCCGGTTGTCTTCTTATTCTCAACATATGAATACACGAAGAAGTTGGGTGCTCATTCCATTGTGGGGGGGGAGGGGGGTGCATGTTTTGAAATTCCATGCATGGCAATAAGGAAAATTGTACAACAGAACAAAGAATGTATATTTAATATAATGGGTAAATTGTAAATGTGTTTCTTGTACCTTTTAACCTTCACAAACGATTTCCTAATTTCTCGGCACTTTCACCATTCCCCCCTGTACTCACGCTATCATCCCTCTCGTGCGACCCAGTTGGGACTTTTGTGAGTGGGATGTTGAATCGGTAGAAAATGTTGTATTGTTGAAACAAAAAATAAATAAAAAAATGAAGAAAAAGGTTGATACGGCATTTACTGTGCAAGGAGTTCAAAGGATTCTGACTTTTACCTTAAAATGTAGAAAATGTGTTCACATGTAATATTTCTTGTCTACATACATTTCTTAAATATTTCTTCCAGCATACGGGGAAACATAAACATATATTGTTCTGGGTACAGTGATCCCTCGCTTAATAGAGGTCTGGCAATTAATTGGAAATTCGCTGTATAGAGGAATTGGTAAATATGGAAAAAGTATTAATGGTTCTATTAAACGAATAAAAATTTATTTTAGGTCATAAAATTAATTATATTAAAAAAAAAATTCAATAATTAATTTGTACGTTGACACCTCGTTTTATTATTTAAAAACGTACCCGCCACCATTTTTGTTAAGCCTTAAGCAGAATCAACATAATATAACGGAACGCAGGATTCAAAAACGTTTGTTGTAAACGCAGAAACCGAACACAATGAAAATTTAATTTTCGCGTTTGCGAGACTTTTTCTTTATAAATTATTAAGTTGCTGATTTTTGTTTTGATTTAATTATGTATTCTTAAGTCAAATTAGTCCGCTAATGATTGCTACATTTTATTCTAATGTGATTTTGAAATTTGATATTAATTGATTTTTTTTATTAATTAAGTCTTTTTTTTTCGATTCAGCGTAAAAACGGCGTTTGCGTTTTCTGTTGCTTTCGTTTTCATGTATTTCCATATATTTTATTTGCTTGCTGCGCTGCGTTCCGTTATGTTACGTTGATTGTGATCGAGGGGTTAAATACTCAAGGTAAAATGTATTCCAAAACCTCATTTTTTGAATTAAAATAAAATGTTTTTCTGTTTTTGTTACGGACAGCTGTAAAATTTTTGAATACTTTACAATGTCCTCAAAAATGTTTTGACACCCCTCCGTTAAGCGAGGGACCACTGTACTCATATGTTAGAAGCTACAATAAAGAAGGGGTGCGACGATTTGGCAAAGAGCCAACAACATTCACATATTTTTCATCATGTTATTATACCACTCAACTTCTGTTTGTGCCATCCCCACCCCATTGTCAACCCCCACCCCCACCCCCACTCTAGGCGTTCACGGAATATTTGCACGTACATGCCGAGCACCTTGTTCTTGGATGTGTGTCGCAGCGCAGTGCAAAAGAATCAAACGGCACTTTGAAGATGTGTAGTTTGTGAATGTATGCAAGGCTCATCGTCCCCGGCTATGGCGACACGAATTCATACATCAAGCGGGCGCAAATATTTAATTAAGACTATCACATAAAATTTACAGCCATACATGCGATACGTGTCATTATTCCTCAGTGTGTCAGAATAAATTATCAGCATTATACTTTAATTATACGGAGCCTTTAATTTTTCTTCAATTCATCTCAATCAAATGTGGAAAGAAAGGATGATGGTGGGTGGGGGTGGGGTTGCATTTTGGGTGTGGATTTATGTGCGTCGTGTTCATTTGGCAAAATAATTAATGCCTATGATTTTTGGGTGTTGTTTTGCTATCAAATAACTATTTTGTGTATTGTCTCAGGATTCTATTTAGGGGTGAATGTGTGTCTTTTAATTATTATTGTGACAGTTAGAATGCGCGGGATAATTGCTATTAATTTTATATGTTAGTAGTTAGTTTAATTTGGGTGAAGTAGTAAATTAAGTTTAGCTGTGTTTGAAGTTGTTGATTCATTTATCATTAATTAATGAAGCATATTGTTTCAAGAAAGGGTATGAAATAACGGTGAGGGAAATATTTCAATCCTTTTATTTCACTTCAATCCATTTTTTAAGTTTAATGGAAGATTTTTCGCCAAAAAAATACGAAAACCGCGAAAAAATAAGCAGTTCAATAAAAAATTTCATTATTAAATTAATATTGATACATTAATTATTGATTTTAATATCACTGGAAATCAAAATCAATCCCCGAAAAAAAATCCGCGAAAAAAACAGCAGTTCATGAAAAAAATGTAAAAGTTAATTTTTGATTGAAATTTGTTTGGAATTAATTTATAAACCAAAGGGATCATAATCACATAATTAAAAATTTTTTGAACCAATCCCGTAACAGAAAAATCAGGATCAAATAAGGATTCGATTAAAACAGAACACATATTTTACTCATTCCAATTTACAGCATTTATATTTAACTTTCGTTATTATCCCTTTATTTTTTCAATAAAAAGGATCAACATAAAATAGTCTGGCAATTTTTTTGTTACATTTTTATTCACAAAAAAAAAAGAAAACAACATTTTCATCTCTGTTGTTATAAAAAATAATGAAATTGAACTTAATTGAGTCATTTAATAAATTGACAATCCACACAAAGAGCCCAGATTATACAATATATAACAATTTCCCATTAAATCCCTACCTGCATCCTGTACCCAAAAACGTTATTTCTTTTATGAACACTTTTAATTTTATTTAAAAATAAATAGTCGAATGCAACGTTGGTACCGTGATACTCAACGTCATATTACCTACGGTTTTAATTAAAATTATAATGAAATAAAAGCACGATTAAGATCAAACATTCACATATGATGTACTGGATATTAGTGAGTGTAAGCTGGAAAACTTGATTATTCCTGTCACGTTAGCAATTACATCGAGTAGCACATTCACATTCCACACGTATCCGTTGCACAAGTGCGTGCGTCAACGCAAATGATTTCGTGACGTCTAACAATATGTCATCAACTCAGCATGCAGGAAAATTGCAAAAACCACATACTTAAACACACATTTTTAAATATAGTTTATTTGCAAGGAAATTAATTGGACATCGCATTTTGTTAACAATATTTTATCTTGAGTTAACAGCAGGACTTTTGATCCTTAAAATAAACATGCACAATTAATCAATGAATAAATTGCAATGTGTTAAGAATGGCCTAAAACGTGAAAATTAAACTTAAATCACTCAAAAAAAATGTTAAAAAATGTTTGGCATTTTTTCTAGAATGGTCTAAAATTTATTGGCCTACTTTGAAAATTTTTTTATGGCGTTATTGTATGATAACATCATAAATAAAATTTTACAAACTCAAAATTGAATAAAAATTAGGCCAAAATAATTTTTGGGCAAGATTTTAAAATTGCACAAATTTTTTATTATTTATTTTAAAATAAAAATCCACGTGAAATAATGCCAAAACACATTAAAAAGGCAATAAACTATCCTTAAATCCTTTTTTATTTATTTTTGGGCATAAATTCACAAATAATAGAACTCGGAATGAAGCTTAAAAATGGTCCAAAATAAATCACGATGACTCTTAAGCTTAAAATTGACTATTGATTAGATAAAATGGTTAAAATGCCACTAAAAATATTTTTTAGGCCATTTTTATATTACACAATCGCCTAAACTAATTAGGCATAAAAAGTGGTTGAAAAAAATGGCCTAAATTCCCAAAATAATTAAATAGAGGCACTCAAAAATTCGATTTATTTTTGATTCATTTAAAAAAAAAGAGTTTTTCTCAATAAAATGGCCTAAAAATGTTGCAAAAAAACCCAAAAAAATATTTCCAAAACCTTTTTACACAATTTTTGTGATTTTTAAATTTTGGCCAATTATTCGCACATCCTAGAAGAGCCACAAAACTACCCCATTTGAACTTCAATCTTGGTGTGATTGCAAAAGACAAACAACATGAAAAGATTTTGACCAAATTTTCGTCCTTACATGCGCCCAACAAAACTTGCACATAAGAATTAATACAGAAACCACCCCCTAACCACCACCCCATTGAACAACGTCTCAAATTTCCCAAGGCATCAACACACACACACACACACACACACTGCATCCTCGTTAAATATGCTGCACTAGAAAACTTCGATTTTAACCTTTCCCAACTTGTGACAAAGTTCATGTTTGTAATTTTATAGCCCGTTTCACTTGGGCAAAGACTTCAGCTTGTTTGCAGCCATTCATCCTGTCCCTATGTTGCAGCGTAGTGTGTGTACCTTAATATAGTTTTTCCTCTCAAACCTGCAACCACACATCATCCATAATTTAACATTGTATTGACCACCCAAACCGCGCCAAATTATGTATAAATTGCCACACACACACGACGCTGCCAATGTTGTCCAATGCATTGATGTTCATTTTGTTAAACTCGAGGAAAAACTATATAGTCTGGGTACTACAATATATGCAAAAGGATTGCAGGAAAATAAACATCAGAAGGCTGTTTCGGTTATACGATGCTGAAATATGAAGCATAGCCAAGCGCCACAAACGCAGCACGTCCTGTACGGTGTCCTGTACGGTGTACAAAATGTACAACAAACTTATTGGTATTGCTGGAAGAAGAAAATGTTGTCCCGCATTTACCACCTTGACCATGTCCGAACAATTCCACACATCACATATTATACGCAGCTTTTGTGTGTCCTGAATGTTGATACTGCAGATGAATGTTACATTTTATAATATGGGTTGTGTGTGGGCAAAAAGGAAATTACAAGGGTTGGTGAGATGACCACACAGTGACCCGATGGCTGGGGATTTTGGTTTCGACTGGCCTTTTTGCAATGTACTGCACAAACTGGTCAAGGATTTACTGCGTTGTGTTGGTTGTGTGTGTGTGTGTGTGTGCTTTTTTCAAATCCACAGGACATGCTTGCAATGTGACCTCTTGACGCTGGATGGCGCTGCTGTCCACCCAGGAGATTTAATGCCCAGCAACCTTTTTCGTTTATATAAATTGGAGAAGCACTTGCAACTGAAAATAAATAAAAAGGGGATGGAATCTTATGGAAACGAACCAAAAGTATGTGGAAAAGAATGCCTTTTTGGGTGATGAAGTCCAACATCGTTTATAAATTTACACTTGCATGTTATTATGAAACTGGATGAATATTTGACGAGCATTTTAGTCCCTTTGAAAGTGACCATACTTCATCCCTTCTTTATGGTGTCGGTTGAAACTACAGCAATCTCACCTTGAAGTCACATCTCCATCCACAAAATGAAATGTAGAATGTTGTAAATAATTTTAAAACACAAAAGGATTGCGCACACACACAATGACGTGTGGCTTAACTTTAAAGAATTGTTACACGTAATGCAGGGTGGGAGGGGTGGGTGTTTTAAGAACAACCCTTTTAATGTGGTTTTATTCCGATTCATTTTACTTGGATTTATTCCCCAGTAAGTAATGATGATGTTGCTCTTTTGCAAGCGGATGAATTCATCATTCAAGTTTTCATTTTACTCATCCTTGCTGCATGTGTGTGTGTGTGTGCACGTTTTTGGGTGGGGGTGGGAGTGGGAGGGATGTCCTGAGCTACGCACATTTTAAGGTGGCATGAAAATCGTAAAAAAAATACCAAATAAATTGAATTATGTAAAATGGGAAAACACAAACATTCAAGTCATGACATTTTGAAGGATTGACGATTTTATTTATGTTGTTTCCCTGCAAAAGGATATTTATATACATGTCTATAATCGGTGAGGGTGGTTGGGGGGGGGGGGTGGCCTCCTACCAGCCTTTGTCGATGTAAGTAGCTAAATAAATTCTTGGTTCCCGCAGATACACTGCACGCGTATTACAAAACAGGAGACAAGGGGGTGAGTATTTAAGGATGAGCATTTTTTTGGGTTGTGTGTTTGTGATTGAATAGACCATGCGGTGTATTATTTCTTGTTGAAATTCTTTTAATGCGCACAAAAAACGACTACAATATACGAGAGACGGATTCGATGAAAGGGAAATTGGAAAAGAATAAATATGTGAAAGGGAACACAATGACGGAAGAGAAATCGGCTGGTTTTTGGTTGTGGCAATGCTGGTTCGGGGGGTTGCTCATACTTTGCTATTACACTGCGAGTGTAAAATTGCCAATAGTGTTGATTTGCCAAATCATGTCAGCTCAATCTGTCTTTTTTGGGTGCGGGCTTTTATTCTCTTGTTTTTTTTTTGTAGCAGCAGCAAGATGAATTGGGGTTATTTTTGCGTGTGTGAGAGAATTTTGGAGATGGTTTTTGTTGCCGAAAGGGAAGTGCTGGAAATACTTTGTGCAAGAATTTGACTAGCTGTATAAATTCGAATAAGAAAGTGATTTCGTTAATAGAAATGATTTAATTTGAAAGTTTTCATGGCATTTTTGGAGTACAATGGTTGAGTAAGGGTGCAGCAAGGCTTTGTTGGATGAGGATGATCCTCAGATTTCTTTATTAGGATTTTGGCATGTGCAGGAAATTCAAATAAGACAATTTATGCGAAGTTTGATAAGTAAAAGGCATTTAAATTGGGTTAGGATAAACTATTTATAATTAATGATAGACTTTTGAGTACTTTTTTGAGTGTTTTTAAATTCTTAATTTTTTAAATTTTATTTCTCTACAAAATAAGAATAAATTGGCAGTTTAAAAACAATTTAAACAATTATTTCGACTGTTCTTACAACAATTTATTTCCAAAAATATTGAAAAGAAAAGAAAACGTAAAAATTTATTGTGTTTTCCACAAAATGTCTTTTCTAACCTCAAAATAAAAATTAAAAGAGAACAATTTTTATTCACAACTTTCATTTTTAAACTTAATATTTTTTGATACTTAATAATTAATAATTAAATTGTAATTTAATATTTTGCTCAGCATAAAACATTTTTATTTTATTAAATTTTCAAAACATTTCAAGGTCGAAATATAAAAATTCAAAGTCAAACTATTTGTATCTCAGAAACCTTAAATATTTTAAATTTTTTTTTTCGTATTGTTCTAGTATCCGAAATAGAAAAACTTTAAAAAACATTCCAAGGTCAAAATCAAAATATTCACGGTTACAGTATTTATATCTCAGAAAATCTTAAATTTTTAAGAAAATGTTTCCATATTATTGTAGCTTAAAGTAAGAAAAAAAACTTTCTACAACATTAAAGTCAAGGTCATACATTTTAGATCTTAGAAACCACAATTTTTTTGAAATTTTTAATTATTAAATAAAGATTGAACTTAAGGAAATGGCTCACAATTCCTCAGGGTTTTCCATTAAATTTTATTATTAAAAAGGAACTCCTATTTTAGTGATTAAAAATATAAAAAGCGAAATAACCTAGATACTCTTTTTCCTCCCATTCCATTGCTCATTTAAACTGAATAAAAAACACTCATTATTTTATGGAAATGAGGAAAAAAATGATAATTCCCATTTATAGCACGAAACTTAATAAAAAAACTAATTTAACTTAAATAAACACGAAATACATTGGTGGTTTAGTTTTCAAATTGTGCCAACTTTTCCATTACACCAAACCAAAAAACCCACGTATTACCATTAAAATGCGATATTTTCCCACATCGAATGCAATTCACCGGATCAAACATCAAAGGGCCACTTTTACATTTAAATAGCCCAAAAAACTGTTTCATCTCTGATTTTATTTACATATTCATTGCTTGATTATCCCTTTCCCTGTGCAAGGGCATTTAACAGCATTACGCACCCACAAAATTCGGGTAACAACCCTTTCCCATTACAATTTCCACTCAGCGTCAAATTATTATTATTTATTATTATTTTAGTTAGCAAGTGTGTGTGTGTGTGTTTGTGGTAAAAGTGAGCAACAGAAAACACAATTTCCTAGAAAAGTATTATTAAGGCACTGAAATCCGCCACAAAATGATCAAACAAATTTTACAAATTAAGGACTATACTTTTATTTTGTAGATTATTCATAGCTCCATTGCTTTTTACAAACATTTTCGTAAAAATCGTTGGGTTCACCTCATTATCGAGAGTATTTAAAAAAGAAAGGAAAAAAAAATTTGACGCCAAATTAAGGGCAAAAATACTGAGTTAACGCTGGCACACCTTAATTTCCACTAATTACTTGCACAGTTATGATTAATGAATATCTGATATCCATGTGGGAGTTTTTTTGTTTTGGGAAATTTCACCACAAGAAGGTGTCGGTGCACATCACCGCAAACTAAAGGGATGGGAGAATAATGGCTTTGTAATTAAATTTATCATCTTTTACAATTATTGATCACCCAAATTCGAAGTGTGTGTGTGTGTTTTGTGCGGCTCACTCCTTTATAATCCAATAATATTCCAAATTAATATTGAATTAAAGTTAAGACGATGCATGCGGGGCAAGGCTCGTTAGTGGGATGAGTTTGGGATTGCGGAAAGTGTGTACCTACAATATGCGAAGAAGATGGCCTAAGTTGATAAGATACACAACTGTAAACTATAACAATAATAACAAGGAAAAGACCTTCGCCTTGTATGGGGGATTCCATCCGCTTACAAAATATGTTTAGGGAATCCAAGATCCTTCCGTTTGCTTTGTTTTTCAGCATGCTCAACCCTCATCAAATTAAATTCACATATTGCATTGAATCGATATTTATTTAAAATCGTATCCATCATCTTCTCTCATCCACACTCACACAAACGCGCACAATTTGCATTGTGTAATGTACAGTGATGCCTCGCTTAATGGAGGCTGAACTTTTTATGGATTAACATTACAACGAGTTTTAGTTAAATATAGGATTTAAATATAGTAATTTTGGTTTCCCTTGTGAATAAAAACTGCTTTTTAGGTTAAATAAACCAACTTCTTTGAATTATTAAAATTTTTTAAGTTTAATGAAAAAATAACAATTTACAATATAATTGTTTTGAATATAATTTTTAATTTTTTGATACAGATTTTGAATTGAAAATAATGAATAGGTTTTAAAAATTGTATTTTCAGTTTTTAATCATTTTCCCAATTGTCAATTTTAATTTTTAAGCAATTATTTATTTTTTAAAAAATTTAAATTAATTTTAAATTTTATGAAATATTAAAAATTGCCATTAAGTCCTTAACTTTTGATTCACAAATGAGGTTTTGTGGTGTAACTATGAGGCTACCAAAAAAAGATGAAATTTAGAATCATTTAAATTTAACTCAATCAAATCACTAAAATGAAATAACTGTGCATTAATTAAAAAAGACAATCCTTGAGAGACTCCTTTTAATTAACTTTATTATTCTAAAACGCTCCTAATTTTAATTTGCTTTTATTTTTACTTTGTAGTTGTTTTCTTTTAAATTTTTTATATGCAAAATTTTATCAAAAATATTATAATAAAAAACTGAAGATACAAAACTAGATAATTAAAAATCTTCATCTACTTAAAAAAATTGGATAAACTTAAATTAATAAAAATGATTTTTAAAAATTATCATACAATAAAATCCCTGACACAATTTTTTTTAAATTTTGTTGCATGAGCATAACTTCGTCCCGTTAAGCGAGGGACCACTGTACCTGCGGGCTACACTGGCTACGTCCTACATGTAACAGTGTCTCACATGTAATCATAATAATATGTAAAATGGATGAGAACGTTTTTTATGAGTTAAAGTAACGAACACATTTGGAATGGAGAACAATGCCTTGCACTGTGGGAGTGGGGGAACGTGGCGAAAGGAAAACACCACTGCTCATGTTAGTAAGAAATGTATAAGATTTCAAAACAAAGCCCTTAATGTACAATAGAATATCTCATATTTTCGGATGTATTTTATATTAATGCGGGAAGAGCTTACGAGACTTGTTTCAAATGTTGTGCTTCCTTTACACATCCTTTATATTTTAAACCAAGGAAAAAACAAAGTTTTACAAAATCATTCATTTTCATTCCCAAGAAAAATAAAATGTTTCACAAACTTTTTAAGTTCATTTTTATTTTAATAAGAAAAAACCGTCCACCTTTGAAGATTCTTTAAAAAACTTCAACCCTTTGACAATAATGACACCTCTCCACGTTTGCAAAATTTTAATGACCACAACCCTCACTCGCCACTACGAACGATAAAGACCAAAGCAGCCGCATATTAAACAAATAAATGCACCCCCACCCCCACTCAAACAAATAGCGCCGAATATATGCAAATTCAAAAAGCGCACCGCGTCAATTTGCGGATGATGTGGTGTCGCCATCCAGCGTACTATGCAAATTAATCCGGAATCGAACTATTATCGCATGTTTGGGAGAATATCTTCGAACGGGTGTACGGCAGTACGTGCGCTTCCACTCACGTTTGTTTGTAGCTTTTGTGGATTCATTTGCGAATGCGGTGGTTACGGGGGTGGCGGGATGATAAATAAAAAAAACCCGGTTGCACGCACGAGAACAACGCGAAAAATTGTCAATGCGTGGAATCGGGCGCTGTGATCCCTGCGCTGATTTGTCACACTGTGGCGTTAAACGGTCGTATGTGACGGCGTGTTGTTGTTGTATTTTTCTTGTGATTGTTGTGTTGTAACAGGGGTGGCATCGTTCTGAATCAACAGAAATTTGCATACAAATTAGAGAAATTGAGGGCGATACACTTTTGGGTGTTTTTTTTTCCTATTTTTTTTTGAAACGCGCTCATTTTTGGTGAATTTCATTGCGTGGTATTGGAAATGATTTATGTTTGGATGTGTATAAATTAGAAATTGGTTTATTAAAGTTAAACAGAGCATGCTGGTGATTTGTTGATCTCATTGAGATTACTGCTGGTGTTATGAGAGGTAATGGAAATGATGTGGGAGATGCAAAATGGCAATGTGGTCAGGTGCGGTTGAAAATATTGACGTTTTATTTGTAACGGAGAGGGAGAATACATTTTAAATGTGCGTTGCCGTTATTTATGTTCCTTGAGGTAACGGCAATAGCAGCAGATAAGTTAACGGCGAGCGCAGAAACGGTAAAAAAACGGAAAACTTAACAGCAACAGTAAATCGGTAACGGCAAAAAAATAACATAAACGGCAGAAAAAATAACGAAAACGTCAAACAAACTGCAGAAACGGTAACAAAAAAGTCAATAAAGGCGGAAAAGTTAACGGAAACTCCAGAAATGGAACATCAATGGCAAAAACTGCATAAAAGGTTAACAGAAACGGCAGAAAAATAACGTAAACGTCAAAAACGACAGAAAAATTACCGAAAACGACAACGGCAAAAAAGTTAAATAATTGTAACAACAGTTAATACTTGATTTAATTGTGTTTCTAAATTTAAATTGAATTTCATAAATAATTTAATTGAAAAAATAATAAAAATTATTTTCTAAATATAAACAAAAATTGTGATCTTTAAAATAAAAATGGCACAAAAGGACGAAATATCAAATGGTACAGTGCATTAAAATAATCTTCATCCCAGGAGGGGCATCCGCATAATGTTGCAGCAAAACATTTATTTTAACTGTTACTAAACGTACGTAGCAAAATAAAACACCGAAAAGAGATTTGCATTTACATCCGACAATTTAATTTCCCAAGAACATCTAAAAATTCACATTTACACGCACAACTTTCTTGCAGCCCTAATGTGTCTTGTTATGTGTCTTGTTTTACATTTCCAACTTGTCATTTTACTTGCACAATTTTCTCTAAGGTAAAATTGAAGACACAAAAACGATTTAGAGATGAAAATAATAAAAAGTGAAGAAACAACGCAACGGTGAAAAAGAATGAAATGAAACGCACTGAGGGGGTGGTGAAAGGTGTGTGGGGGTGTGGGTGCGAATGAAAGAGACCGTTTTATGATGACAATTACTTTGGGTACACTTCCCATAATTTCTTTTTGACTCTATTCACCAAATGTAGAGGATGAAAATGAGAAAGGGGGTGGGGGTGAGTGAATTCACAGCAGTAACACTGAGAGATGGCAAAATCAACAACAAACGAGCGCGACTGCAGGCAAAACAAGAAGGGTGCTAATGTTAAATTCATCGAGTTAGAAATGTACATTTTAAAGACAATGCCTTAAGGCAAGTAATCTCATCAGTCAGCTAGTCACCGAGTGGATAAAATGACAACTTGAGGTTTTCAATGAGTTTTACGATTTTGGGGGTTGTTTTGCGGGGTTTGGAGTGTGGGTCGGGATGTAACTTAAGGCAAAAGGACCTTGCACCAAATCGTGTTGTGTGTGAATCTCACTGCGATTAATATTTTGACGCGTTGTATTTGTCGTTGTACGTCTCGTAATGCGATTTGCATAAATGTGTGCATAATATTGAAATGGGAATTGTGTTTTGTATTTATGTTTCTAAATTTTTCTTTTTCTATTTGGGTCTTGAATTGAGCTGAAGCTAATGCTAAGCGACACCTTTTCTTGAACTTTCGTTTCGGGTGTGCATCATTTCACGCACACTGCGCTGTGTGTTTTGCGACGAGGGTAATTGCGTTTTAAAACGCGTTTGCATATTAAACGATTTCAATTTAAATTTAATATTTGTCATTGCTTTTATGGAGATTTTCCATTGTGAGTTTTTGCCGAAATATATATTATAATCTGCGTGTTGGGATTCGGTTGTGTCAATATTGTACAAGGGTGCATATGCGATAAATCAATCAATATTGAGGGTTGTCAATAATTTTCTAAGTGGATGTGAAGAAAAGGTGTTTAAATCGCTTGGTATTAAAATGTGAAAACCTTCAGATGGGAAAAATGTCACGTATTTGAAATGACAACGACAACACGCGGATTATAAGAAAATCAGTGGTTTTATGTGGTGTCGTTGATGTGCTTTTTTTGTCTATGAATTCTGAAAACACTATTTAACATGCGAAAATTCGTTAATTTACAACATTAAAGTGAATTTAAAGAAACAAAATAAGGATTTCAAGGTCAAAAGTTAAATGTTTTTATGATTTAAAAGTTTTGTTTTTAATTTTTTAAGTAAAAATTTAACTTTTTGTTATTTATTTGGTCTGTTATATAGTCTATCTTCAAAATATTTGTGGGAAAAGTTAATTATCTCCAGAAATTTTAAATATATGACCTTGAATCGTATGAAAAGCTTTATATTTAAAATTTTGTTGCAAACAATTCCAAATTAATTCTGAAAATACTATTTTACGAGCAAAATTTTGTTAGTTTCCTTTATTGAAGTGTCTTTAAAGATACAAAATAAGAATTTCAAGGTCAAAAATTGTAGATGTAAATGTAAAAAAGGTCAAAAGTTAAATGGTTTTATTGTTTTTTAAGTATAAATTTAGTTTTTGATTATTTTTCTGGTCGGTTACAAAATCTTACTTAATTTCTTTCTTTAATCTTTAAAACTCACTACTTATCTCAAGAGTTTGAAAGTATTTGACCTTGAATCTCAAGAAAAGCTTTATATTTGAAATTTCCAGTAAATAATTCCAAAAAAAAAATTTCAAAAATTTATTTCGTCCTTCAATAGATCCCTTTTAAATTACCATTAAACCCATTCAACAAAATTACCACCCCACATTATGCAAATCCATTTAATTAATAATATTTCAACATTATCACCCCCCCCCTCCCCCCAATTCTCCAAAACAACCACTTCTAAAGCAGTAACACAAATTGGTCAACCATTATTGCTTGAAGATGCCAACATAAGAAGCTTTCAACACACCACAGAGCAGAAGTCAAACCCGTACAAGCAACAGGAAATCGCAAATGCTTGCACAATATCCACCTCAAATAAACCAACCGGCCAAAGGGCCAAAATTGATAATATATTGCCACATCCAACACCACCACAGTCCACATAATTTAGCATAAAATATATGAGCTTCTGTGAGGCAAATTGCAAATGAACACAAATTACACGCACACACACATACTTTGAATTAATGAATAATTGCAATGTTGGGGGCGGAATGGGTGACACACTCCACCATCCAATATGTGCAAAAGCAATTGACTCGCATGCTATTAAATGCGGCTCATCAGCAAACCAAAGCATACAGCAAATAACTGTGCAGCAGCAATGATGTGCTACTTAGTTTAACTGCATTCAATCTCCGGAAGCATCACAATCACCCCTTAACTTGTGATGGTGTACAATTTACATGTTACAATGTGGAGTGAAATTTAATTGAGATTGGTGCGCTTCGATTATAATAATTATTCATATTGCTGTAAATGATTTGGTTGTAAAAAAATTGATTTAAACAAAATTGCCTATATTTAATAATTAAAAATGGCCTAAAATTGATAATTAAATGTCGTATACAATTAAGAATTATAACTTGCATTATAAAAATTGGCTTATGCTCAAAAGGTGGTAAAAGTCATAACGTTTTGTAATTTTTCCCAATGAATTAAAAAACAGGAAGCAATATTTTTGGCCTAAAAATTTAAAATTAATTTAAATACTGAATAAATTGAAACTGCTTTAAATTCCAAAAATAGTTGGAAGAATTTGCATGACAAACGACTTACTATGTTGATTTTAAAAAATTGGCCCAAAATCAAAAATGGCCTAAAAAGTCGCCTAAAAATTCTATTCTCTAGATTTATATTAAGCATTGTTTTCTTTTTTCTTTATTATTGTTTTATTTTTGTGTCAAATTTATTAATGGCAATTAAATAGAAAATTCTGTAATGAGTTGCATTCAAAAATGGCCTAAAAATTCGACTAATTTTTTTAAAATTTTAATTTGTAGATTTATTTTGATATTTGTTTTTTTTTGTGCACACAATTTTTTAACACAATTAAAAAGAACTTTCTGATGTCTGAAAATTAATGGCCTAAAAATTGTCCTAGAAATTGTAATTTTTAGATTTTATTTTACATTTTAATATTGATATTTTTATTTTTGCCTAAAAATATATTAATGTCAATTAAAAAGGACTTTCTGATTTGAGTCACATGAAAAATGGCGTAAAAATTGGCCTAAAAGTAAATACTTCTTTTTATTTCAGAAACTGTATTTATGATAATTGAACAGGACTTTCTGATTCAAGTCAAATGCACAACTGAATTTCATTAAATCAAAGAATAACGTAGCTCAATTGTAGTCAACCAATTTTAATCAATTCAAATCCTTTCTAAAATCACAAAAAACCTATGACTGAAGTCGCACATTATCTTTTAATAAAATAAAAAATCATCCCTCATGAGTGTTTTATTTTATTTGTTATCAAATCATACGACCAACACACAAAAAGTCATCGAATTTACATCAATTCATCGCCAGCCATATCTCTCCCGCATTGGCAACATTTATTACACAAATCTCTGGTGCACCCCCAAGCCTCAGACTCATCACCATTCAGATGAGATTTTAAATCGGTTTAAGTCAACACAACACAACACAAAAAAAATCCTTAATATTATAAATAAATATGGAAAAAAATGAAGAAAGTGGAAAACCAACGACGAAAAAGTAAGATAAGCTCGGTCATATATAAAATTTAATAGCTTAGAAGCATATTCTTTGCATGCATCTTATCCCTTTTATGACTCCTTATATTGCCATTCAATGTCGTATTGATATCGATATCAATTGTGTGTAAAAGCAATCGAGTTTAGGGGGGGTGGCACTGCGGAATGCGGAATGGTGCGACACGCACATATGATCGGCGTTCAAATGCTAATAAAAAAACACAGAACAGAACAAGAGAGGAAAAATTGACAACCCCAAAAAAATGGATGGATGCGGAACGCACTGAATGAAAATAAACTCACATTAGGAAATATCAATTTTTTGCAGCTCTTTAAATAATATCAAATAAGTGTGTGGGTGTCGCGATGGTGTGAGGGAGTAAACAGAGCTCTAAAGCGTGGATTTAGGGGTGGGGGGATGGAACGAGTAATGGCATTAGCTATTGAACATGGTTATGGCATAAAACATAAAAACACTTATTGCTTCAGGGGGTGGGTATTATGGATAGGAGCGACACTTTCAAACAAATACACATTTTTAGACGCAGTGTTTTATTCGCTTTTTTTTTTACCGATTGACTGCATCGTACATATTACACGCGGATGAAGGGGTGGTTTATTTGTTTTTACTGCCTGTCGATTTCCCTACATGTACCTACAACTGTATGCATTCAGTTAGAAATTGAATGGCATTTTTTTTCCCTCCCAGTTCGTTTCGTTTTCATATTTCCGATATGACTTTTAATACCAAATACACATTTTAAGAACGAGAAAAAAATCTCGTCACCAATCCCACCCCTTCCTTGCCACACAAAAATGCGAATGTTTATTTTTCAATGATACGAAAGTGAACACAAATATTCAATCATGCATAAAATCGATAGATGTGGGCGCAAATAAATGCTGTGCGCTGTGTTTTGTTTGCCACCCCCCCACATTGTAGCATCCCCCCATGCTTAACAAAAATACGATTTTGATTCTTGACGATTTGCGATGCGTTCATTGTTTGTTTTCCATATACGAGTGCAAAAAAACAGGAGCAAACATATCCAATTTTCGTTTTGCATTATTATTATTTTGCCACCCCTAAAATCGAATGTGAATCATTGACACGTGAAGGATATGAATTCGAAATTTGCTGAAGATGACAATATGTGAAAGATAATAATATGGTTTTGGAAATAGAGCTCAGTTTTAGAAAACATTCTATTAAATTAGTCTATTCAAAAAATGGCCCAAATTAAGTTGGCCTAAAACTAAAAAAATGCCAAAAAATTTAAAACGGCCTAAATTATAGAAATATGTCGCCTAATTTAATTTTATTAATTATTAAAGTTGACAAAAATTTAGAAAATGCCCCAAATTAAATTGGCCTTAAATTGGTAAATGGCATAAAAATTTTTAAATGGCTTAAATTATAGAAAAATGCCGTCTAAATAAAATTTATTCAAAATTAAAATTGGCCTAAAATTAGAAATGGGCCAAATTAAATTGGCCTAAAATTAAAAAATGGTCTAAAAATATGGAATGGCTAAAATTATAGAAAAATGTTGCCTAAATCAATTTTATTAAATATTAAAATTGGCCTGCAATTAGAAATTGCTCAAAATAAAATGGCCCAAAATTGGAAAATGGCCTAAAAATTTAAAGTGGCCTAAAAGAAATGGCCTACAGATACCTAAATCAATTTTATTAAATATTAAAGATGACTTAAAATTAGAAAATGGTCCAAATTGCCCCTAAATTAGGAAGTGGCTTAAAAAATTTAAAATGGCCTAAATTATAGAAAAATGTTGCCTAAATCAAGTTCATTAAATATTAAAGTTGACTTAAAATTAGAAAATGGACCAAATTAAATTGGCCGAAGATTAAAAAAATGGCCTAATATCAAATCAAGCCATAAGATTTAAGTTCCTAAAGTAGTACATTTGACTTAAGAACGATTTCTAGACCCCAATAACAAGAACATTTCCCAAATATAACCGGAAGAACTATAATCCGTTAAGATGTGTACTTAAGAAAGATATTTGGACTCCAGAAACCACGTAATCTCTTAATTACTTTGAAAACGGACATCCGCATTGATGCGTTTGACGCCTAAAATTGTAAAATAAAATGTAAATTGCAGATTGCTTTAATTACGAGGAAGCTTGATCATCCATAAAAATTAACCTCAACCCCTTCCAATTTAAATGTCCCTCAAATCCAATTGAAAACGAGTCTCCCGCTCCACATACATTCAATTCAACACACAACAAACACGATGTAAAGTCTTAATTAATAATTTATTGCCGTTACATTTCACCAACAAGTGCCCATGATAGCAATAATAACGCCGACACGACAAACTATCCCCAACCATCCCCTCAAATGTTGGTCTCAACCAACCCCCGTGTGCGCAACACAAAGGGGTGTGAGTTGCCTTTCTATAACTACTTACAAGTAACCAAATTGCTGCATATAATGGATTGAGCAATGAGGGCAGTTTAGGCAGTTAAACCGAACAAACAAAACCATTATAATGTGCAACAGCTGCTTTAGGTAATGGAGGAAACTCGCACATCCATGGTCTCATTCTGCAGTGCACAACATCTCTAACAGGAGATTAGAGTAGTGTTCTGTTCCGTCTTCTTATTACAGTTATTGAACTGATGGTGTACAAGGTGAGGTCATTCATGGGGTTTGTGCGGGAGCAAGATCCAATTCTAAAGTCCCATTCATTTCATTTTGAAGTAATTTAGAATTGTTGCAGTTATGAAGATGTGATTAAACTTAACATGCTGGCTTCATTGTTGAAGGCACTGCCTCCCATTACAATTTTCTTCAATGAACTAATGGGAAGGGAGATCACAATGGAGGTGGATTGCTCACTCACTGTGTATCGTCTCTATTTAATATCATGCCATATTACAAAGTTGCTGAGGCAGCTACATCTGGAATGTTATTGCGAAACACATTCGACTTCATGGAGTAGGATGAAGGTTCTTGTAGACGACTTCAATGATTCCATAGCACACACGCAAGAAATATCCAAATTTAGCTGACTTCTATTTATAGTGCTGCATCCTTCTGTTAATGCCATCGCCGAGATTATGCTCCGTGTGCAGAGGTGGGCGTTTCTGCATCGCACACAAAAGCGGACACTGAGGTGGGTTTCTCGTGGCGTTTTCTGCATAGAAGCATGCTCGTCTGGGGGAAGGAAGGACGCGTCCCGCATCAATGATTAACGGTTATACACATGTAGAGCGTCTGAGAGCGTTATTTCTGGAATTACATCAAGGAAGCTGCTGCCAAAAGCGAAGAAAGTTTGCCTTGCTTCGGTGCTGTGTGGGAAATCAAATGATTTATCTTCGAGATTATTTTCGCCTCTGCATGTACGAGTAGTACATTGTGCATGGCTTCAATTGAACTTTCCAATTTTTGATTAGTTTGTGGAATATGTGGAGTAAACGATTTTGTTCGACTTCATACATTTTCGTGTGCAGTGCACTCGTAGTTTGTGTGGTGTGCTGCTGCTAAATTTAGGTGAAGTACATAGTAGTTGCAGCTATAAAATCAATTTAAAAGTTTTATCAAAATCAATTTGTGAATATATGGAAGTTATTGGCCAAACGATGGCCGGTTAAATGAAGTCGTCGTTGGTTTATAATATTGTGGATAAATTCTTCTGGTATGTTGCATAATATTCAATTAATTAACTTGTTCAGAATGTGTAAGGAATAAGGATAAAATTTATTTTCCTTATTTCGATTATGAAAAGTCTCAATTTTTCAGATTTTTTATAATTTAAACAAATTAAGTAACAATTTTTTTTAGGCTGTTTTTTTTATTCAATTTTGAGCTAAACAGGCTCTCGGCTACCAGCTAGGCAAGGTGTATCCTTGTCGAGAAAGAGATAGCAATCTGATTAAGGTCCTCCTTACTTTCAGTCCTGCACTTTTAGAAAATCTAAGTGAGAACTTTGAATTGACCATGATGGTCAATTGCGGTCATTTACCCAAATAGCTTGTAACTAATTATTAAATCCGCAAATTTGTAATGATTTAGATTCAAATAAATGCAGTCAATTGTGTGGGTAAAGTGAACCCTAGATTTGCTGACCCCACTATTAAAAATATAGTTATAGACGACACTGCAATAGTGGTCACATTGCTTGGTAATCCTCCTCATCCCTTTTAACAATCAGTAAAAACCACAGGAAACGGCCCGTAAAGTGTTAATCCAAAATTGTTTACCAAAACCTCACAATTTTTGCTCAATTTAAATACACCTACCACAACAATCATCCGCTTGTTATTTCCAGAAGTTGCTTGAAAATAAACAATCCACCATATTGAAAGGAACGTGTAACAGCGAGTGAGAGCGAGTCCACATAATAATGACTGGGTCTGTTTGTAAGTACAAAGCTCGCACAAAGTTCAAACATCATTCCAACACCTCCGACACTTTATATCTGCGTGAACTTTTTGTGTTGCCGGTGTTTGCCTTTTTTGGCAAAGTGCCTCGCATTGTCCAGCCGCACAACAGCCAACGCAACCAACAGAAGAGGTGTTAAATTAAGTGTGTGAGCTCCCTCGCTTCTGCAAATGCACACAATGCTTTGTACTTTATGCTTTGAATACGAATTGTTTATGTGGTTTTATGGTTTTATTAAATTATGTGCTTTCTCTCAGGCCCCAGCCTCAGCATGCTTCCGGGTTTACTCAATGTTTGTGAGGTCGGGAAAAGTTTCTCTGGTCATTTTGGTTAACACGCATGCATCGCTGAAAAACCACATCTTCCCAAAATATTGTAAACAAATCGTTTAGCAAACGGTGTGCGTTGAACATGCCGCTGGCTGGCACCCTCTGCTTGCACATAAATGCCCAGTCCCTTCTTGCTTACACAATAAACAATACAGAAACTGAGGCGGGGGATGTATATCAAAAATGCGGAATCACAAAATAACAGATCTGTGCCAGAGCTTGGATAAAAAATAATAAAATAGATAAAATGCCATAAATCATTTTGGCAATATTCCTTACCGAAATCACTTACACGCACATAATATTTTGCTCGCGCCTTGTTGAAGTGTCAAACACCATTTATGTCTTCACACAATGCAACAACACGTCATGTGATTTCAGCCATCAACTATCGCTTCGGCTGCAGATTACACACTCACATGTCGCATTCAATTTAATTTTGATTTCATTTGGCTGGCAGTGGATTGTCGGGCCTTCTAAAAAATCCAGTCACGTCGGGATAAACTTCTGTATTATGGTGTCAGCCCAAATGTAGACATATGTGACCCACTTTAATGTAATTCCGGCTTGTTTTTTTTTTTTTTGGTTGGGTGGGTAACGATCCCCTTCCATATTGCAATTTCAATAACATTCATCATTTAACATCAACGCGGGAATTTGTGTTTTCGGTCGGAAATCTATCGCTTTTTAAGAAATCAACATTATACTTTGATGTGGAGAGGAGAGGCACAACGCGTAGGGCAAATAACAAAACGTGCGTGTAGCATCCATCGATCAAATGTTGGAAATCAAATAAAACAATGCGAGATAAAAAGTAAGATTTCGGGGTGGTGATTGTGAGTTCAATGTGGAGAAATATGATGTTGAGTTCGGGGTTTTGTTTCGAATGTCATTCGTCATTTTCAATGGATTGGGATTGAATGGGATGGGAGGAGATCTAATTCATTCTTTGTAACTTAAAAGGCACAAGAGATGCTTTACAAATTATTTAAGATCATTTTAAATATCAAGAGTTTGTTTGTTAGTTTGCTTATTTATTTGTCAGGTTGTCAAATTGTCAGGTTGTCAGTTTGTTTGTCTGTTTGTCTGTTTTTTTGCTTGTCTCTTTGTTTGTTTGTCTGTTTCTCAGTTGGTCTGTTCTACTTTTTGTTTGTATGCTTGCCTGTTCGTTCGTTCATCGGTTTGTTTCTTTGTCTGTTCGTTTTTCAATATTTTCTTATTGTATTTTACTGTTTATGTGATTGCATATTTGTCTGTATGTCTGCTTGTTTGTTTTATTGCTTGTTTGTTTGATTGCTTGTTCGTTAGGTTTGTTAGTTTGTTAGTTTGTTAGTTTGTTAGTTTGTTAGTTTGTTAGTTTGTTAGTTTGTTAGTTTGTTAGTTTGTTAGTTTGTTAGTTTGTTAGTTTGTTAGTTTGTTAGTTTGTTAGTTTGTTAGTTTGTTAATTTGTTAGTTTGTTAGTTTGTTAGTTTGTTAGTTTGTTAGTTTGTTAGTTTGTTAGTTTGTTAGTTTGTTAGTTTGTTAGTTTGTTAGTTTGTTAGTTTGTTAGTTTGTTAGTTTGTTAGTTTGTTAGTTTGTTAGTTTGTTAGTTTGTTAGTTTGTTAGTTTGTTAGTTTGTTAGTTTGTTAGTTTGTTAGTTTGTTAGTTTGTTAGTTTGTTAGTTTGTTAGTTTGTTAGTTTGTTAGTTTGTTAGTTTGTTAGTTTGTTAGTTTGTTAGTTTGTTAGTTTGTTAGTTTGTTAGTTTGTTAGTTTGTTAGTTTGTTAGTTTGTTAGTTTGTTAGTTTGTTAGTTTGTTTATATCTCTGTAAATATTTTCGAGTCAGAAAGTGATAAGAAAATTGATGAGAAGTGCTATTTAAACGTATAAATTTAAAAAATACATGTAAAATTGGTTTAATAAGAAATGGTCCATTCCCTCCAACTTGAAAAACTTAATCCAGTTTATTCACAACCTTGAAGAAAATTCTAACAAATTATCCCTGCACCAAATCATCCACATTCGACCACAAAATAAACACCATAAAAAAACAGTCAAGCGCTGGCACACAAATTCGCATGGTGGTCCATCTCATATCAAATGACAACGCAATAGTTTTAAATTCCACTTCAATACGCCCGCTTTTTACAACGCACCGTTTCCACCCTGTGCACAAAAGAATCATCTTAAATTTCAATAATTTACATAAATGCAAACGGCCACCCCGTCGCAGAAGCACATCACAAAAAACTCTTGGCCACAGTAGCAAATTTGCTAAATCATTGCAGACTTTACGACTTTGCATGCAAAGTATTTTCAATCGTAATTTATTATTCACATTTTCGTGCGAGTGTGGACGGTCCACCCTTGGAACGGACATGACCCTTACATGGCGCAGCACTTCGTATTGTCCTCAATATCTGATTCTTTTCAAGTGGCTGCGAATCCTCAATTTTAAGTCTGCATAAATCTTTCATTTATGGTTGATCACTGCGTGCAAAAAATCCACCAAGTGGCTTTCACACAAGTGGCTTTTGCTCAAGAATCACACCACCCACTCCACGTTTTATGAAGGTTTTGGGGCGACCGTACTATAAATCAGGCGTGCATGGAAATTTGTTAAACTGCTGGTGACATTTTTACAGCTTATTCACATGTTATTACTTAATTTTTTTTGGAAAGAATTTGAATAATCGCTTCTTAAATTTAGATTCCACCTTTTTTACAGTCGCATCAAATTAGTTTAAAAAAGATGCTAAATTTTAGAAGCAGAATCCTAAGAGTTTCAGGATGACTTAGCATTAAGACGTCCTATTTCCTTGCACATTAAGGCCCCATGTTTTGAACTTACAAGGACTAGGGCAGTTGCTTTACAGTTACAATAAAAAACACAAAAAATGATTGAACCAAATTTTTGGTGTGTTGAATTCATAAACAATTGCTTTGGGGCAATTAAATTCAGCTTACAGGCAAATATAATTGACAGAACACGCGGCATGCATCCCTTAGACGTTGCAGGTTTTGTTGAATAAATTTCGGCAATGTAGTTAGGGGGTGGGGACTGCAGGGGGTTGGTTTGAAGCGATATTAAAACATAGAAATTGATGTGAGGTTTTCTAGTTAGAGTAAACAAACAACAGGGACAGAATTAAATTTAAATTAATTGAAGGAATGTTTTGTAAGAAATGTAACAGTAAATGTAATAAGGGATGGTATTGCGAGTGTTTTGTGTATTTAACAGCATCCCCAGTTATGAAATATTGTAATTTAAATTATTATTCTTCGATTATTTGAATAACTAATTAAGATTTGAGCTGGGGTCGGGGGATGAGAGGGTGGGAAACGTGAAAATGGAGAAAAGGACGCCTTTTTAGTGCGACTCACAATATTGAGAAATGCGATATTTAAAAGAAAAATGGTCTCCAAAAGAGGGGAGGTGTCACAGAGGGATTGATGTTCCTTGCTTTTTAATTTCCATCTTTTATTTATTAATTTCAATTTGATGTTAAATATTTATTCTAGTGATATCAACCCCTGTGCAGAGGTGGCTTGAAATAAAATATCGCAAACACATAAATTTAATTAAAATCCTTAAGGGGGAGACCCGAGAATTAAAGTGAAATATAAAAAAAAAACTTCTAATGAGTTAAGATCTACAAAGGTGTGAGCTTTTAATAATCTTCCCAACTTTTTTTTTGCCTTATTTCACTTCAAATCCAAACCCACCCCCTACTCATTAAGTTGCAACAACACGAAAAATACCGTCCACATACCTCGCTTAACAACAAAATGGTGCGGGTACTTTAATTCTAAAAACATCACTTCCCTTTTTTTCAATTAAAATTAAACAATATCTTTTTTTCATTTCATTGTGGTGTGTGCATTTTCCTCTGCGTGTATTTGTGCACAACTTCCATCAATTGCACTCCACCTCAGTCCTCACTCGCACATTCCGTGAGCACACATTTTCTTTATTTGGTTATGGTTTCCACCGTCTTGTGCCCGAGCATACAATCGGAGTCGTTGTGTCGTTTTTAAAAGACCGCGCGCCGCATTACTTTCGTTTATGAATTAAGGTGGTTTGGTCTTGGCACTAATGCGGGGGAGAGCGACCACCATGCAGACCCGCACCGCATTGTCACAATTGGTGTGAGGAGGGTACAATGTACACGCAAGAAGAGCGCTCACCGAGTACATGTTGTACATTATGGAGCTGAAGCTGAAGCGCAGATGTTTTAATGCGATTTTAAAATTACCCTTATTCATTACTTTTTGTTGTTCTCATTGGTATTATGCTTTTGTTTTCAATTTCTTATGCGGCAAGAGTCTTTGGTGTGGAGGTTTTTTTTGCTGCTGTTGTGTTGCCATTCACGTCTAAGTGAAATTAACAGCAGTGGAGATGATATATGAGAGTACATCTTTCCCCTAATTACATTTCTATTAAATATTATTCGTGAGCACTTTTTTTTACAATTTCATTTGTTTCATTTGAGGTGAATAACTTCAAATATATAAGGGAGGTTTTTTTTTACTTCAATGTTTTTATGTTGTTAAAAAGTATGTTCTGAAGGGTGATGTTTCAATGTTTAATAACTCTTGGAGAACATTATTGATCAGTGTACAGTTTGATGTAAGGGAGCATTGAATTTGTCTTCATCAGGAGTTGAATGAATTTTTAAGAATAAAAATTGTGTAACTTTTAAACTTTATAAAATGGATGAAATCTAATTTAAAAGTAGTTAGTTGTCTGTCATTAAAACCAATCCACACTTTTACACACTTGCCAGAAACTGAATTAAAAATTATGTACGAGGAAATAACTGTAATTTTACTGAAATTCATAAAACATTCACTTTTGAATAAATTAGCAATTTTTCGACGTGAAAAAGCACCACGTGAAAAATTCCACAGTTTCGAAATAAATTTTAGTGCAGAGTTAATACAATAGTTATCCCAATAAGCACTGAAATTAATTGCACCTCAAATAACTTCGCGAAAAAATCCGTCGTCTTCAAATAAACCGCCAAAAAAAAATTATTTAACTGAAAAATTAACACGGAAATCGATTTAAAAATGTTTAAATACTAAAATATTCGCGAAAAATTCCGAGGTTTATGAAAAAAGGCGAAAATGCATAAAAACATTTATTTTATCCTTACTTGAAGTCAATTTGTGAATAAAATAATCTTGACCTCGCGGAAAATTCCGTGTTTTAAATTAGAACGTGAAAAAAGCAGCTGAAATTTTGTTACATCAAAATATTCGCTTTTTTGAACGATTAAATATCTCGCGGAAAATTTCGCGGCTTGATTTTTATTTAAAATTAAGCCGTTAAACTGTAAACACTGAAATTTATCTTCTTTGAACCAAGATATTGTAAATTAGAAAACTGGAAGACTAAAATTCAAGTGCAAAATGTTATTAAGCCTAAAAAAAGACTATTAAATTGAACGTTAAAAATTAAAATTTTAATTTAAATGAAATGCAAAATCATTTAAAAAAAATCTTCTTTATTATATTTTTCAAAAAATTAAAATTAAATTCCAAAATATTTCAACAATCACACCTTAAAACAAAACCCACCCTTCTTTTACCTAACAATCAAAACATTGTGATTATGACATCCGCAATCAATGCCACCAACTCTTTCAAAATAATATTTAATTAAAACCCCGTTGCAACCAGGAACCTCTCAATTCACAAAGTTTGTCTTTGGCGTTTCTCAAATTGCTTCCCCCACCCTCAATTTGAACATAATATAACATCTAATTGAATTGTTTTCTCTATACTCAAAACTTTCGATATTTGTGTAATAATAATTCCGCTCATAATTCCATCGCTAAGACACTAAGGTAATTTGAAGCCAAACAGACGACTCTCTGCAAATGGCATTGCGCGCATTAAATGAACAAAAGGGGGGTGAAACTGAGCACACTTACACCGCGCTGCGTCGAATTCACACAGCAGCAGAAAGGCTGCTTTTCACCCCTTTCTTTTCTCATTCGTTTTACAAACGAAAACCAACAAACTCGACTATTATTATTTTATTGTAATAATTTCATTGTGCAAAAGAAGTCAAAATGGGTAGCAACTGTGAACCCATTAATGGGGAAATAAAATCGTTTGCATCCCAACACGCCAAAAAGGATTAAGTCATAATTTTTTTCGTGTTACTTTCGTCCGTGTCTGCTTGTGTTATACACCCGCGGACTAAGATATTTTGGTGGTATTTCTGGTCCCTAGAAATACGTAAAAAAATTAAGGGATGGGGGTGGAAAAATTATACTTAAAACAGCTACCAACGTAGAACAAGTAAAAACACAAAGACTTGTTATTATAATTAATTTCTCCAATTCCGGCATTAAAATTAGAGAAGGCGTCCCATTTTAAAAGTGGGTGGGAGATGGCTCGCCCAAAAGATTCATTGTAATACTTAAAAACCTTTTTATTTCCAAATGCTGCGTTGTCTTTCCTGGCAGTTCTTATACGTACAGGGGTTGATTAAGTAACACAAAACGAATATAACACGAAAATCAAGCTCACCTTTCACATTATAAAATAGGGGATGGGGGTTGGGGTGCACATTCAAAAAGTAAATTATTTTGGACGTCGGTTGGGAAAAGGGGTTTCATATTTTTTTTTAGAAACAAGACAGAAGAGGCCTATTTATCTTTGATTGAAGGGTCCTTGCAAAAGTTTGGTATAATGCGAGTCCTTGACAAAATAATCAATTGTCTTGAAAATTGTTTTGGAATGTTGCAAATATTATTGTAGCGGGAATCAGTTGTAGAACTTGTATTGCTTCTGCGGTATCTTCAGCAGGACACTACAGTCCTTTATTGTTAATACGATGACACTAGCGTTGGTCCTTGTTTTGTGTAACTACGCGTTTTTGGGACGACTATCCTTTTGCATTTTAGTTACATTAGAAAAGGGTTACATTTCTTTGATATTATGTTTTAATTAAACCAGCAACTTTGTTTCCATTTTAAAATGGAAAGGATAAAACGAGGGCGGGGGGAGGGGTGTTAAAAGGGGTGTGGAAATTTTACGAGGAGCATAGAAGAGAGTGTCAGTTTTATTCATTAATTTGCATTGTGTGCTGCAATTATTGTTTGAATACAAACCAGTGAACAGATTATTAATTTCAAAGGAAATGGGTTATTTTTTGTGTAACGAGATATTTAATTGTGTTTAACAGTTTTTCCTTTACCCCCTTAGATTTTGTTTTGTTTAACATTTCCAAGAAAAGATGTTTCATATTTCATTATAAGGATTCACTTGTAAAATTATAAGATTTTTTAATGAAGCTTTGAATTTTCTTTTGATGTTTTTCTTTGGTTTTATTTTTTAATTATTTTAAGGATAATTAGTTAATTTAACAATAAAAATTTCCACACATAAAAAATTGCTGCCCAGTTAAGGAGTAAGGACAAATGTTATGTTTCAAAATATTTGACAAAAAATCAATCCAAATTTAAAACATTTCTGTCCAATTTCATTTCAACAACCCTTAAACTTTTTCAAGCAGAATAATTTTTCATTTTCTACAACTTAATGCAACAAATCAATCAAATTTCATAAACCCACCCCTATTTTAATGCACCCGTTTTCAATTACACGTCATAACACATCAATACGTTGACCAGTCCCGTCCACTTTTAATGCTACTGGCTATTTATCCCAAATTATTTTTATTTACAATTCCAATCGGGTCGAAAAACCAGCATCCCATTCACCCTATTTGTTTGCAATGATGTTAACAAATCACCAAGTAAAAGGACCATTAAAGATCATAAGATTTAAATATATTTCGCGCATGAAAAAAATAATGTAAAATAAAAAAAAGGCAAATTCAATAACAGACGGAGCACGACAAATGTTAAAACAAAAATATAACGAGTGAAATAATAAGACGGAACATCTCGTGAATTTGGTGTGTTTTTTTTTTCGTTTCCCCCGTTTAGTGGTGGAGTGCAGTGTAGAGCACAAAATGTAGGAAGAAAACTACGGGGGAAAAAAAATCCCCTGGCAATTCCAATTTAATCCGAGAAATTGGCTTCAAATGACTAAAGGGAGAGTCGTAAACAGAAGTGGTAAGAAATAAGCAGAAAATTGGATATTATTCCTTTCTCATAAATATTTTTTGTTGTGCGCGTTTCCATTCAGCAACTTTCACTTGATGTGTATTATAATTTCGCTTTATTTTGTGATTTGATGTTCGTTTGAATGCATGCACTCAACTGGATGTAAACGCTTTTTGTTACATTTCGTGGATTATGCATGTTAAGGGATGTTATTTTATTTAATTGTTCTACATGAGCCTTTTTTTAAATTTTTAAATGAATTCTAGGTTAAATATAAATGGAAAATAAATGGTGGGGAAGTAAGAAAATGCCCCAAATGTTAGATATTTGTTTCCAGAAAAGGATTAATTGCTTTAAACTGTTTCAGGGCAATATCATTTTGTTTCTACAGCCTCAAATTTTATTGGAAGCTTATAAAGAGAAAATTAAGAATTCTTTATAAATACGATCTAAAATATTTGGATCTGATTAATGAAAGGGTTTTCCATTAGCGGAGGGGCTTGTAAATTTTGACAGTTCATGGTGGAAACATTGTTGGGGATGAATTTGTAAAATCGTTTGTTTATTTTTAACTCACAGAAAACAAATAACTACGGCAATTTACAGCGTCAACCAGAGAAGGCCTTAAACCTGTGAATCCCAGACTAGCGGCAAGGATTTTTAACTTGATATTGTAATCCAAAAAAGCACACTGAAAGGACTTGATTAAAACAGTAAACATAGATTCTAACGAATCTGGTGAAGAAATAACAGAACACCTCTTTTAAGATTAAGGAGCATGTATTTAAATGAGGAAAAAAATGCTTGAGGACCCACCACATCAAAGCGAGCAAGTTGCCATCACTGGAATCACTAAAAGTACTAATATTCATAAAGAAATTTGGGCTAGAAGGGGTGCTCTAACTTCTTACCATTGCATTGGAGGAGCAAGACAACGAAGTACAAAAGACAATAAGTTCGCAGAACTCAGTTTACCGTTTTTTCAACAATCTTTAATGTACAACAGCAATTTGTGCAAATTATGAATAAATGGGATCATAAAAACTATCCTAAATGATGATACTTATTTTTGGATGAATCAATCTTTTGGTACATGATACATCATCATGCACAATTAAAGCGGTGTCCATTTATATAAACAAAGCAAAAAAAAGAAAGAAAATGGATGATATTTCAAACACAAGGTGGTTTATTCCGTTTTAAAAAATACCCGCACTTAATGGACAACCCTTTTAGTTTTGAGGTTTCTTTGAAATATTTCTCAAAAAATTCCTTTTCTTGTGAATTATGATCCTTAAAAACCCGACAGCTTAATTTTACAAACTTCTACTGCAGTCGGAAGTTTATGATCCCTTTGTAAAAAAAAAGGAATCTTCCTTAAGTAATAGATAAAATTTAATAAATTGAGAAAAAGAAATCCCGTAAAACAAATTCATCTTCAAATAATAAAGATTACAAAACACACATGAAATAAAATGCAGGAAACATGATATCACGCGTGACATTTGACAATTGACAACATAAACGATTCCCAGCAATCCCAGCAGAGGCAAAAATCTGATGACTTCGCATGATTGAGTGCAATGTTATCTAAAAACATGTGCGTTAAGGAACATATGTCCCACACACGCTCGCATATTCCAATCGGTGTGAGGCTTTTCTAAACAAACACAGGAAACTGCGAGAGCCCAAACTCAAAATAAATGATAAAAAACATTGGCAAAGTCACTCAGTGATATTTGATGTTCGAACATAAATATAAACATACAGACATAAATGTAAATGGCCTAAAAGGAAATATATGGGATAAGGAAGGCAACCCACCCTCCCGAACATTGCGCCCAATACGCCACTCTTGCCCTTTTTATTATTCTCAATATATTCCCTTGGCTTTGTCGATTATTTTCGAATACATCCTCGTGTGTGACATTACAAAAAAATATTGGCAAAACAACAAAAAAGCAAGTCCCTACACCACCCACACGGTCACAGAAGGGCATAACAAGCATTGAAACGGGAACAAAGGAGCGCAACAAACGGCGTCCTCACTTTTTTGGTGAATGTGTAAGTGAAAGTAAAAACATTATGTGACACGAAGTAGGTGAATCATATTTTGACACCCTACCTCCCCTAAATTCCCATTCCCATTCCGCGCATTGTATTGTATTTGGCAGATGAACCCAAAAAAAGAATAACACAAATAAAAATGAAATGTCACCCTCAACGGAAGCGCAAAAATAGATATTTCCACACCGCGATGATCCTTTTTCAGTCACCCTGCCACTGCACCCTCAATCCTCGCAGCCAATATGTGTGTTTTCCCGTGCATGGTTCTTCCGCCGTTTGTGTGTGGGTCGTAACAGCTATTGATCTGTGGTGCCGTAACCCATTTGATTTTTGTTCCCCCGTATTTTTCTTTTTTAAAGTCACCTTTCGCCACAATGCGATATTGTGACAGTCGTTGTCATTTCGGCGTCTTTTGTGTGCCGAGTTTCACTTTCTTTTTCGTTATTGATGTGCAAATGCACAATGTACATTGCGGGATGCCACCCCCCCTCGAATCGCTTCACATATTCCGTGTTTGACATTTATTAACTTGGATCGTGGCAGCAAATAATATTAGTTATGATGTGTGGACTTTTTGCCTTGTGCAAATCAAGGGGCGGCCTTTTAACGTGATGTGGTGAGATACTTTAAGAATCACTTTTTGACAGGTGAAGTAAATTTTTCTTTATCGAGTAAATGTTAAGGGTTGTTTTTAAATTGTGATGTAAAATTGGGAATTCGGTTTTTAAGGTAACAAAATTGTTGTTGCTGAATTTGATAGATTGTTAACTTATTTTACCCCTAAGTCCAAAAAAGTGGTCTAGAAAAAATTTACAACCGTACGCAGATGCAGTAATGACCTCGGAAAAATGATTTTACGTGTTTATATTGTTTTATAATCGGAACAATTTTGCCGAACATTTCAAGGTCAAAATCGAAAAGTTCAAGGTCCACTTTTTTACATCTCCAAAAATCTTAATCTTTATAAATTTTTTTTTCAGATTATAGTTGCTCTTTATTAAATAAAACAGTTTTGTGACCATTTCAAGGTCAGAAATAGAAAATTCAAGGTCAAGACTCACTATATCTCAGAAACCTTAAATTTTTTTCACTTTGTTTTTTCATAATATTGTAGGATTAAAATAAAATAAGAAAATTTGCTGAACATTTCAAGGTCAAAATTTTAAAACTCAAGGCCATAATTTTATAATGAAAATAATTCAAAAACTGCTTGTCCAGGACTTTCACAGTATATCATCTCAATTTTTCAGCCTCTCAATATTTAATGCAATAAAATTCTACTTACGGGCGAAATGGGTATTTGTATTGGAAAAAAATTAGCCTACTAAGAAAATGTGTGAGTTTTTCAATTTTAGCCAATTGGGGTAATTTGACGGGAATTTGCGCTTTCTAGAATTAAGGCGTCGGGTTTTGTGGTTAACATTGATTGGCCTGATGTACAGTGAGTTCGCTGGTTATGATATATTAATTTCATTAATTATAATTAAATAGGTTAGATCCAACTTTAATAATTTTGTTATTCGTTAATGTTCAATTAAAGTGAAAAAATTATTTTATTCTAAAAAATTAAATTAAATAAAAACTATCTAGGTCTGTGGCGGAACATAGTTCGCCGAGTCTGCTAATATTCATCAAAATTTAAAAGGAGAGATAGCTCATCCCTTTCCCTTACTATTTTGAACATTAAGGTCAAACTATTCCATCTCCATGTCGTCCTTACTTCTCCATCCCTTACAAGACAACAACATTACCTTATTAACAATACAAAACAACACACAAACCTAGTTAAATGATTCAATTAACATAAACGTCTGCTAAATGTCCTTGTAAACGCACACGCACCAAAACAATACATTCCAAAACGTGTCGCACACCAAACAAGAAGTCATTTAATTTTCATTAAAACTGGAAAATCACTGCTCCTTTGAATTGCCACCCATTTCACCCGAAAATCTCTTCTCGTCTAATCTATCGCATTTATATTTCTTATGCCATTTCTCATTAACCATTATGCTAATAATGATGATTCCAAATGCGAAACTGGGGCAATAAATGTTTGTTGCGTGAGCTGTACAGTCAGACACGAGAGATTGTACAACAAAAATAAACAACAAAACAATGTGTTGGACATTCAGGAATTACAGGCTTCAATGTGGGGAGGGGTGATTCCAACTTCTAAATACGACGTTTCCCCCAAAATGAAAATTTTCATCGCAGTCAAAAGTGAAATTAAAGAAGAAAATGTATTCAGAAGGTTAGTCCATTAACGCAGTGAGTTGTTTTATGGGTTAAGGGATGAGGGAGGGGGATGAAGTCATGAAAAGCATGACTGTAATGTGAAACAACTTAATTAGTTGTGCGTTCATTAAATTAAATGCCTTCAGTTAGTTGTACTTTTATATTTTTCACCATTTGTGCAGTTGTCGTCGTTGTGTCGTCGGCATTGTTCTTCATTGTGATTTTATTGCCCTCCACATCCTCCAGTCGTCTTGTGTGTGTGAGTTGTCCCTTGAGGCTGTGACAGCACACACATGTAAGACAATCAATTAAGCCCGCACCATCACACAGCTAGTGCGGAATTTAACTGTGGCGACAACACAACGAACAATGTGTGTACAATGAAATTCTAAATGGCTGGGGGATGGGGGGTGTCGTTTTGCTATTGTCTGCCACTACTGTGGGTGGAAGGGGTGGGCGTGTGTGCAAAATTAACTGCGACTGAGATTGTGCTCGACTTCAAAAGGAAATCGTGAAATCTATTTAGATTTGATTCGATTTCATTAGGTTTTATTGCGATCTGCACCAACCCCAACCATTGCAGTGACTTCTATAACTACCCAACTCTAGTTCTAGTTATGGGGGTTGGGGGATGATAATGTTTGTTGAGCTGCAGGGAATGTGTGTCTATTCGCCAACATGATGAATGCGTTCATATCTGAATGGTGTGTACATGTTTGATTTGCGGTTTATGGGGCGAACAACGCGTGAAATGTGAATGTGCCCAGACCCCAGATCCGAAATGGAATGGAACTAAATATCATCACAACATGACCATCAAATCTCACATCATTATATTAATGCTATTTATTTAGTGTTTATGTGGCAAACGAATGAGTGCGGCATTCATTTTCTGTGTAGACGCTTCATAATCACTGCAGAAAGTGAGGCGACTAACTGCAGACAGGGCACAGTGTTTTTAGTTATCAGGGGGATGTCGGTCAATGATATTATGATGTGTGATGAAGGAACCAAAACATATCCAATTACAGTAAATATATCAAATCGTGTGTCAAATTAAAAGCTTATTTTTTGTGTTTTGCTTGTTGTGGACGAGACGATGCCAAGTTCTCTCATCGCCCTCCCCGCTTTTGCAGTTAATGTGATTTTGTGCAAATAAAACATCATATTAGTGTCGTTCAGTTTTTATGCTCGCAATGTTCGGTTAAACATTTGCAATTTGGTGTAACTCAGTTAAGTGTGTTAGTTTTGATGATGTCATGAAATCGGATTACATGAATGCAGAAGTTTTGCTTAAATACTTGTCCTTTTATTTGCACTCAATGTTTGACTGCTTGTCTTCTATAGTTACTAATTAAGTGTGAAGTTGCTGGTTTATTTTTGGAAGGGATCGAAGGACTGTGTTTTTTCTTTTTTGATTTTTACAAAAATCGTGGGTTGTTTCCAGAGCTTCCATCTAAATGAATTCTCGGATCCCGTTGCATAAAGAATGCCATTTTGGTTAATTAACAAAGAGGGTCCTGGGTTCCAGCATCGTGGGGATTTTCCCCTCCACTTTTTTTAATATTTTTGATTATCTCCTCATCAATAATAAAAGACGAACTCAGACTTCTTTACAACATATCCTTCCTTAGAAATTTACCTCGTTTGTCGGGGACCTCTAAAAAAAGAGGATCCTTATATAGCCGACTTTGGGAATTAAGTTATTGTCGATTACCGCGACAAATTAAGAAAAAGGAAGTCAAATAACCTGGACCGGGAATTGTCTCATCTAAGGAATTTGTATTTCAAAGAGAACTGTAATTTAAATCACCTTCCTGGAAGTGAGGCAGGTTGAAGAAACTTAACAAAGTTTACCAGTCGAAGAAGAATTATCGAAAAGGCTGTGATGGACATCAAACTATCAAGATCCAGCAGCAGTAAATTAATTAAAATTATAAAGTTCTTGTGAGATTACTGGCAAGGTTTAAAATCTTTGATAAAAATCCATAAAAAAATAATAAGCAGGAAAAACGTTCAGGAATTATTCCTTATGTAACTCTACACAAATCTTCCCACTTTACCAGCCAGATGGAAAACTTCACATTAATTTAAACCAATTTAATTGTATTTATTATTCAAAGTAAACCTTATTTTCCATAAATAATTAAATCCACCTTAAGACAATCCACAATGCAAACTCCTTCGTCTTACAGCAAAAAAATCTAACGAGTAATTTAATTTATTTATAAACGGTCACATTCTTAACTTGCAAACTGCAAATGACAATTTAATGCTTATGCCACAACGCATTTGAAATGCATGAGCATGAAAGGGGCACTTAAGTGCGTTGACAAGCGAATACAGAAAGCGAGACATTTGCATAAAGAAATGAATGCAATTATGTCCTGTTATGTGGTAGTCTCATTTGATTCGACCAAATGGCAAATGGGCATAAATATAAAATATGTAGTTGAGGCGGACATCACATAAGACGAGGGCGTATGAAACGCGTGAGTTAAATAATAAATAAGACCGCAGTAATAACGAAAAAACCCCCCGCATTTATGCTTTAATGTCCGCCCGCCCGTGTGCGGTCTATTGCATAGTTAAAGGCGCATTCATTTGAATCCTTTCTCATTAGAAATTCTAGTTGTAATATTTAAACATATTTTCATGCATAATTCTCGGTTTTCTCGGGGTTTTGTTGTAATTACCGAATTTATTTGCACATGAAGTGTGGCTTTTCTTTATGGTATTGTGTGCTACCGTAATTTCACACCCCTCAAGTTATGCACTCGTTTATGTTTGTTGTTTTTTTTTTTGGGTCACCCTCCATCCAGTGTGTGTACTTTCACTTGATCATTTCACAAGGGATGTAAAAAGATTTACAGGTTTTCCACTTCTGAACGACACACACACATCATGCAATGATTTTCATCCCTTAAATCACCTCCCCACACACATTATAAACAAATTTATGGCCCATTTTCACACTCCTGATTTTCATCTTTTCGTTTATTAATAATAATAATAATAATAATTATTATTATTTTCGCTGCGCATTTTTCTCTAATTTTAATTTGAAGTTTACTTCATCTTCGTGCATGGCGCATTGCATACAAGGTAAAATTCACGAGGCATTACATCCCCTTAAATTACATTGCGGCGCTCCTTTTCATATTCTTCATACTACATCTTTTGTTCAAGCGGCGTATTTAGTGCCCGCAATATAAATAATATTTATGCCTCAGATGACTTTAATTAAATTTTACTTAAATCCTTAATACTTAAGCATCCAACAAAGCATTGTCGAACACACCGCCGCCACCCACCCTTGCTGCCCTATCATTCATGCGTCGTCGCTTGTTCGTTTATACGTGTCTCTCGGTAAATTCATGTAAGAAGGACAAGCACAATACGATAATACGTAAGTGTTTCTTGGTAACAAAAAAAAACTCAACACAACACAACACAAACCCCCCCACAATATTCTTGGCACCAACATTCACCACCCACTGAGGGGTTAACACACCCATTTCGTGTCTATGCGGCAACGGTATTAAATTGTTGCGCTTTGCTATTTCATTGTTTTCTGTAGTGTGTTTAAGATGTGCAACCCTAAAACATCGTAAGAGATTGCAACCCTTGAATTATTGCTACAATGGATTAGGCGTATAACACCTAAACAAGAATTACGGTGGCTTTACCTAAAAAAACAATAAACTTTGCTTGTGCTCCTCATCGTGTGAAATTGGTCCCGATTTATTTCATTATTTGGCTGTAGTTGCATAAGTGTAAGTCGCATTTATGTTCTTGCAATGCCAGATGGTTTGTCTGCATAGGGATTCATCTTTATCGCTGCGCGTCTTTGTGTTTATTTAATTGAAGATGTGTAGTAACTGGCTTTGGTTTTCGTTTGTTTTATAGTGGCTTAAGAGGAAGATGACTTTATGTGTGGAATTTGGGCAAAAAGAGTAATTCGTCTTCAAAGGCTTTTAATTTCGTAGTAGAAAATAAGGTTATTTTTAGAGTTCTGGAAACTATTGACCCAAATTGGTCATTTATGATCATCTCCTTAAAAGTCTGTTTTAGGGATTCAATTTCTTCTTCTTTTACTATCTTTTACTGCCTTGATATTCGTCTCCTTCAACAAGCACTTCTAGCTGAACCTATTCCCCATATTCCAAGGGATTTTCCGTCTCTGAGAAAACCATCCTCCATAGTCCCACGGTCTTCTTGCTCTGCGTTACCCCACTGGATTTAAATTTAGATTCAATTTAACCAAGTAAAACGATTTAATTCCACACTGACTTATAGATTTGTGTGGATTGAAAAGAGCTTCTAAATCTAGCCAGTGATTTCGGGATTAATTAGATTTAAATAAAATGCATTAGGTGGTCACTTGAACCAAATTAATTAATGGTCGGTCGAATTTTGACTACATCAATGAGAAATGCTTCAGTTCAAGGCTTGAATTTTCCTTTATCGAAGAATTAGAATTATTTTCAGGGATTCAAGTAGTTTCATAATTCTTCTGAGAGTTTTCGCGTTTTTGTCGTTGCACTTTTTAAAAGAGGATTTATAATTTGGGAACAGCTTTCAATTTGAGTTCTACTTGCAAACCAGTCAGGGATCATAGCTTGTCTTGCAGTTAAAAATCTTCACTCAGTCCAGGGATAATTCTCACATCTTAAGTTCCATTTTCTGCACTTCCCTCCAGGACACAAAGCTGGGTTTTCACGGTGATCAAAACCGGTTCACTGGCTTCCATTTAAAATCCCTGCATTCATCCCACCTACAATTTACAATTTATTTTAAAAGGACTCTAAAATTATTTCTGCGCTTCCTAAAATTTTAATTAAATCGCACAATAATCAACAATAATTTATCCTCCCCACAATTTCCACCCTTAAAGCTTCCATCTCACTGCTCACCACAATATGTTACCAATTCATTGTCAATTTAGTGGCCACTAAAAAAATATCTCCTGCACAATTAGTTAATTATTCAAGACAATAAAGTCACTCAACGAGCAGGCAGAGTTCACGCGGGGTGCGGCGAGCGCGAAATAAAACAGCAAGGAAGTTATAAATTTAATGAGAATTCTGGCGTGAGGTTAAGTTAAACATTTGCACTTAAGTGCGCCACCGAGTATGAAACCAGGAAAAAAATTTAAACACAAAAATTAAACATTACAGAAAATTGTGAATGCTGAAATCACATTAGGATGCTTGCTACGTGGGTGAAACTGTGTGCATCAAGCAACCGCTGAGACGTGTCCGCCTGATGTTCAATGAATTTTTTAGCTTTTATTATTCCATTTAGTTGCCGCGCAATAAAAGTTACCCTAAACGAGTTCTGTGCTTTATATCATAGAGCCTATAGACAGTCCTGGCTGGAGTACAAAAAAAAAAAAACCCACTGCAATCAAGGACCGTCGTACTGCATTAAAAATCACGCTGGTAAATTAAAAACTTTTTTCATTTACATTTTTATTTGCACTTTCCGGTGTATTTTTTTAAGTAGTCTCCTGTTTGACATTCACCGGCATATTTGTAATATGTACGGCAAGGATATTGTAGATGTTGCGACTGTGGTGGCATGCGGCAGCTCCCGCGACGCAGTGCCTCCTTGTAACATGAATGAGATGTTATCTTGTGTGCAGGCACGGGGAGCTTATAGTACCGTATAAATATAAGAAGGAGTCTCTTCGATGTGAGATGAGGCTTAACGAATTGGATCATATTTTTTTCTCTCTCTCCTTTTATATCAGATTATTGCCTTAGGGGTGTATTTAAGCAGATATAATTTTCGTGCGCCGTTGCTTGTGGTTTCTTTATATTTGATGGGTATAAGTAAATGTTTCTTTGTCCTTTGTTGCATACGAGTAAAATAGGAATAAGGACATTCTTTTGCATTTTACGTTTGTAACATTTTAAAATATTCATTAATTGGTTTAAAATGTGGTAAAGAAGGGAAGTGAAAATAATTAAATATTCGTCCTTTGAAGCATTTTGAAGGATTTTTTTTTGTGTTATGAAATGCAGGGAATCAAGGATCTTAAAATTAAAAAATGGGAACATAAACTTCTTTTTCAACGGAAGAATTCAGTTTTCGTTTCATTTATTTAATTTAAAAAGTCCTTAAAAAATCAACACAAGAGCAACGGAATTAACTTTCGAACATGATCATCCATGCCAGATATTATAGGTCAGGATTCTGAAATCAGGATCTGCAAATTAAATGACGAACCGCGTTTTGTGTGACCGTCAAAACACTAGAAACACATTACACAATACAAAACAAGCAACACGATCAGTGTTGCCACATTTGGGGAAAATCAATTTCGAATTCGAAACCAAACCTTCGATTTACTCAGCGTAAAAGTTGTTCAGCAAAATGTCACATCTGGTGGACTTTGTCAGTTGTCACTCAAATTATTGCAGAACTATATCAATGCAAAGTAAATTTAGGCATTTTGTTCGAAATCGAATTACTAAGAAGGCAGTATTTTCTAAGTATTTTCAGGGTTGCCACATTAATTAAAGCACATCAATTTCGAATTCGAATACAATCCTTCGATTTACTTTTCGATTATATAATTCCATTACATTCTTTCACCCCACAACGGCCAGTTGAATCGTCATTACGCTCATAAATCGGAGTTCGAATTTCGAAAATCGAATTCAATTAATTTTAACATGAGAATCTTAAAAAGGTGACGTGCAATTATTTTGCATTTCGAAAACAATTTTAAAAAGTGTGTCTTCACTTAACTATGCACTGTTTTATATCAAATATTGATATTGTATTAATTTATTGACAATATTTTTATAATATTGACAATATTAGAAGTTTTAGTTCTCGCAATAATAATTTTATAGCTAATATTTTCGGAATATATTTTAAATTTATTTTGGAAAATTTAAAGAAAACTAACAATATTGACAATATGTTCGACAATATTGGCACACTTTAGGAACATTGCCTTTACATGCTTAAAACTTATTGTCAATATTTTAAACAAATTGATAAAAAGATAAAAAAATCAATTACAATTTACAATTTTAAATAAATTAAGATGGAAATCAAATAATTTTAACATGACCACTCACACCACGCAAGACAAAAGTGTGATAAGTCATAAGACAGATCGGAATACAAATTTTCATTTAAATGCCCATTATCTGTACTATTAAGAAACTCCTATCATTTCAAATTTGCAACACAAAGCACATTAAAACAAACAATAGAAGCAATAAAATGAATGCAAATGACTTTAAAGCAAATACAAATTTATTTTAACAACTCGTTACTCGTATAAGCATACTACAATATAACGGAGTGAATGTTTATCAAATACTCCATATGACCGGACTCATCCACAATCCACATCAGCATACAAACAACAAATACTAATTTTGAGTATACTCAAATATGTAGAACAAACATTGACCCTTCGAGTGAACACGCACCTCACATAAAAGGCGATGTGTCGGCCTTGCGTCTGTTCATCACAACCCACACCCTCCGCACTGTCCGTCCGCACAGCAAGAAATCCTCCTTCATTGCCGCTGCAGAATATGCATGAAGGCACCTTTATTGTTTGCCCTAAATTTAAATGATGTGGCAGTTGCAAGTAACAAGTCCGCGCGTTACACAATGGAAATGAATTTAACTTTAACTTCCAGCCTTATCTCTTTTTTCGCACTCAACAATTCGTCCTATTTGAGTAAACACAACAGGACGCGGTGTGTGTTCTGCATGTGGGGTGCAGAGAACTCATGCATTATTCTCACATGTCATGAACGTCTGCTACATCCGAGTGAAAAATCGTTTGATTTCTTGAAGCAAATTTTACAGGGGGATGGGGATGAAAAAAAAAACAGACGCAAAAACAAACAGACCAACGGGGAAAAAAGTGTCAACAAAAAACCACATCCATTGGTGTGATTGTTTCAACTGTAATTGCCACATTTTCTCACTCACTGCCGACGTGCATCATCATCATTCAGGATCCTTCCACATTAATTGTACAAACATCTGCAGTCACGCCGAGGGATTGCAAAATTGCAAATGACGCCAACACCTTATTGGGTGTCACCATTTTTTTTTAAATATTTGTTTTAACATCCGCATGCTCTTTGTGTGTGCGACCAAAGACAGCCACATTCATGTCGCATTGTTGGTTGACTCCGGCGCCATTAAATGACACAACGTACCCCGTTTTGCTCGATGCGAGAAAAGTCGAGGAGCTTATTAAGCATGCAATTAAAATACAAAAAAAAAAAAGATGAGACTTCTTTATGCACACACCAGACCGCATAAATAATCCTGCAATTCCGGCAGATCGTTGCTTCATCATTTTTCTTCAAATGGCAGCCCAAACTCCTACCCCCACCTGGCGGCTTGCATTTATTATTATTTCCACATGATTGTGTTTGTTTTGCATTGCGAATTGCATTCGCGAAACAAATAACTCACAATCCACTTGAAAATATAACATTTGTGCCTTCAACTCGTGTTGTTGTTTGAGTGCAGCAGTGCGCGGGTGTGCGGGGTTAATGCATGGAGGTGGGGGCAGAATGTGCTTTCGTATTTGCTTTGTAAGGGGGTGTTAATGTTGTGTGTTGCAGAAAATGGAAATTATGAAAATAAAGGGTTTTATTTGTTTTGGCTGATGTGCCCTGCAATTTCGTGTTTGACTGTTTGCCCATATTTTATACAAATTTAGTTGAAACAGTGGAATACTATGTAAGGGTGGGGGTGGGGGTTGTGAGATGCAATTGCAAAATGCGCTTCTAACTTTTGTGTTAATGGAAAATGTTTGGGTGCTTGTTTGTGATGAGTTATTGCTTTTAAAGATAATTTGATTTATTATTTTTCCTTATTCTTTTCTTAAGACTCAAGACAGTTTATTTTAATTTCATATTTAGTAAAAACTTAAGAAGGTAACGTGCAATGATAACGAGATAAATTACAATCACAAATCAGTTGGGTGCTTATTCTATAAATATTTTTTTATTGACAAGTAACACTAACTGTTTTATTTAAAAAAAGTTTAGTTCTTTCTGTTCTACATTTCTAAAATAATTAAAAACTGTCCCGATTAAATCGTTTAAAAGGTTTTTCTTCCCTTAACTATACTTTTTTTATATAAAACATTGAAATTTCATCAATATATTGACAATATTTTTTGCAATAATAATTTTATTGTTAACATTTTATATTTATTGATAAGAGTAATACCAATATTGACAATAAGTTTAGGATCTATTGGCTTTAAATACTTTTAAAAGTTATTTGTCAATATTTTTAATAAATTGATCCTCTAACAAATATAATTTAACATTTATGATATTGTTTAACTTTAAGAATATTGACAATATTTTCGCTATTCTTATAAATTTAAATTTAAAATAATTTGATATTATATTTTGTAAGGTTTTATGAAATTATCGGTAATTTGTTGTAACGTAGATAAAAGTAATGACTCAGTTTAGAAGATAAATTTAAAATATTGACAATATTTCAAAAAGTGTTGAGGAAACATATTTTGCATTGAAAATCAATTCTCACTGGATGCACTAAATTTTATAAAATAAAATGTTCACTGTTTAGATATTAAACACTGCTAATTTAATTACTTTAATTCAATTAAATGCTTTTTAAATTTAAAACGAACCCACTACTTAATTTCATCCCTTAAAAAAGAGGTACACCAATCCTTTGCAGTTTAAATACCATAAAAAATTTTCCCACATCAAAAAAAAATCCCCGACCGACAAGAAGTCATAATATCTTGCAACAAATAACAAAATAAGTCAAAACAAAACGTTTAAAAAAAAAAATACCTTCAAGAGATTTAGCACGGATCAGTGCGCGGGGGTGTCTCAAACAGTTCTTCATACGAACTGGCTTATTTTCGCATTACAATCCCAGTTGAATACAACCAGAAAAAGAAAACAACAAAACAAACAAACAAGCAGTGAATAGATTTGAGAAAAAAAATGAAGAAGAATACAAATGCGTGGTGTGAGTGCCGCATTTAAAAGGGAACGAAAGGAATATTAGGTATGGATATCCGGCGAAGGGATGCATGGCGAGGGGTTGATTTTTTTTATTCTGTTGAAAAATTCAGAGATCATATTATTACAAGCGTCATTTGTTCTCTTCTTTAATATAACGTCTGCAGATAAAAGAAATGTGGCTTGGAAGGAGTAAGATGGGAAAAAATATGAAAAACTAATAATAAAGTTTATTGCCGGACTCGGCAATGCAGCCATCGTAATGGTAGCGCTCCGTGAAATAATATGCGTTTTGATCAAATGAATTTTTCTGTGTTTAAGATATGGTTTTGTGTTATTAAATTGGAGTTCATAGAATGATTCAGGGAATTCATTTTTGCGCTGTTTGCGACCGACTGTTTAATTTGGAGAGTTCTTAAGTTTTGTATTCGATGATTGTAGAACTGTTTTTGATTGTGTTTTAACATATTACAATAATGTTAAATAAAACAGAAGATTTTACGGGTTGTCGTTGATACATAGCACCACAATTCGGGAACGGAAGGACTTAAGTATTTGAAGCAAAACAAAAAATTTGGAAACTTTTTTTATGATCTTTAGGATGTTTAAATTTTTTTTTTAAAGGGCACTTAAAGTCGAATTATTTGTTTTTCCTGGTTTTCTTGAAATTTCGATACGTTTTATCAAACATTATATTTATTAAAGCTATTTTTTGAATTCTTTTTCAAGGTCAAAATATCCTGTTTTTCAAGGCATTGTCATGGATCTTAAAAACGGCTAAACCGATGTTTCTTAAAATGTCCTTATATATAAAGCGCAGAAAGTATTTCAAAGATAATTGATTATTTTTAAAACTCAAAATTAAATCTAAATTTTTTAAACGTGCAGGACTTTAAGTCAAGAATGATTTTCCTAAACATTTCAAGGTCATCCTCAATACATTTTAAGTCCAAATTAAATTAACAAAATTCTATTATTTAATTCACAAACCAAACAAGAAAACTAAAATACGGAACGTAAAATTATCTAAAAGAACAAAAAACTTTGAAAAAAAAACCAAGTGACCTTGAAAAGTTTGGGGAAAAAAAATCAAATTTGCCAGGAACATTATTTTATTTAAATTCTATATTCGTTTAGACTTAAATATTATAGTTACATTTATTTTTTAGTAACTGCAAGTATTGAGTAACCCTCCCTGCCTTCAACAATTTTTTAATACCCGCAAAAACCGTTTTTTTCCTACAATTTTTATTTGCGCATTCTTGTGGCGCATTCAAACGTGGTAATGCATCAAAAACGGATCAAAACATTTTTTTTTTATGTGATTAAGATTGTAACAAAAAAACTCCAATTTCCATGGCACTGCAGACACATTTTCCGAAAGGCTCATAAATATTTTAAATTGGGTCACCTCAAATCACAATATGCTCGTACTTTAAATCAAAAGAGTTGTAGTTTAATCACGTCCTTTTAATAAATATCACCGCAACACTTTTAACACAAACACCTTGGATGTAGAGTTCTATAGTGTTTGCATATTATTCCGGAACGATGTTTGTGGAGCATGCTGAGGAGGCGAACATGTAAGTCACATAACAAAACTAATCTCATTCCAAGAACATTGAAAATCTAGACTCCGGTAAGTACGTCGCATCGTCGCTTGAAGGAAGTGTGAAGAAAACGATCGAGAAAATTATGTGCGGGTGAGAAGACATAAAATACACCTTCAGGGTGTGGATGTGGGAGGAGGGAAGCGAGGTGCTACATTTTAAAATGGGTGGTGGAAGATTTGGGTGGCATTTTCCACAACAGCAAACATTGCAAAACAACAATTCTGCTGTTCAACCGCATATACAAAATCACATTATGTTCGGCCACGTCTTGAAGATTTGATGCCATTAAGGCGAAGGGTGTCGTCGTCGGGCAAATACAGCTATCGCACTCAGTGCTCGGTAAGTCGTATCTGCATGTACAGAAGACACAACAGTTTTCAGGCCATAGCCTAATTTAATTTCAATGCGCTCTCGAGCACTGCTTGTTATGTGTGTAAATCTTAAACACATATCAAGTGGGATCGTGTGTGTGTGTGGATTTAGTTTGTTTATGTCGCCTTTTTAGTTGGTCATATTCCTAAGCAAATATTGTGAAAACTAGAAAATATATTGGGTTACGGTGGCGACTGGGAGGAGAGCCCGGAGTGTAGGTGTTTAAATGTCGCTTTATATATATTTTGTGACGCCGAAGGAGGAGTGAATCTTCTCACTCGTAGATAATCGGTTTAATTAAATTGGTGTTTGTGTGTACATAAAATTTTGCAATAAAGTTTTCGACAACATCAGGAACCATAATTGCATGCGATGTGGACAGATAATCGGTTTGCCTTGTATGTAGAGAAGAGGAGAAGTTGCGAGCTCCATAAGAAACTATTTTCTGAAAGATGCGAAGGATCTCAAGAAAATGGTTGACGTTAAATACAATGAATTGAATGGATTTTTGGTCCTTTAGGGTTTAATGGCATTTTTGTTTGAGGAAAGTAACTTAAGACTTAGTTGTATTAAGGGAAGTCAAAGATAAAGGTCCTTAAGCATATAAATAAATTTCGCTTTATTTACTTTTAAGTAACTGAGTTCATTTAAACTATATTTTAAGTGCAACAAAACTTAGTAGAAATGTAAACAATCCAGTTAATAGTTAATCGGGAATGTTTGAGTTACAAAACTGGTTCATGTTGCTTAAATAAGATTAGACTTTATAATTAATTATAAGGAAATATTAAAACTAATTGAGCATATTTAAATTGTTATCAAAAATTGCATTCTTGTAAAGAAGTGACGTTCCAAGGATTCTTTTATACAACCGACTTCGTAGTAATTTAAATTTGTTATAGAAAATCGTCACTAAATAACACAGTGAGTTTATTAAAATTAGACAGCACGAAACCAAAAAGGGATACTTTAAATATGTCCTTCAACAATTTTTTTGGGTATTTTGTTAAATTCAGTTTTCCGAAAAAAAAATTTTGAATGTCTTATATTTCGTTTTAAATCCTTCAATCCATTTTTAACATTTTTTAAAAAATTTTCAAGGTCATTTATAAAATTTTTCATGGCCAAAAATATTGATTTTTAAAATCCTGTTTTTTTACTTAAAATCTTAAACAGAAAAAAATATTTTGCAAAATTCATAATTAAAATCAAAATCAAAAATACTTAAGTCATACTTACAATTATTTCAAGGTTAAGTCGTTTCTTATTAAAGGTCACAAACTGATATTTAACGGTCCTTCAAATGTAGGAACAATGTGTGCATTTCTCCTGACTTACTGCAGAATTCCAAAATAAATACTTTTTAGCTTACCTTAAAATTCAATAAAAATAAAAAAAATATAATTTTGACCTTGAAATATTTATATAATTTTTGTTTTGGATCATACAGATTATCACTTGAAATTAATTCAATGGTCTTAAATACTAAAAATTATGACTTTAAATCCTTTTTTGTATTTTGACCTTGAAATTTTAACACTTAAATTGAGATGGGTAAAGCAAAACAAAATGCCGTAAAGTCAAAGGTTTATAAGTTGTTTGTGAATTTAAGTACAGGAATATTTGCGTTTTGAGGTTATAAAATGCAAACTAAAATTTATAAAGGATTATGGTAAGTTTTTAAGAACATTACGGTAAAAGCAATTTTGTAAAATGTTTAAAGGGACTTGCGTAAAATTGTTGGATCTGTTTTAAGGTCACCAAATTCTTTTTTCAACTTATGAAAAAAAAAAATCTTTTTTTAAAAACTAAATTTTGACCTTGAAATAAAATTAAACTACTTAAATTTAAATTATTTTAATTGTTTTATTTTAACAAAGTCAACAGTTTTTTTAAAATAACAACTCGTCCTGCGTTAAATGGCTTAAGTCATTCCAAAAAAAAATTACCAATATTTTATAAACTCCCTTTTTCGACCCTCCTTCAAATTTAAGGAATGTTTTACTGAGGTCTGAGTAGCCCCTTTTATTTAATTTCCTTCCAATCGAACTCATAACATTTCCACAAATGAATTTATATTTCATTCAATTGATTGAGTTCCACGCATTGAAAATCCACTTGCGAATCCATAAAATAATAACATGAAGCGAACACACAAACACACACAAACACTTACAGCCCAAACAACGCGAAAATCAGGGAAAATAATAATAAATTGATTAAACATGGTGGAAAGCACATCCCGTCGAAATGAGATACTGTGCGATTTGTACATTAATATTGTTTTCATTTGGTTGTGCAAACAGTTGCTCAAATTGTGTGTGATATAAGGCACAACATTTCACCCCCGCACTTTGTCGCTCACTCAAATACATCAGTCAATTGAAGCAGTACGCTAAATTAGGGGATGAGACAAGGGAGGCAGGAGCTGTATTCTGGAATGAGAAGCTTGAATTTCCACATAAAAGAAATCAAATCTCTCAGTGGGGGTGGCAGGCACAGCGCTGCTGTGTTTGTATTTGAATAAATGTAAAATGTTTCATTAAATGAGTGGCCAAGCAACACAGCGAAAACCATTTAAATTCCACATTGCGCAGTGTATGATTGATTGGGAATTGTGATCCACCACTTTGACAGGGGTGGAGGGAAAATGGGAAATTGGGGTGGCACACAATCTGCTATCGTCACATTTCATTTTATTTGTTTTTGAAATAACAACACAAAATAATGATTACAAGTTTAATGGCAAATGATTCATTTAAGTAAGAAAATTTGCGACTGGTGCGTGCTCTCCCCATGACGCATTCCCGCATCTAATTGTCGGGGTAAGGAAGGAATACGCACGCAGCTTTGATTTTGGACCGGATCCACAAACAGAACAATTTAGATTCATTAGATAAGTTGAAAGTATTTCGCTGGTCCTGGCGTCTTACATATTAAAATCAAGAAGGAATTAACTTAATACAAATGCACACATCTTAAAATTAGGGGGAGGTAATGAAGGACGAATTCGTCTACTTATGTGTTTCAGTTCTTAGATAGGAATTGGAAGAGTGAGGGCCTGGGTTCAGGGTGGTGTGGAAGGGGAAAAATGTTTGGTTCTTCAACGCAAACAGAAATTGATTAAAGTTAAATGAAAATACGAGAAGATGCTCATGCCTAATGGCGTTGGTTGTGCGTTTGCAGGCGCTATTAGGCTTCTTCCCATATTTTCCTTGTTCTTCTTCTTCAATCGGAAGTTGAGTTTCTTTACAAGGGATGAGGAATTGGTTACAAATACATATTAAATGTTTATTCGATTAGAGTTAAACACAAAAAGAATGCGAGAACATTTGCAAAATCGGGATGATGTTGTTTTGCAAATTAAATCAATGGAATGTAAATCTAAATTTAACTAAAACAAACAAGGGAGGGGAACTGACTTCCTTGTACTTTCCTCCATCATATTATCCGTGCCTAATGAAACACATTAAATGAGCAAATTGTTGGCGTTATTTATTCAACGAATGATTATCTGCGTATGACTGTGTCGGTGATTTTGATACAAAACACTCAAACCCCTGCGACTTCCTCATGTGGTGCAGAAAGATGTGGGTGGTTGTTGTGCTAAATTTCCGTACGTATATCCTTCGAATTGAAATAGACGTCATGTATTCGTTTTTCGATTAGCGAGTTAAAAAGCGACTTGCGAGTCATTTACGCCGCGCGTGTGTATGCGTGGAAATGATTTGAGATGGAATATTAAATGATGAATGTTTATGACAACATGTCAAAATGATTTTACATAAACCTTTTATTAATGGGGAGACCCAGCTTAATATACATGTCTGTCTTCGTCCTTGTCTGTCCTGGGTATGGGGAGTAATTTCAGGAGTGTAGATTGACTTTTAGCAGGCGTATGAGCTGTTGTAATGAGGTTGTGCGGCAAAAATATTTTTTTACCAAAATTTCCATCAACAGCAGAGAGCTTTTAAATAAGTCCTTGTGGTTGATTTTAATTTAAGAAAAGTGTTTTCTTAGAAAGTTTAATTATTTCTGTTCAATTATTTTTAAAGAATGGTCTCGTAAATCCTTGTGGTTCAGTAAAAATGACTTAACATTGACCTTTCTGAATAAATTCCTAGAAAGGTCATAAATTGAAATCTTCATTTTGTCAACATTAATTAAGGACATTTCCCGTAACCAAACAAATTGCAATAAAGCTCAATAAAATACAACTTAAATCAACATAAATTAAACCCATCCAGCCATCTTCATTCAGCAAACTCCACGCGTCCACACACGACGTTCTCGCCCAATCACTTGCAACTTCAATTTATTGCCCGCACATTCATTTCATTTACGCCATTTCGCACATCATTACAATCCAAACATATTGCCGCAATCTAAATGACCATTTGATTTAGTTGTCCTTTACCCTGGTCGACGCGGCAACGTGTGTGTTTCCGTGTGCGGCCAAGTGTAAATAAAAGCCCTTCCGGATAAACACAAATGTACCCACGAGAGGGGTTGCGTCGTTTTACAAAATCTAATCCCACACACACACACATGCATTTTGAGTTTAACATTTCCAATATAGGGGTGTTAAATTCAATTAAACAGCGAAAAGTGCGTTCACGTTGCATTTGATTTACAAATGTACGGTATCAAATTTAGACAGCCCAAAAATGACATTTTGAATTCAATTTGTGCAGTCAAAATGTGGACAAAGACAAATGGCAAATCCTTCAGCGCTCCCGCGTTGTTTGTTATAGTTATTTGTCATTAATATTGAAGTTGAAACCTTCAATCCATTTAATTTAATGTGATGACGAGGATTTGGCTGACAAGGAGGCGAAGGGTACAAAGACAAGTCTGACTAACTAAAATAACAATAAAGTATATACGATAACAATTATTTGGCCAATTTAACGTCTCATTTCGCTGATTTTGTTAATTTGTAAAATTCGGGTGTTTGAGAAACATTACCCGAAACGCCGTGACAACGGGGTGAGAATGTCGGGTGTAATGTTTCACGGCGCATTTTCATTTCGCCCTTCTTCACACCCAATCCTTTTTCCACCCACACCGCCAGTTTTGTGTGCGTGTGCCTTTTTCGCAATGTTGGTGCTGCATTTCATCAAAATGGGGCAACAGAAAATGCGACAGAAATCACAGACATTCGTCAAATAGACTGCAAACGATTAATTTAAATTAGCAACGCGCAGAAGGACACTTCATTAAGCGGCGCAAAATGAAGCGCGTCAATATCGTGAGGGAGAATGTGCGATCACATATTTGTGTGTTTGGTTTTCAATTGCCCAATTCCCTATGGATGCGATTGTCGGGAATGTCATGCGCCGGGGATAAAGTGGATACACGTGGGTGTGACGGAATGGGAGCGGATTCGCAACATCCAACGCGGCTGATGAAATTAATTCGCTCATTTAAATTAATACACGCCACAATGCGGCATGGGAAATTTAAGAACGGCTCAATGTGCATGATTTCTGGTTGATTTAGATGGGGATTTAAGTAACTGGAAGTGGAATTAATCACTTTTAGTTAGATTACAAATTAAATAAATTATTGTTGTTTGGGTTTTGTGGAATTGTTGTTTTGTTGTAATAGTTGTGATAAAGAATGAGGAACTTGAGTCTAAAACCCACGAATTTTTAAGACAAGACGCACGCTTTCTTATAAATTGATTCCTTAGGGAGTAGATTCAAGCTTTAACATCAAAATTAAAAACAAAATCTAGCTGCTTTTAAGAAGACCGAATCTCAAAGAAGTCTTTGTAGTGGACATCACTACTGAGTGCCCATTGCAGTCTCTGTTATAGTTGCTATCAGGAAGTTTTGATTAAGTCTCGGTCTGTCTAAGTACAATTTGTCTTTACGAGTTCCAGCACGAAGATCTTTCAGGACTTCAAAGTTCAATCTAGTATTTAAAATATGGCAATCCTATTATTCTGAATCCTTCTTCAATCGATTTCTAATCAAAGAAGAATAAAACATTCATAGATTTAAAAAATTTGGCTTCATATTAAAGGCAGATCCTTTTTATATACTCCATAAACCCTTAAGTAACTATAGTGCACTTTTCCGCCTTTGTCCTTACTCCTTTATTACTTAAAATCGATTTATTATTAAACATCGTCCCACTTCAACTTCCATAAAATCTCTTAAACAGAAATCCATCCACTTCCTTAATTCCCACATAGTTTATCGACCCAATCACAATGGATTAAAATATAAATGCGAACACAAAAGGGGTTAGACAAACAAAAAGTAACCCCCCACCCATCGTCCTTCCTGAAAACACACAGTGCAACCCAATGTGGTGCAACAAAAGTTGAGGAACGAGGGTCAAGCGGATGTTGTGTGCATGTTTATTTGCTCTGTGTGTGCTTCAATGCGTTAAAATTCAGCTTACACTGAAGTTAAAAGATGGAAGAGTCAGTCCAATGTTCATTAATCTTCGTCCGCATTTGAGCATCTAAACGTGCAGTGACATTTGGTGGCGCCCCAAAATGCTGGGCCACTATGCGTGTGGAAATCACAGTCACAGAGTCCTCGCACAAAATACAAACCAATTATTCAGGCTGCATAGTTGTAAAGCTGCTGGACGACCATCACTTGAGTTCTTCAAAATGCCACATGCACAAATACACACCGAAACAAATACCAACTTGTGTCCGCAATGCTCGCTCCTCGCTTCCCAACAAAACGATGAAGCTCAAAATAATGTTGTGGAGGGTAGCCCAAAATAATGTTGTGGAAGGGCACAAAAGGGTTGTGACGTTGCCTCCACGATGTCCGATCAATCCGTCAATTGAAGAGGCAACATAGATGGCACACTGCACAGTTTTAAGTGATTTATGCATTTATCAATATTAGAAACGCACTATGTGGGCTGGGGGCGCACTGGGCCAGTGATACCGACATGCCACATCACTGACACTTCTGATTCACATCCCGTGCCACATGCAGCGATCAAAAGAAGTCTCGTCTGATGTGATGTGTAACAAATAGTGCTGCATTAATGGTTTTCCGAAACTTGCAGTAAATTACATTGCTGAACCGGATACAGCCAGTTGGTAGGCAAGTTAAATTCCAGGAAGACAGCAGCACACTTTATTGTTGTGTGTGTGTGTAAGATTAAGTTGTTTGCTGGAGCTGTGTTTATTTCCAACCGGATATTTTCATTTAATTCGGCAATATTTTTCCGATAGCCAAGCCAGTAGAGGTCAGTCTGCCCAATAAATCACTGTGCAGCCTTGCATGCGTTGTTACACTGGTGAAGTATTAAGACGTATCCCAACTACATAAATGGTTTTGTTTGAGTGTTGGGGGTGGAAGAATCGATTCAATATTTTGTGTATTATTACTCACAAAAAAATATGAAATGAGTAATTGAATGGTTTCCCGAATCTTGGAAGTAATAAAGCAGATAAAAAACGATAACATAATACAACATTGCCACCATGGCATGGCGCTTTAACTGCATGCGTAATATTACAATCAACTGACCAGTCCGATTGTGATTGTTCACCCTCCCCAGTCCGTCATCAATAACATTATCAGTGGGAAGGAAGGGGGATGGACGAGCGCGTCAGTTCATTGCAAAACGATATAGAAAGCAAATCGGAGGGTGGAATATTGCGTCTCATGTATTTAAATGTGTGGGTTTGGAATCGCCCTGGCTAGCAGTGTTGCGCCTTACCGCAATTTCAATATATAGGGTTTTCCAACAAAAGTTTATTCTAATAAAAGGTTTCAGGTTTTGATATTTAAAAACTGTATTTTGTTCTCGTTAACTTCACGAATTCCATATTTTAGGGAATTTTTATTGAATCGATTGTGGAGCATTGACATTTTCACGCGGTCCCAAAGAAAAAAGGATGAATGTGTTAAATTACAAGATCTCGGTGGTCAATCATGATTAACTTTTCGACAAATAACACGGTCAAAAAACATTTTTTCCAAAATTGCGATAGTATCGTACCATTTTTAGTAACGGCGTAGTTTTTACTTGTCAATTGTCAAAAGATAACAGATTCAAAATTGACAGCTATCAAAATAGTTGGCTATTCAAAATTAAATACATTATTGGAAAACCCTATATTTTGTTGCCCTTTGGGCAATTTACTAACAATAAAAAAAAAACCGGACCAATAAATTGTATTCCTTTGGCATTATAATTCCTCTTCTTTTTCAAATAAATGTTTCTGTAATTTTTTCTACTTTTTCATTTACGAAAAAATGGAAACCCTGTAACACGAAAAGAATTTTTTGTTTTTTTTTGGGTATGAAAAACGATAAACTTCTATTTCATTTTGATATTAACATATAAATTCATCCACGTCAAGTGAATAACCCAGGCAGTGGGGGAAATCCACGTCCTCTCGTAATATGTGTGTATTTGAAATCTGCCTCGGGGGCCTGTTTACGATTGGAATGTTTGCTCATTTGGATGCGCCGCGCTGAGGGGTTGCCCAACCTGGACACAAACATATTGATGTTCAATTGCATGCTTCCCCCTTGGGTAATTAAATGTTATTTTAATATCGAATCGCTTGTTTACAGCTGTTTGTGTTCGGATATTGTTGATTATCTAAAACACGGATACGTAGAAGTGCATAGATAGCGCACTCAAGTGCCGTTACTTCAATTCGCTTATGCACAATATCATTTATTGATTTATGAATTTATTGATTTTGTTGTTTTCATGTTGTGCTGGCTGATATAAGTTGAAGGTCGTGACGTGGTTGGGGTTTCCTTCAATGTAATTAGTGATGCAATATTTTTTTGCAGCGCAAAATGATGAAGGACATTATGGATTAAATAGTGAGTGATTATTTTAATGAGAATAGTTTTTAGAAACAATTCCGAGAATTAAAAAAAAATCGGCTTTTTGTTTTGTATCCTTTTGTAAATTATATAACACAGGAGGAATTTGTTACAAGCTAGGATACGCTATAAACCATTAAATCGTTGTGTCATTTTCCAGGAAGGGAAAATCTAGAAACTAAATAAAAGGAAAGTTTAAAACCGCAAAGGAAAAATTTACAGAAATTTAAAATCCTTAATTTTGTTTTACTGAAAATTTTTTCCAACACATTTTGTTTTTGTGATTTGTCCTCACTCCTCGTCCTTTTTTAAAATTGAAACAATAGAGAAAAATTTAAATTAATAAAACGCAGAATATTTTCTACAAATTTAAAATCCTTATTTTTTTTCCTAAAAACTTTTTCCAACTAATTTTGTTTTTGTGCTCGTCCTTTTTTTAAATTAAAGCAATGAAAAACCCTTTATTTTAAAAAATAGATCGCACAATATTTTTACCGTTATTTTACACTTTACAGCAACATGAAATTTTCCGTTATGAAATTGTAAAAAAGAAAATGGCGTCAAAATTGTTGTTCATCAAAAACATTAAAACAATTCCCCACCAACCAGACAAATACCATTAAAATCAAAGTTACAACTTTCATTAAACAACCCCTTAACACTTTACGACTTAAAAAAAAAACGCATTTACAGTTTTCATTTGCGAAAAACAAAAACAAAAAGTCTAACAAACCCCCCAATCCTTGCACCATCCAGCAATAACAAAACCACCAACATGAACACCACCCTCCTCCCAACAAACATCTTAAAATTCATTTCCCAAGACTCAGACAGACAAAGCACTAAGATTTATGTTGGCAAAAAGCTTTTGTGTAAGTGTACTCGCGACGTACGTACAGCTAAAACATCGCACACATTCAAAAAGGACGACAACACGTACGAAGAAAGATAGTGACTGTAATTACATTCAAGAGATGCAAATCGAAAAATTAATTTGGACTTGATAGAAAATGGTTGTTTGCACAGAGTTGAGGCGTTTCATTTTCAAAACACCGCCCCAGCCACCCAGTTTACACTCCCAGCCCCCCGCACTTCACTGCAAGCGCTTGCTTCATGTCTGTGCTGTGTGTGTCGCGTCTTTGTATACCGGTTACATGGGAAGCTGCTCCACCAGACTGCAGAAACCGAATAAGGAAATCGCAAATCTTATGTACTCTCTTCTCTGCTTTTGTGGAATACAATTTCAAACAAACACACACACACACTAGGAGACAAATGTTGATGTGTTGGTGCAGTTTTCACATTATTTCGGCCAGTGTAAGGATGTGTGTGTGTCCCCATAGCCACTATAATATCTTTCAGGAAAACAACAAGAAACTGTAGAAACTTGCAACAAACTTTATGCAGTCTCTTGTGGAATGAGTAACAACTTTTGCAAAGGGGGATGCAAAAAGCTTGAGCAAAGCTCTTTTGCGCTGGATCGTTTGTTTGTATATTTATTTGGAATTCACATCTGCATCAGGATGTGCGCGCATTTTAGAATTGTGAAATTCCAGCAAGAATGCAGGATGTGCAATATTTGTGCAACTGCTTTGATTTTATAACGCGTTGAAAGCATTTTGTCGTCTGGTTTATTTTGTCGTCTGGCTTATTTTGTAACGCCCCACCAATTTGAATGAGAGAATTCGTCCTGAAATGGATCCTTGCTTGCATCCTTAAACTGCATTTTTCACTTTAAATGAAAATATTCTGCAATTTTTACAATGGTATTTCTGTAATAACATATTTAGAATTAGTTGGATAAATATTCTCGTTAAATCCACATCCTTTCAAGGATCAAAACTGCATAAGGCATCATTCATATCCTGCCGCAAGAAATCGCAGCACTTTACAAGCCGCAACGAAATGAACTTGTTAAAAATTCAGACAAAATTTTAAATGGTGTAGAAACAGCGCAGGTTTTGTGAGCAAAAAGGACGAAAAGGGATACAATGCGGGAAAGTTATAATTTTTGCATGTAAATTTGATTTTTGTTCGCTACCGCATGCGTTTTCTTCGCATTCAATGTTCAAGGCAAATCCGGCACTGAACCTCTTGCTTCCACAATCCCAAACCACCCCCACCTCCTTCCATCCCAGCTTCTCATATTTTATTGCGCTGTTTATTTCTCTCACATAATGCAAAATCATATGTGTGTTTCATTGGATTTTTCCTAACAATGCCGCCTTCCTTTTCAACATTCAAGGTAATGAGAACATTTTCAGTTTTGTGCATCCATGGAAATTGCTTCTTTGCGGAAAATTTCGCTTCTAAATTTCATTTCTTCGCATTTTATTTTTTGTTCTTTCCACTTTTCTGTTCCCCATATATTGTACATCCAGTTATTATTATTAGCTCATTCTTTGCCTGCTTTTATGCAGCCAGCATTTTCTTAAAGCAAGTCGAATTGACGACGGTGGTGGTGTGTTTGGAAAAGCTGAATGTTGTATTATTTCTTATGGTGCGCCGCGTCGTATGTATTTCTTTCAGCCCACTTTCACCCAATTGTGCTATTGTTGAAATGTACGGGGCGAGGAATTATGTGCTGCTCAACAAAAAGAAAATGTAAATGGAGGATTCAGCTCTTTATATGATTAAAATATTTATTGCCCTCCGGGTGGTTGGAACGTTATTGTGATTTGAGTCTTTCTCTGGTTTCTGCATTGTGGAATAACTATTTATATTTCACTTATTATGTAGATTGTAGAGAAAAGACAGCATGACAATGAGGATGAATGCGCATTGTATGATGGAACATTGAAAATTTTAAGCATTTTAATGTTAAGCCATACTGTTTCAATTTTAAGGATGAAATAAAATCATTTATCGCTAGTAAACGCATTATTTTTTTAAACCTTTATTTCTTATAGGAAAGCCATTTAAGGACTTCCATTTAACGCGTTAGCTTTAACGCTTTTTGAAGAAGGGGCGAAGAAAGCGAGACAGTCTGTGGGAGAGAAAGAGAAGGTGGAAATTAAGCAATGAATGTGGACGGAGAGGAGAGTTGCACTTCCATCGTGTGTCGTGACAAACTACACTTTTTTACAATAAAACATTTAAAACACAAGTTAAGGAACAATGGCAGCCAGCCAGCCCATTCAATTTTTCAATATCAAAACCCCTAAAAAGCTCAACTCTCCTTATTCATTAAATCCCTATCATTATATCATTAAAACGCACACCCAATTGCGACCATCATTACGGGTTAATGAACTCCAATTTAAAGATACTGTCCACAGCACCTCGTTAAAATCGTCTACGCACCCATAAAACGAACCGTTTAAACAAAACCCCCCTCATATCACAGAATAAGAGATTCCACATTGACAGCTAATCTGCCTGCTCAATAGCATTTAATCCAAAGCATCCCAAATGACGATGGTCATAAAATCATCTGAAACACGCACAGTGCACGTTGCACCCTCATCCCCAATAATGCATTTGCCAACCCTCCTCCACCAAAATGCTAGTATTTGTTAGTTCACATGGCAGTTGCTTGATAACATCCCCCACACCCCTACAATTAAGGGTGCAATAATTTTATCAACGCCGAAAATGCCTACACGAAATTTACCCGGACACATTGTGTTTATTTTAGTGCAAATGTCTTGTTCGCCGAAATTCCGTATCATGCCGCTCGCTAAATTCACAGAACACATAACAGTAACACTTTGCCGCGCTTGAAGTGCCACGTCACCATCAACATAATATTTCCGATTTGTGGGTGAGCGCTTGCCAACATTCTTCTTCCCAAAAACAACTCAATTTTGGGTGCATTTCAATGGATTTTCTACAAACATGGTGGCGCCCTCTTTCATGTATTTATGCAAAACAGTTAATTAGTTGGGGATGCGTGCGCCCTGCACGTTTATATCGCATCCACAATGTGCTTTGTGTTGTTTTTTGTGCAACGACTTTGTCTCTTCCCGCTGCTATTACAGTGCAAGTCCTCAATTGCAATCCCATCCCCCCCCCCCCCCCCAGATAGATCCTTTTGTACTGCAATGTGTGTGTGTTGCATTAGCATTTGCATCTGCATGCATATTGCACATTTTCTGCACCAAACAAGTTATAATATGCGGGACAGAATTCCCATATTATCCAAAATCTCTTTCACTTATGCGCACAGAAATAATAGGGCGCAGGATGTGCAAGGATTTTGTGGGCAAGCACTGGGCTTTTGAGCTGAATAACATCGAAAATTCAAATCAATTATCATTCACTGTGTAAACAATAAGAAGATAACGCATTTGCCAGTTTCTCTATGCAGTCCACATTGCACTGGATGTTGAGTTTAGCCTCCTCGGAATATTGTGTTTGTTTTTGTGCGATATTAAAAAGGACTCTACCCTCAGTGCATTCCCTCCTCGCGTATGGATTTTAAACTTAACTTACCAATTCTATTGATTTCTTATGGTGTAGGGAGGCATTGAGGGCGATAAATTAAAATCAAACGATCTCGGTGTAGTCGAGGCATTAGGCATGGCACGTACATAATGTTCATGGGAGATTGGAGGGGGGAGGGCCGTGTTATGGAGAATATGGCGAGACTTAAAATGCTTTTAAGATTATGTCGTTATGGGGAATTTTCTGGTCTGTTCCACATTGTTCCGTTTTTTTTCTTGTTACAGCGAGAGTCAGACGTTTCATGCGCTTCTTCCTTTTTTATTTTTTTATTTTTTGGGTTGCATAAATTGTGAGATTTCTTGTTTTGTACGTGCGATGTTGGAGAATCTACCCTACTTGGCTTCTGCTTTTACTGGCTGCGAGGATTTCTGATACGTTTTATTGTAAGGTTCCTGTGACTGGGTATTTGGGATGGGGTTTTGTGAAAATATGAATTTATTGCATTCATTAACGAGATTTTGGGAATTTAAAAAAATATGCAAATGGTGTTAGTGTAATGGAATTATTATTCGCTGCAATTTTTGTAGTCGTGGAGATAAAAAATATTGACACAATGCTGTAATTAGGATTTATTGGCAAAAATGCAGAATAAAACATTTTATTGCCTGCAGAGACTAATGTGAATCAATGGAGTGACGGTTTTCCTCCCTTCAGTGAACTTAAGAGGTAAAAAAGGACTTTAAAAGAAGAAATTAAAAACCTAAGCAATTTTTGCCTACTTACGGGCTAATACTCAAATTTGAGTGTTTTTTTGAGTATTTTTTAAAGAAAACCAGTTTTACTTCAAAAGGACAAAATCAATATAAAACATCCTTTTTTCAGCAAAAAATTTTTTTCGGATTATTTTAGAAGCCTCATACAATGTTTCACTTAAGACAAATATTTTTTAAAGTCATTTGTTAATCAAATAAAGGGTTTTTAAAATGAGTACTTTTGAGCAAATTTATGGTTTTCGTACAAAAGAAAACTAAGATTTTTAAATTGAAGAAGTTATTTATAATTAAGAAGCAACTAAAAATAAAAAACTGTACTTCCCAAGTCACTTAATCCTGTTCCTGAATTTCATTAAAATACCGTCCCGAAAAAATTAACGGCAAGAAACCTCTTAAGACTTAATTTAGACTTACAAGAATGTCATTTGCAACAAAATTTGCAAATCCTCATTTCGACCAACTAGTTACTTTGATAACTGTATACTAAGTCAACAAGACACAGCACAATACAACTATTGATGCCACAGAACTTACAGAACTTCAATAGCACAACAATTAATCCACATTGTGTCCTCCTGTTCTAAGAATCCTTGAACCAAATCCACACACACAACATTCAACTCCCCTTAAACAAACTACACACTCTACTCAAATATTAAATGATACATGAATTTCCCAAACCAATTAAGATCCTCCCAAAACTTCTCAATCTACATACATAATGCAAATCCGATTTCAATATTAAGGATTAACAAGCACGGACATACTCTTGCAGCATCTGTTTGAAGACATTAAACCGGAATATTACAACGAAGAACTGTATCCATACAAATCGCCTTATTTGTCTGTACATTCGAGTTGAGGTGCCCCCAACCAGCCGGGGTGTGGGTGGGTCAAAAGGTGGATGCGCTCATTGTTGCAACAACGAGTACAGTTACACACATACACACATTGCAGGATCTCGTACTGCTGCTGCGTTAAGTCTCAACCATTTTAATTGGTTTCCACTGTTGTGCGGCCAATTTTAATACATTAAGACGGTGAGTGTGTTGTCTTTCACACACAAACACACATGCATGTCCGTGCCGTGCATAAATTCAAGAATCTGTGCAAGTCGTTGGAGGGGGCTTGGGCGCAAGTTGCATATTGTGGGGGTTTGGTGGAGGGGGTGGGCGCTGAATGGGAACACATGCGCTTGCTTTTTCGGCAAGACGAGGAGGAGACGATAAAAGCGACGAGATTAATTTTGTTAGATTAGTTTTTGCATATAAATTGTTTTATGTAACACATGTCACGATGGATAGTTTTCGCGTGTAAGATTTGTGTGTGTAATGCAATTTATTGTGTCATATAACAAAGTTGCATATTGTGTTGGGTTGGGAATCGGGTCTGGGGTGGTTTGTTATAAATCCTTTTCTTTATTTTGTGGATAAGTTTAATGAAATTTATCTAACTACTTATAAGTTCAATAGAATTTTTATTATTTTGACCTTGAAATTAAATTGAAGAAATTGTTAATTCATCTATGAAATGCGAGAGAAGCTTTTCTGAATTTTTAAAAGTATCGAAAATAAACTGATTAAACTCCTTAAAGTATGCAATAGCAGATTTAAAGGCTTTTTACAATATTTTTGACCTATAAAACTAATTTACAGTAATACCTCGATTAACGAAAGCTTAAATTATATTTGTTGTAATAAAACTTGGTCACAACTCATAAGTCATAACAAATAAGGAACCGAAATTCACTTAACGGAGAAAAAAGGCGGTTTTAGAAACAGCCTTCGAAAAAAAAAATATTTGGAAATAAAATGAAAGTTTCATAAAAATCACATTTATTTAAGTTTATTTATTTTTTTTATAGTTAATAAAATATCAATAACGACTAAAACATTACCATTATTTCATTTTATTTATATAAGTACGTCTATTCGTTGAGAGACATTGAAAAATGACATTCACAAATCTTAAACTTTAGTCGATTTAAAAACTTTAAATTATTTTGTTTTTATAGAGGTTCTCGACGGGAATTTGTTTAACTTTCAGAGCTTTACTTTAAAATGGACACTTTAGAACATTGATGCACAAATATCTATTATTAATTAATTGGGATTTAATTTTTAAAAAATAAAGCAACTGAAGTAAATCAGTTTTAAAATCCGTCAAGATTTATTTTCGAAAATCAGCTTAAATTATTAATTAATAATATTACAGATAATTTAAAATATGCATAATTTCAAATTAAATATTTTTTTACGGATGAAGCCTCTTAACGTATTTTGATTACCAAAAAAAAAATTCTAGAAAGCATCTTCTCCATAAAACTGAGGAGCACTGTTCTCATGACATGAAAATGTTTTTTAAAACGCCAAAAAGTATGCAATTGCCGCAATTTGGGGGTTTATAATTATTTTTGCTTAATTATGGTTTTAAAATATTTTTTTTTGTCTCATTAGAATTTAAAATATTTAACACTTTTACAATAATTATTAAATTAGGAAACATACTTCTAATTATTACGTCGTTAAAATTTCATGACATTTCACAAAAAAGGCAAAACGAAAGAACGCAGTCTGCATTAAATTACCACTTCAGTTTAATTTCAAATTCATATATTCTTTTATTACCTATCTACTGAGTTGTATCATGAGTATTCAGCAAGTGCTTACATTTACAACCCTTAGCCGCAACATAATAAAATCCCATATACATCGCAAATGTTTACGACTCAGCGAAATATCGCGATTTTAAAAATGATTTCGTTAAATATGCATATGCAAATTTATGCCAATTTCTTACAACACAAAAGTAATAAAATAAATAGCTCAAGGGGATTGTTGTCGCTTTGTGTCGTTCGACAATAATTGCGACGGTGCCTTGTTGACGATGTTGTTTGTGTACTGCGCTCCTTTTTCCCATGTGTGTGTGCCACATTTTCAAAGAGTCTTTGCAGGAATTGTATAGCAAGTTTTCATCCCCACTCTACAGAATCTACACACACAAAAAGTGATTACATGTAAGTGATGTCACTTCAATTTCTGATTTCAAATCGAGTCGAGTTAAAAAACATAAATGTGTATAAATTCAAAGTTCGTGAAGAGGGCAGGGCTTGCACCAAAAGGAAATTGCCAATTTTAACTCGCTGTACTCGAAGCTTTCTCATGTATGTTGCTCACATACTGCGCTACACTTTTTTCTTGTACCCGAAAAAGACTGTTAAATATGAGTTTATTGCAAATTGGATTTCTCCATATCAGATGCACAGAAGGATAATAATATAATATGTTATAAGGTACCAAAGGAGACGTGAAATATAAAGGTATAATGTGGATGAGGCGAGGTTGCTAGACTCAAGTGACACATATTTTTTCACAGTCATGAGCAGTTGGATATTAAATTAAATATTACTGATTTTATGTGGAGATTTTTGAAAAGGTTATTATGTGAGGGTTTTTGTAAATAATACAGTTGTAGTGGGGAAGGGGGCAGGGTGAAAATGTATAAGGAAATAGATAGTTCGGTTGGAGACTTCTTAGAATTAATTGCTTTTATTTCAAAGGCTGGACACTCCCATTATTAATATTTGAAATAAATTATTAGTTTTTACTTCTTAATCCTTTTTTGAAAATTACATTCAAGGTCAAGTTATCTTAAAATAATTATTAGAGTTACACATACTTTGTTAAAATGTTTATGGATTAAAATTTTTTACTTTCTGGCCTTGAAAATGATTCATTTTGACCTTGAACTTTAAAAAATTGTTTTTTTTTTTAAACTATTTCCAATTTCTTTTGCAATTCCTCCCAACACTTTCTAAGATTTGTGGAGTATTTAGAACTGTTAAGCAAAAAGGCATTGATCGCTTTTATGGTACATAAAGGACCCTAAGCGAGTCCCTTTTGGTGGTTCATTTAAGTCAACCCATAAATTTCATTCAATTTTATTTTTCCTGCAAAATATATAATAATTTTTTTTGTAAATAATTTAAAAGTAAATAATCAAAAACCGGATGAGAAAAATTTGAATACTTTAATTTATTCAATTTAAAGTTAAAACCTCACGCAATATTTAAATTTAAATTGAACACTCAAAAAAAAATGAATTATTGAATCTGACCACAAAATAGGTTTCCATCAATTTCTGGGAAACAAAATACAAAAAAAACCCAATCCACCCTCCTTTAATTTCCACATCCCCTTTTAATGAACTTTACCACTGCAGCAGTCCCAGCGCACTAAACGAATTCCGTGGGCAAAAATGTTCTCTTTGCATAACTTTATACATTTGAAAAGGGTATAATTTCATTTTTAATTTTCCTCCATCGCTTGCTTTAAACATTTTAATTAAAATGCTACAGTCCAGCTCCACACAATCCCACCCCCTCGTACACCACCTTGAATGCGGAGCTGCGTGTACATTTTCCCCCACACCCCTGCGCCGCCCATTTCGTTTATTCCTGCCATTTAAAAAATATTTTCAAAAGAATTTTGCGCGTTGGAAAAAAAGTTTCTTTTTACGTTTTCATTTCATTTCATTTTACTTTTTCTTAAAATTATTTTATGTAGGTAACGATGTACCTGGGCTAATGAAATGTTTGCGCCTTAAAAGAATTTCGCATCGAAGAAATTACAATTAGGAAATACTTTTTAATTATGATAACAGTTGTATCAAATATTTTGCTTTTATTAACTGCGTTTGGGAGTGAATAATAAGGAATTTGTGAGGGGTGCAAAATAATGTGAAAGGACGGACGTGAAGGGGGGTGGCTGTGCGTACAAATGCCGGATGCATAATATGGTGTCGTGCTGTTAACTAGAGATGGACAACATTATGTTTTTGGCTTCACAGGGATGACGGAAAATTTGGTTCAAAATTTCCCAGACGCACACACACCCTTAAACAGAAACATTTTTGTATTACAGTTACTTTGGAAAACGCCATCAGGACACAAGAAAACGGCACTGCAAACACAAAAGTTTACGGCGAAATATTTTGGCAAACTTTGTGGCAGCGCATTTGTATGGTTGTTTTGTTTGGGGGGGGGGATGGGGGTGGGATTGGAACTGGATGGGTGAGTGGTTCATGTATGCGTCTCGGTGTACAAGATTAATTTCTTAACGCTCTAATAATTCAATTAATTCAAAACTGCTGTGGGCCATTTGTCTTGGGCGCTAACTAAATGCTGCCGCCGTGTATGGCTGAGAAGGGAAAACTTTTCAAGTACAACATTACACATCGAGTGGGTTTCCTTTTGCTTATTGATTTCCGCCTTCCGGTCGCCTTTTCAATGTGATGCAGAAATACATCGGTTTGTGTATCAAAATATTGTGAAATCAGTGATGGGAAGTCGATGCTTATTGGGGTTGGGGGGTTGGGGGGTTGGGGGGTTGGAAATATGAGAGATCAAGTATTGAATTGGTGTTGGGGAATTTGTATTTAGAACATCGATGAATAATGGCACCAATAGTTTGATGTGTTTAAAGTTTGAGAGAGTTAATTTTGAATTTGGGTCCTTAATTTTGGGTGGGTGGTAAAAATTAAGGGTTTTTGTCCTAAAGATTTACTAGAGATACAATTTGTTTGTCCTTTCAATCCTTCAATTTAATAACAATTAATTTGTGCTGTAATCTTCCTTAATTTTGTAGTTTAAAATCAAATTCCAGGACGATTGAAATGTAAATTGATTTATTTTAAAATTGTTTCTTTAAAATGCAACAAAATCCAGTTGTCCTGCCATTTTAAAATTAATGCTTTGTCTGTTATAAAGTGCCTAACTAGTTTTAGGAAATTCAATGTGGTTATCATCCCCTAAAAGGCTACGAACCCAGAAAAGGAAGGACATTGAGTGAAAATAGCCTCAAGTCATTACAAACATTTGCGTAAATAAGCCTAAACATTTAATGCTAATTTTCCATCCCCAAAAAGTACTTTTACAATATTTAATTTGCATTCCAAATATGTGTTCCCGAATACCGCAAAATCCACGCATCCCTACTCATAAGAAACCACATGTGGATCTTCAATTTCAGTTATGAAATAAACTTAAATTGAACCAACCCTTAAAATGCTGTCTAACAGCCAAATTTAACGTGCACGCATTTAAATAAAAGTTCACCAATATAATCCTTTACGAGCGTGAGAAATGAACCTCCCCCGTTTCGGGGAAGCCTCAATGAATCCATTAGATTTTATTTCTTAAAATTTAAACCACCCCCCCCCCCCCACCCCCACCCCAGTAAACAAATATTTTAAAACACCCTCAACGACGTATTGAATCAGTGTTCATGACTAAAGCAAATGAGAATTAACGCAATATCTCCTCTCCATCCCTTAATTTTGAATGCAAAAATGTATGTTCACGAGAGGAGGCGATGCCGTACACCAACTGATGTCTAATTCGTTGCTGAATATATTCTCGAAATGCCTGCAATTGCACGTCGTTGAAACTCTTGGAAAAGTCTGCGGGCTCAAGAACTTGGAATATATGCGGCATCACTGTAAGGAGGAACAGCCATACGAGTCGAGGCACATCATGCAATATTTAATATTCATATACAATGTGTGTTATGCGGCATTAAACTCGAATGTGTAGTCTTGTTTATGAATATTATAAATTGTAATTCAAATTCATGTTTTACGCGCGCATTTGCGTTTGCTGCAGTACGTACTGAAAACTCATGTGTGTGTTCATGGGGGTTGGATCAGGAAGGGGTGGTTGAGAATCCTGAGTTATGTTTTAATTGAAAATTGGAAATTAACATTTTCTTTGCGGGCGCTTTTGCAGATTTGCACTGCGTAAGCTTGGCTGTGCTCTTAATTGAATATTTTATTTGAAGGCGCAATTGTCGTCTTTGGTTACAGTTGCTGTACTTACATGCATGGATCCGATTACTGTAGACGGTGGGGGTGAATTTAAAATGTTTATTTTTGGTTAAGGGTTGGTGGTTTATTTGTTGAAGATCGTGATGTTGCTTTAAAAATGTTTTTATATATATTTTAAAACAGAAAATCATTTTTTTAAATGGAAAACCCACTAATGCAAGCTTTAAGGACACCATAATTTTTGACCTTGAAATTTAAATTTTTCAGCGTTGAAATGTTTAATAAAAGCGATTTGTCTTACAAAATTAATTTGACCATGGCAGGAATATTTTAGTTAAATTAATGTTCAAGGTTTCAGAAAGGTTTTTAAAAACTTTGACCTTGAATTTTTTAAATTTAACTTTGAGATGTTTTTTAAAAATGTTGTGAATCATTATTCTTTCTTCAGAATCATCATTTTGTTAAATTTATAATGTTTTAAACCCTTAAATTTTAATAATTAAAATTATCACAACTTTGAGGTTATGTGTGTTTGTGACAGTAAAATCAAGCTGCAACCATTTATTTTCCACTTCCCAATAATTATAATTCAAAATACCCAAACGGAATTGCAAAACGACAATCATAACTACATTAAAAACATAACCAAATAATATTCCACCCCTAAACTGCACCAAAAAACACACTCCAATTCTGAAACACCGATTATTATTTGAATTACTAATTAAGCGTCAAAATCTTGAGAGGCAATGTTACAGCGAAAATAATCGCCAAAGGGTTGCGTATACTTGCAGACAAATCGCGTGGATATCATGCAGCAGCGCCATTCATCGTGAGGGTGAATTCGACCCCCGCTCGTTACAATTTTCAATGCTTATTAATTTCTTCAACGTTATAATTTTTATACAAGAAAAGCCCCGCCGGCCATTCCAGTTGGAAATGTTGTGTCTTGAATCATTTAAAAAAGAAAGCACAAGGCACACAACTGAAAGAAGCTAAGACATAAATAAGAAACATTTTAAAATTGTGTTACTTCTGAAGATAATTCATTTTTTGTTGTTTTTTTTTTGTGAATTATTGTTCTTTCACACAACAATGAATTTAGGTCATTAGGGGTTGCTTTTTAGCAGTGGATTTCATGTTAAGGAAGTGGAAGAAAATTCAAGGAACAAACGACGTCGTTTTTTTTTGTGAATCACGCCCAAACCACAAACGGGATCATTACCAAATTAAGACACAAATTTGTCATGATTGTTGCCACTTTAAAAATATGGAATTAAGGATATTCTGATTTACTAAATCTGTGCCCGGTTCCTTGTAGATGTTAGGCTAGATTCTATTATCTATTACTAGAATCTAGCCTAACATCTACAAGGAACCGGGCTCAGATTGATTAAACCAGATGTAAAAACGTGCGACGAATCGAAATGAAATTAACAAGAGCTCGAACACAAAGTTAACAAGGAATCGGCACGGAATCAAAGGCTTAATCATCTTGAAATCAGGTACAGAAACAATCAAGGAATCAGGATTTTAATGTTCGTGAAATTGGAAATAAATTTGGCAAAAACTCATGCACTGAATAAGCCAGGACACCCGCTTTAAATCGAATAAAAAATCGGTCTTCAATCTTCAGGGAATCACAAATAAAACTGCCACGAACCACGCACCAGCACGATACTGTATCAACCTGGAAATTGCAATGGAATTGGGCAACCAGTCCACCAATTTCAATCATTTGTTACTTTAGTCAGCACTCATCACATTTCTGATTACAAACAGCAATCCTCGTGATCACAAACTCCAATCCTATCTTTTAAATAATTTAAACAAAAGGTACCACAATTACATTTTCAAAATCTAAATAATAAATAAGAACATGGCTTTCTCGTAGCAATACCATTTTAAACATAAACCATAAAACCATCCTCTGCGCACCATTGAAGCTCGTGAATTTTTAATCCAAGTTGTCATTAAACATCCCTTCGACACATGATATTTCTGAGTGTATGCCTTTCTTTATGTGTAATCTGCATAAAGATAATTACAGCACCAGATGAGACTGAACACCACCCTCCTTCCTTAAAATATTATCAAAAATTGGGGAACTGAAATGAAAATGCTTTTGCCACAGCAATTTGCAGTCAGAACTTCAACAACCGTCAGCCTTTTTGTACTGTAGTTAAAAGTAGGCTACCAAAAGACTCATCCAAAATTCATAAGGAGTAAGGACACGCAATCCCCTCTCCTTTTATTAATAAATGGACCACTTTTCGTAATCTCCAGCCAATTTTCTATTATATTTTCCGAACAACATTCATTTCCATTTCCAAAATTGAACTAAATAAAAGAAAGGCATTGGCCTAATTTTTATTCCTCAACTATAATAATAATCCTCACTGCCACGCACAAATCTAGCACCGTCCACATATCACACCCAGACAATAGGAAATAAACACCCTAACACCCTAGAAAAACAATTGTTCTACATTTTCGGGACACACGCCACCTCTTTCAACACACTTTAACTATGCAGCAATAGATCTCTAGGCGCAGAGGGGTTGATGCTGCTGCTGCTGCAGACCTCTCCACCCATCACGCCATGTATCGGAAAGAATTATGAGCGCCAGATCAACAAGTGTCACCAAATAAAAAGGGGGATACGCACACACACAATATAAAGAACGAGATTCAAGCAGAGGGATGCCTGCCTTTTTAGGAATAGTGAGGGGTGGTGGATAAAAAAAAAAAATTGGGGAAAAAAATCACCACGCATTTTACTCACTCTTTTAAAAATGATGACACGATTCGGGATAAAAAGCATGAGGCATCTTCCAAAATGGCATGTGTAATTGTGCTTGTATTTGTCAGGAAATTGCCATAATTTGAAGTCACCCACACTTCCTGAGTGGCTGTGCGTTGCGTTGCGTCTGTTTGGAAATGTCCCCGCGTTGTGGCAGCGAATGGAATTAGCCAACAAGTGGGTGCCAAAGGGAGGCATTGATAGTCACATTTGTAGATTTTAAGCATTGACATTATTCTGTGCATGTTTGTAAAGTTGTTTCGTTTGTTTCCTTTACTTATTTGAAATGGGGAGGAACTATTTATTATTGTGAATCGTGATTGCGTCAAGGAGCTCTGTGTTTTTGTTGCGGGATGAAAGGGTTTGAAGGACGACATTCAATTGAATATTGAGGATAAATGTAGGGAGAGGGTGGGGTTGCTTAAGTGCTGTGCGTACTCAAATGATTGTTGCATTGTGTTAGAGGAAGTGCAGTCCATTTGAAATGGAGTTGAAACTAATTAGATCATCAGGAGTGATTATTTAGTAGAATGTAGGAAGGATGTTCTTCAATTTGATTTCATTTTGAGTTAATTATAAATCCTTTATGTAATTTAAAAGTGCAGACCTTTAAATTGGATTTTAAATGGATTTTGTTGCACTTTCGAATTTACCAACTGAATTTTAAAAATTTAACAAAATCTATCTTAAAAAACAATTTAATTAAAATACATATTTTGATATAACGACCTAAATAAATTATGTAATCATAAAACCATCCCTTCAAAATGACAACACCTGAATGTCATCATAAAATAACTAACTTCACATATTCTGATTAAAATATTTCTGTATGTTGAATTGGAATGCGAATCTACAACATTATTCTGCATTAACATAGCTGAAAATAATTTGAAGGAAGCGCCAGCAACAAAAAAAAAACCCGAAGCCACACAAATTCCCAATTAATGGTTGGTACTTCTCAGGAATGTGTTGCCTTGAGCCAATGCACGATATATTGTAATAAATTGTATGTGTTGCGTCTCCACTCATAAGTGACATAAATTCCAAACATATTCATCCCCGTTCGTATGTGATAGCTTATGTGAATATTAAACCATATTAACAGATGATGAAGAAGTATTTGTGACATTTTTTTGGTTTATAAATTTAATTAAATTTGTTCGTTTTTTGGAAATTATTAAAAAATAAGGTAAGATATTTGAGACACGCATTTAATTGCGTGTGTTTTAATCCGTATTTCAAGGTCAAATAAAGGAGCATTATATTGCAGAATAACTGTGCTTTCTAGTTTTGTATTCAAAATTATTTATCTGAAATAATTGCACTTAAAGCCCTTTTTGATTTCGTTTCCTTGAAACTACCAATTTTAATAATTCAAGGTCACAACTTGATTTTCCAAGGACTTTTATATGGCCACATATTTTATTACGTTTGTTTTTACTGATGGATAACTTACTCCCGAATTATTTTTTTTTTACATTTTCTCAATAGTCGCTTAAAAACGGCTTTTACGATTTTGACCTTTTTTCAATTAAGCGCTTTATAAGCTTTCATTGCTTTTGACTGGAATATTTGTAGTTGACCGCATCTTTCAATAACCATTTTGTTCATAAATTCAATGTTAATTTTTAATTGGTCCAAGGTCAAAAATTTTAAAGAATGCCAAAAACTGACTTAACCTCATTTTTTTACCCAAATTAAAAATGAGGAAAACCCTCTTTTTTGTTAAACTGTTTTTGTGGCTTAAATCTAGTTTTGACCCTTTATATTTTGAGATAAAGCGGAGGGGTTTAAAACCTTAAAATTCAGTGTCAAATTTTTATATTTTTAAAAGAATTTCTTAAGTAGTTTAGTAATGACTTCAGAAGTTCTTTTAAAAATATAAAAGTTTGACCTTGAATTTTGTGGATTATGTTTAAATTATATATTCTGAGTTTAAAAAAAATGAGAAACCCTGATTAGGCCTTTAGAATAATTTTTAATTTATAAAAGTTATTAAAAGCCTTTAAGTCCTTTTTTAGATCAAGCTAATGTATTTTAAGTCCTTCTAATCCACATTATACTTAGCTCATTTAAAACACTGAACGCCTCAACACCTTGGGCGTCTGCTCAAGCAGAAATCCTACACGCATGCACACCTTTGGTAAAACAATAACGGCGAATATTTATATTTATAGAGGAACTCGCATTACCTTTTTAACCGTTACACGCTGAATATTAGAAGTAATTAACAAAAGCACAATCACTTTTGTTCAACGCAATTACATAAAAGCTTTGATCGCATGTGTGTCTAATTTTTTCTATGTCAATGATTGAGCAATTACGTACTTTGTACACGAAGTTTTAATAATACGTAATAAGTGTAATTAACTTAAATTATTTAATTACACTTAATACAAATTATGAGAGGTTTTTATCAAGTCAGGTAACTAGATTTAAAGGTTAGAATTTAGTTTAAAAATTTATTACATTTAACATTTTAGTTTAACCTTTTTAAAAATAAATAAATTAATGTTTATTAAAAAAAAAGAAGTTTTGTTGCAATATTGTAAGTCAAAATAATGAAATTAATAATAATTAATTTAAAATAAAGCTCATTTTCAATTAAAAATTAAATTAAGTGGAGAAAAAACGGTTCAAATCAAACTAATTTTGATTTGTTATTTTAACAAAATTTTTTTTAAAATACGTTAATTAAATTTTTTCTAAAGGATTTAAATTTTAAAATATTTTTGTTAACTGTTTTCAAGGTCATGGGAGGTTGAACTTAATGCCAATTACATTTCCCTAAAGGTTATCTCAATTATTGCTTTTTTAAAGGTCAAAAACAATAATTAATATTTAGTCCTTAAAACTTTAAGTAGCCCTAAACTTTAGTACAATAATTTCAAGGTCAAAATTATTATTTTTGATTGTCGATTCAATTTTTAAACATGTTGAACTGATTTTAAACAAAATTGTGTGTTACTTAAGTCAATAAAGTATTGCGTGTCTTTCCGTGCCATTTAATTTAAACTCCTTGACATTTTTATTTAACAATTCTTTAATCAACTTTCTTTTTTTCACCTAAACACGCCTTTCATAATAAATAAAATAAGCAACGCATTATATTAAAAATATCTTCACAGCCTTTGTCAGCATACTCCCAAAGGACGTCATGCACGATCCTTCACATTGTTAGCAACAATGAGCCATGATTGAAATGGTGTCAAATTAACACAGTATCTACACTCTCGACAGTCATCTCCCAGGAAAGACGATATTTTATACTTAATTGATCACTTGAACAGAATGAACATCAACAGGTAAATTTACTTTTGCACACACAGGGACACACACAACAAGGATTTACATAATTACAGAGCTGTTCAACTAGAAAACACGCACACTTCACGCACCACACCGGACTAATGAGAATGCAAAAAATAAATAAAAGCCACCACACAAATATACATCCATCCACACCGATTCACATTGTGTGTGGGAATGGGATGCGGTGAAGGACGATATGGTGTCGGCATAATATAACGGCCATACCACACACAGAGAGTGGATAATCAAACGCAAATCCGCAATGTTCTATTATTGTTCTGTAACAAAACACAAAGCCCAACCGCTCGTCCGCATACAATGTGTGATAAACACAACCTTTTTCCATTCGCATAGCGACGCGTACTTTCATTATTTGCTGTGTAATTAGACGTGTAAATGAATTCATTTGGCTTCCGAGGTCTGGGTGCCGTGGCAGTGTGGCAGTGTGGCACCCCCGGATTAGTACGTGTGAAGAGGTATCCATTTTGCCTTGTTTTTATTTGACACGTTTTGCAGTTATTCAGTGCGCGCAATGGATTCCAAGTGCCTAGTTCTATTTACGGATTTATGCGGCTTGCGGTTCATGTGGTTGGGATGTTGTTTTAATTTGCGGGGTAATGAGAGAGATTTTGATTACAGTTACTTTGTGTAAATGAGACGAGTTAATGAAAATATTTATTTTGGTTTTATTTTTGATTTTTAAAATACTTTTTTAAGGATGATTTTTGGTTTTAAAGAAGAAGTGAAGAAATGTAAAAAGGAAGAATGACTTAAGGACTTCTAAAGACTTTAAAATAACTTTAACTGTAAAAAAGCACAAACTTTATAGCTTAAGAACAGATTTGAATTATTTTTTATAACAAACAATTAAAAATTTTTACAGAAAAACGAATTTTTACTCATTTTTGACCTTGAAATTTATTTTTTGGCCTTGTTTAAAGTTCAGCAAAGTTTAAAAGGCCTCGTCTTATGCAAAATACTGTAAAAAGTTATCAACAAATGTAAGCTTTTTATTTAGATATAAAAACAATGACCTTGAAAATGGATTAATTTTATTTTGACCTTGAATTTTATTACACTTTCTAATCAGTTTTGTAAAATGTTTTTGAATTGTTAAATCACATAACTGAATTATAGGAAACATTCACTGGAAATTAAAGAATATGACCTTGAAAATACATTTTTACTAAGACCTTTCAATTTAATTATGGAAATTATCAACGAAATAGTAATCAAGATGTACTTAAACCATTTTGGAACCGTTTTTAATCACAATTTTCCAGGAAAATATTAATGAGGCATAATTTGACCTTGAATGTGACCTTTAAAAAGTCTGTATAAACCTGATTTTAAAACAAAATATTAAAACTTAAGCTGAAAAAATCGAAAAGGACAAACTGGCAGGATAATTAATCACAAAATCAGTTTTTAAACCATTTTTTTTTGGATTTTCCTTGCTAAAAAACAGTTTTCCAGATTTTTTTTTTGTTTTAATAAAAAAAGCAAATTAAAAATTGTAAATTTTCCAGCTCAATTCATTTAAATTTTTTTTTAATTATAGATTTAAAACGTCCTAACTTAATTAATGTTATTTCAAAACTTGAACCTAAAAAAAAATAATTTTATCCCAACTTTTAAAACTGACAAGGACATTTCATAACAGTAAAACATGAGAAGCTGCCTAAAAGATATCATCCTTCTACAAAATATTATGGACTCACCATTCCCGACAGCCAAACCCTTTAATTCAACACAACACATCGCACAGTGTTCTTTGATTGAAATACATGATATTTAATGACATCTTCATCCCAACCCTACACACCCCATAATTACAACCCTGCCATTCTTATAACAGCGTGCATGCCGTAATACACCATTTAATTGTCTCCCAAGAGTTTTCACTGCAATTACAAAACACACACACACACTCACTCTGCGTATCCATTTCAACGATATTACATCGTGAGCATATCTAAAATTTAATTAAAGAGACGTGAAATTTGATTGACGAAAATAATTGGCGACCACCCTCCATGTGTGCTTTCCAACATTCAAAGAAATGCTACATTCTTGTGCCTTTGATTAACTGTGTGTGTGTTGCTTGCAGTAAGACGTATTATGGCCATTAGATTTGATTCAAAACATTATTGAATTTTATTCCTGTAACTGGGAGATAGAACATTAATGCTGGAATAATAACTTCTTTAATGGGGGTTGGTTATTGGGTAGTTTTGTTGTTTTATGTCTTTGTTTCTTGATGTTGTGAAATGTTTCGGTCTTATGGTGTTAATGTGGTTATGAGGAGATTTGGTGATCATCTTGTGCTGCTCGTTTAGGGGTTAAATTACATGGAGTGTGGAATTAATTAGGAAATAAATCAAATCTTCGTATTTGTGAGAACTGTGGAAATGAGGGGTGAAATCTTGAATTACTTTTAGAAAACAATTATTAGTTTTTATTCTGAAAATAAATTAATTTAAAGGCAAATAAATTTAATCTCAATCAATTAAACAATACTTTGAATGCATTTCCCAAAGGAAAAATAAAGAAATGGATGCAATCTTTAACTAAACACCTCATAAAGCAATTTTCCTGAATCCATAACATTAAAAATCCATTTATTTTAAATAAAAGAAAAAAAAACATTCTCAAATTTAGTTTTAAAATTCCACTCAACAAACTAAAGCTCACGAATTTTGCATATCATAACAACATTTTCAGACTTTGCCTAAGTGCATCTTAACTACTTACTGCAGGTATCTACACCATTTTCAATGGTGCTAATTTATGCTGCAAGTGTGCATCGTGCGAAAATTTGCAAGCAAGTGCCGGGAGCTGCGAGTGAAATTTGTCCATATTCGTCTTAAGGAACAATCAGAGTTTTTTGCAGTATTTGAAGTTTTGCATCAACTTCGAGTATTTGCAGCAAGTTCGTTGGAACGTGAAACGAGCGAAATTATTTGTGAAGTGTTCTATATTTTTTTAAGTGTTCTTTTAGTAAAATTTCAGGAAAAAAATAAAAATAAGAAGGGCTTAAAAAGTTTAAAAACAAATTAACATTTTATTTTACTTTATGTTTGCGCGACCTGCAACGATATTTTTTATCTAAATGATTTTATTTTGATCGATTATTTCGAGATTTTTGTAAGATCAGTTTCCTTTTAATCCAAAAATTGTGTATTAAAGCTCAAATGCCTGAGAGAGGATTAAAAGCAAATTCGACTAAAGAAATAAATATTTCCGTGGTTTAATACCAGTTCAAAAATCGGTGTGGAAAGATTGAAGTGTTCGATTAGCAGCTTACTTGAAAACATCGATATTATCGAATTATCGCGATAAATTTACAGATTATTTGTATTTAACAGCGCCATCTACGTAATCGTAATTTCGTAGTGCCAAATTAATTAAAACAACTACATTTTTTACAAGCAGTTTCCATATAATTATTAATTTTAATTTTGAGGTTAGGAAAAGTCCATAACCTCAAAAAATTTAAATTTATTAATAAGTTGAGAAGATTGGAAAGATTTTATAAGTAAAATCCACAAAATTACCTAATTCAATTCCATAAAATCAAATGTCACCAATAAAGCAACCACATCACCACAATTGCACCATAAAACGCAGTTAAACATATTGCAACACTACATTGCAATTACATTTAATGCATTAATTAAATGCAATAATAACGACCAAACAATTATGTTGATACGACCAATTATGCGACAATCCGTGCAATGTGCTGAAATGTTGCACTTAATCGACGCCAACATCGCCAAATGCAATTGAACGGCTGGTGCTGGTGAATGTCCATATATTGTACAATCATCCCCAAATCAAAGTGCAGCAGCGCACTGCCCGCATAATATTGCACTCAACACTGTTTACATTTGCAAACAAGGGGTGTTCATTTTCGAAGCGCGCAATTCATTCACTCCCCCCCCCCCCATCCCAGCGAGAGGATTGCAGAACACAGTCATTGCAATTGACACCCCATCCCCAGCATCATATTGTGGTGGGTGGATGTTTGTTCGTTTGTGTATCGTTGCAATGATTGTTTTATTGCGAATTGCAACGCGCACAACATAGGAGAGATAAAAGCGACGATAAAACATTACAATATACAATAACATGATGCACTCTGAATTGGTGCGTTTGAGTTTGGGGGGATGTTGTGTACGCCTGCAGTAGTGCAAACCCAATTGGGGGATGGGCGTGCAAAAATGGCAAACAACCCATTTCGGACCATTAATAATATGTGCACGATGTCATTATTGCAGTGGTGAGTCCCCGCAGCAGAGTGGCAGCTAAAGTGGCAGGTATAGCGCCTCGCGTGCCCGCTTGCACATTGCACCAAAACCGATTGCAATGTGCCTATGGAGAGACGGGCCCGCATTTCATCGCATGCTCTGTGGTGCAGAGGGGCATAACAACATTGCACACGTAGCACAAACAGTTGCAATCTGCATATTGTTGTGCAGCCCCCCCACGAAATTATGTTGTTACGAGAGCACATCAGTACGGTCTTTTTGGATGTGTTTTGGGGATTGCAATCCCTGCGTGAGTAAACCCACCCCCGTGATGGCTGTGATGCAATGAGATTGTGCATTCAGCAAAAACCGCTCAATTGTGACACAAACAAAATAATATGCAATTGGGGGAGAGGGTTGGGAACCACCCCATTCCATTGCATTTATGGAAGAGGGCAGAGAGGAATGGATGTACATTTTAAGGGAGGAGAAATGCATTGCAGTTTGGGTGCACTTGTGTAAACAAAGCGGATGCGGTGTGGAGCAGTAAGAGATGTAAGCGACAAAAAGGTCCCTGTGGCAAAAATTATTACGTGTGGGGGAATAAATTAATATTTTAATTTTATTACATTTATTATTACTCAATAAATGCATGTTTGTGAATGTTTATTTCATGTGCTGCACATTTTGAGCATTCATTTATTGAAATTGTGATAAAAGGGTGGTAGAGCTGGGTCTGGAAGGACGCGTATAATTGCCTAAGGATCCAGCCACATTTATAAATGATTTCAAATACTTTACACAATTGGTTGTCGTTAATTTTAACTGATTATGAATTTGGAAATTTGGAAATTATTTTATTGTTTTACCACAGTGGAAACTGCAAGGGTGGTTTTATCATCATCTGTGGCATTACAGCGAATCACACTTTGGGATACGATACTTTTACCAATAATTGTTTCTGAAACATTTTACAACGCATTCCAAAAACAACCCCTCATTTTTACCGAACCAATTTTTGCAATTAAAAATAAATTTTTGGCAATAAGTGCCCCATAAACGTTACACGCCATTTCATCGCTTCCTTTTTAAAAACACCACTGCAGCCACCCATTAAATTGTGTGTCACATATTTTTAAATGAATAATTAATGCGCTGATAATTCATAGAAATATGTGCCACTCAGCGTTTATGACTTTTATAAGATGTCGTCGCACTTACATGCTGCATGGAAATTACATTTCCACACGCTTTGTGAGTCCTGAGTTTCACCACTCCTTGCTTGTACCACCTACACATCTACACAGGCATGAGGATTGTTGAGTTGCGGAGCGCTCGGCGTTTCGTTTTGGATTACTTTGCCAATATTGATCTCACCCTGCAGCTAAGTGCTCGAGACATAAAATTGTGTAAAAAGACACCAGATGTACACGCCAGCGACAATGGCCTTTTCGTTTTTAGAATGAAAGTTTGCAGACATTGAGAATGTCGTCGGCGTTCAGCGCATTGCATTAAAAGACATGCGGAGGAGAGGTAAAGGTGCCAATTGAGAGTGCTCACGTTTTTATGATTCATTTAATTGAGTGTGATGATTGAGATGTCACGTTAAGGTGTTATGGGGAATTTAAAATTGGTAGACTGTAGTGGTGTGTTCAATTATGAAGAGGGTTGTAATGTAATGGAATTGGGATAGTGTTTATCCTGTAAGGGATGGAGTGTAATGTCGATCTTGTCCTGTATAACAAAGAACTGAAATTGAGAGATGATTGTCTATTTTATTAAAAATACAACGAAATCCTTTGTTCTAGAGGTGAAATTGAAAATGGAATCCTGAATCTTTTGAACCTTAAAAGTTGCTACTAGAAGTATTGCAGCTTCACAAGTTCAACTTTTAAGTAACAATCAATGCTCATCTTGAAGATTCAAGTTTAAACTGACTTCAAAGCAACACAAAAAAATTAATTGAGTCTCTTTGCTTGTCTACGTCTTCTCTTTAAAGTTAAACCACATCAGGCTTAAACCTTACATCGTCCTGAAAATCAGCGACTTAAGTTCACAAGTATTTTATAATTTACTTTTTATTTATGAAACTTATTATTATCCAGCTTAGAACCTCCTAATATCTTGACTTTAATGTTTAATGAAGTTACTTGTAATCACTGAGTCACCAAGGACTTTGCGATTTCTTTCCAATGTACCTCACCATCATGACGATACTGGTTCATCATTACTATGGTAAACTTTATAAAAGACAAGTAAAGTGTATTATTTGCACAAGAAGATCAACATTTATGCTGGTTAGGTTCGATGCCGAGCCATTTCTAGATGGATTTCTGCTTCTCGGCTTCTCGGTTCCTCCACAAGGACTTCTGTTCTTCTGCTAGCTCCACCCTAATGACTTCTACCATCATTATTACAAAGTCGACTGTAAGTAGTAAGCTTAGTCCAGGTTTTCAACTATAACTTAAGCCGATTAGTAAGCTTGTTCTCCAATTCGTAAAGCTCTTCAATGAGATTTGTGGAAAGGAAGCAATATATTATCTATTGCTTTTGGTTTTGTTAGACGGTGACTGTTCCCTAGACAGTCCATCGTAGGTTTATTGGAAACAGTAGAAAAATAATTAGGGGGCGTTCTTCTCCGCTATTGCTAGTGCTGGGAAGTTTCACAACTCCTCAAATTCGTAAGCCATTTTTTAAATGACACTGAGGAGTAAACTAGACTTAACTACTAGAATAGAATTAACAATATCGACATCAGAAATCCGAACTCTCCCTGGACGTAAAGTTACTGGAATATCGAATTCATAGACTGGGTCCTAGTCTTCGTCTTAGGAATGGTGTTTTAGTTCCAGACAGGGAAACTTAAACTGGATTGTATTGCAAATCAAAGAAGAATCATTAAAGTTTATTGCATCCTGGATAAACATCGCTCCTCTTGCCTTTAACACATTTTAAAAAACTACACCCTTAATTCAAAATCATATATTTACAACCCTCTCTCTTTAAACTCTCAATTGGTTACCAAAAACTTTAATTAACTCAAAAAAATGCATCGGAAGCTGCGCATAAAATCCTTGCCCAGTGTCCATGATCCCGCAGCACTGCACCCAAAGTGTTATTGTAAATTAGAAATTGATTAACAAAAACGTTACGCCAATCCCAAATTTTTTTCCCAAACGATGCTGCGATATATTCCTGCACCCCTTTGCAACCATATTCTGATGCGTCGATGTAACCACTCGTTTATTATTGTCCGCATCCGTGATACTGATGCACAATGCAATGTGTGCGGCTTTTGCACATTTTGGGGATGAGTTGCAGATGCGGCTTCATACCAATGTGGGAATCTCGGTGTGTGGGGAGCAGCACAAAAAAAAAATGACGTTTGCATGTGCTTAATAATTGTGGTGATGGAAATGCAATTAAGTTGCAAAACATTGTGCAACAAACAGAAACATTGGAACATACGTACCGACACAATGCACAATGTGCATTCAATATGAATAAAAGTTAAATAAACAGTCAGCTTTGTTGTGGGGAGGTGGGGTGAATTGAGGCGGGGGGTTGCAATTTGGGGTTGTGCATGCATTTTTGATGGTTTTATGTTGGATTGGAATGGTTTTGAATAGTAAAAAGTGGGATGTTTAGTGCTTTTGATGGGGAGGGTTGTTTTTTTGTGGGGGTTGTTGGATTTTTGGGGTTTTAGGTTTTATAATGGAATTCCAATCAAATTTAGGGAGTCAAATTTGGTGCACGTAGATCTTTTTATAGCTTCAAAATAGTTTTTCCAAATGAATATGTTGACTGTCTGCTCCATTAAAATAAATGCTCCTTATTCTCCCAGACTTCCTTCCTCCTTTAAAGGAACATTATACACTAAAAAGAAAAGTCCTAAATCATCCCTCAAGTCACACAAAAAAACGTGCTGCTTAAAAGAAACCGTACAAAAAGGAACAAGGGGCGATGCAAATCAAAATTTATGGCGAATTTACCGATCACATTACAAGCATCATTTGTTCTGTCTTCAATTCTGTCTTGAAGAAGGATGAAGCTGAAAGAAAACGGCAAAAAGAAAATTGCATGAGAAATTATAAAGATAAATTTTATTGAAAATTGCTTTGCCTTTTACCCACTCCCTCTTTTCCCATTGCACTGCCACCCAAACCATTGTCTGCACAATTCGACACGTCTGGGAGTGGCAAATGATCCCAAACATACATTCGAAGAAAGGGAATAAAATTTGTAGACTTAAATTGTAATAAAAGGCCAGTACATTAGCAGATATTATTTTTCATGCAACATTTACATAATATTTTTCCACCCTTCATTTCGATAATAATAATAATTGCCAAGTCGTTTTTATTGCCTCGGAAAACCATTGAGTTGACTTCTCCCATCCCGCATTTCGTTCCGCTTTTCCTTCTTCCTTTACTGCACATAATAAAAGAAAAGCGATATTTGTACATTATGTCATCAATTTTTGTGTCCTTTTTTATAAATGGTTTCCTCTTTTCCTATTCAAACGTATCGAAAATGCAAATTTTCACAACCCACACCCTCACTGAAAAGTTCTACACGCGGACGGGTGGTATTCACGCTCTTGTTTCATCTTCACCCGCGCCCAAGCGCTAACTGCCATATGTCGTATAATTTACAAGCGCGTTATTGTGATCAGACAATGTAATTTGGGAAGGGGGTAAAGGTGGTGACAAATCCACCCACAAATTTCAGTGTTGCTTCGTCTCATTCCCAGTTATAAACTCCAAAATGGATGGTGAAATGCGCTTTGTGTGCGCTCTACCACCTCCCCGAATTATGCACTGCGGAAAAAATGTCAAAATTGTAATACATATGATGTGTGGGGGTGTGGGTGGAGTATAACGGGAAAATATGCAAATTGTCGGAAATCACAAGGACATTTATCAAAAGCATTTTTGCGTTAAATCGTTTTATTTAAAAACGCATCACGTCGACAAAAAATGTTTAATAGTATTTTGAAATGGGATTGTGATTGTCCTTTTTTAAGGATTGCGTTTTTAAAATATTGGAAAAGTTGTGTGATTGTTTTTGTACTATTTTATATGTTGTGTAAATTGTAATTCAGGACAGGAATTATTTTATCCTTTTTGTCAGTTCATAATATCCTTTTTTTAAATTAATCAAAACTGATTTTAATAAACACGAATTTACTTTTAATTTAAATGGAAGATTTAACTATATTATTTCTACGATTTTACATATTTGTCCTTTTCGTCCCTTTTGAATATTCTTTTTATTACTTACGTGAAATCGATGTTTATATAAATAAATTATTTGTAGAAGAAATAATTCGAATCTCATTTTATCATTTCATCCAATAAAAACATCCTTTTAATATTATAAAAAACCATTTGAATTTCAATAAATTGAATAAAATATCAACCATTTCCATAATTTTACATATTTTTCCTTTTTGTCCTTTTTGAATACATACGTCCTTTTATTTTTTTAAATAAGATGGATGCAATAAAAAGAATAATTTATAAATAGAAGTTGTTCAATCATTTCATCCCCTAAAAATATCTTCTTTTTTTTTGATAAAAACCATTTGAATTCCAATAAATTGAAATTGTTCAATTTCAATAAAGGACTTCAATACAAATATGTGCAAAACATAAATCGCAACAACAATGCCGTAATTCATCCCTACACAGCAAATTGTGATCATCCGATGTAAACCTAAAATACGAGAACAAACCCCCACCCCCCACCCCCCTTCCGCAACATATTGTAATGAAATTTTGAAATAGAAAATAAATTTATATTACAACCCCCTACCCCCGCGTTACACCATTTAATACACAACTAGGCTGGCAAGCGATGTACACTGTGCAGCGGTCAAATCGTGCGATGTGGCGAGGGCCTTCCGTTTGCACTTAGCGAAGCAGAGAAACGGGATAATTAAATCAAATGGTCATTTAGATTGCGGCAATACGTAAAAAGCGCTAAAAAGGATTTCACTGCAGGCTGATAAATTGGCAAAGGCGCCTTTTTTTATTCCCCCGCCACTGGTGGAAAAAAATTTCCCCAATTGTGTTTTCTTTTATTTGAGTTGAAAAAAATGTGGAAGCGCAATTTCCAAAGCACAAATTCGTGTGGATTTTAAGAATTGAAACCAAATTGATTGTCTTCGGCCACGGGGAGGAATGTGATGGTTGGGGACCACAAATAGGATTCAATCACACCCTCAATTTAATTGACTCCATATAGCAATTTGCTGAATGCTTGGAAGAGGTCACATGCGTGTCTGGATGTGGGGCTTCAAATGAATTGCAGCAATTAGATTACAAAGTACATGTGAGACCCAAGATGAGGGGGAGGAAATCCTGAATGGGGTTGAACTATAAATAGAAGGAAGCGACAAAGCAATTATAATCTCTATCGCTTTGACAAGGCAAGGGAAAATCCAAATGACATTTTACGTTGAATTAAAATGCATTTAATTCAGTTCTTTGTCCTGCAGAAAAATTATCCTTTTAAGAACAAATTTTAAATGCGGTTCAATATTTTTTTCAAAATCCTTTTTAAAATAATAATGCTTATTATTCCAATTCATTTTTTATCCTTTTCCTACACCAGGCAATCAAACTTAATGCCCATTTTTCCTAATAAATATAAAAATAAACGTTTTTCTGCAAAAGGAAAAAAAGGAAACAAAACCGATCCCTTGCTGCGTATCACACAAACAAACAACCATTTCATTTGCATATCAAATCACATGTAATTTTCCACGCTACTGGTGCAAACAATCATAATGCTCGCTGCTTAAGGCGGCGAAAACATCATCAAATCTGCACCGCTGTACGCTTATTTCTCCGCCACCAAAGAAATGGGAAAGTTTATTGAGAATAAGCCTCGCATGCATGAAGAGATCTGCGGTGAAAATAAAAGGGTGGCAATGGGTTCATTTATAAAGGAGGGTTGCAATTGTGAGCGATGTGTGGACTGTAATTGTGGTGCGTATCGATTGATGGAGATTGTGGTGGGAGATTGAGTTCAGCATTAAGAATAATTGTGAGGAGTTTATAAAAAAAATATTTATAAATAAAATATCGTACCGACTTAAACATTTGTTAAGCTGAGCTACAAGTAGCAGGATTTGCCGTTAAATACAAAGGGAAGAAATTATTCCAAAAAACTCGAGTTAAATGTTTTGTGATAAAAAATACTTAGAATTTATTATTTCAAAAGAGTTCTAATTGGCTTCTAAAATAAGCCTGCCCGTGTACTTTCTTAAAAAACATTTCTTCCTCTACTGCAGAACCTGACCAAATCTTAAAACAAAATTGGGCCAAATTTTGGAACCATGAAATTAAAAAATCTGATAAAATTTGCTAAACTTATTGTGGTAGATGGTCCTAAATCTATTAACAACGAAAGGTGATGCTTTGGAATGGTCAGATTTAACTCCGCCAAATTTTTTCTTGTGGAAATTATCCTGGAGAGCAAGATCTATGCCAGAAACATTGAGTCTTTCAAACAATTTAATGCCAAAATACCTCTGGAAGTCGAAGAAAATACAACCGAAATGCTGAAAAAATTGCCGAAAAACTTCGGAAACTTTCTTGCTTTGAAAATGACCAAGTTCAAGTTTAATATTATTACCATAAATTTGTCTACAATGAGAGGAAAACCATTTATAATTCTGCAATTTGGGTCAAAGTTCAGCATGTAAGTTAAGTGAACTTAATATTTATATTGCAATTTATATAAATTCTTAATGTACCAGTTAAAGTCTGCTGAAAATAATTGATTTAAGGTCAACCATCCACCTTTAACAATGTATTTAAATGAATTAACCACGGGCCCATACATTTATCCACCATTACATTGAATTACGCCTCACAATATTCAATTATCCGATGTGCATTACAACACATAATGACAGAATTACACCGTTTCCATTAAATATAATAATTTTAATGTTACTCTCGAAGTTGTACAAACTGCCAAGCGGCAAAGCTCCTCCTTCAACAACACAGCACCCAGCAAAAGTACACGACTTCATTAAAAGAAAAAAAACTACAGCCGCGGAAAACGCAACATTAAAAATAAAAATGGGAAAAAAAATGCACAGAACCTGCAAATTACCATTAGCCAGCATACATTGTGTTTGTTATTATGTGTTCTCTCCGTAGACTCCGCAAGCAGGCCAAAAGAATGGCACTGGTGACTCCGCCTATTGCAATTATCTTGCACATATATGCAACATCAAGCAAAATGCAAGTGCTATTTGCATATTGTCCGAATACGAAACGTCGAATGCCACACCAGCCAAAGAGGACAACAAAAAAAAAATGTGCAAAAAAAAAAGCAACACACAAAATGCACACACTCCCGGTATTGAAGGTAATCGCTTTTGTAGCCATTTTTATTTTATTTTTTCAAAACTGCCATAAATATGTTCGGTGGATATGTTAGGGATTTTTTTCGCATTTTTTTTTATTTTTTGTTTCCCGCGTTTTGTTGTGTTGAAGTTATGAATAATGTAGCGCGACTCCTTTTTGTTTTGCCTTTATTTTGCTAGTGCCCAGTGTGCAGTTGGAAGTTCTTGCTGTCGAGTTTTCTTACGAGGGCCACGTTTTTCCTCACTTTATATGCGTCAATACGTGCTTGGAATCATTTATGCAAATTGGTCGTATTTCCTACATTTTTAAAAAAGAATTGTTTGGTGTGCAACGGTGTAGGTTACGTTGAGAATAAGTGGTTAAACATTTAAAATAAAATGCTGTTGTTTTTTAGGTTTGTTAGATTCAAAGATTATTTGAATTGGTTGGAGTTAGAAGTTGGTCAAAAGGTGACGACATTAGAGGACGTTCTTAATTGTTAATTGACTTAAGTCGCTTCTGACTTAAGAACAGATTTGATGAATTATGGATTTTAAATTTACTTGCAATCATTAGAATACAAAGAAAAGCTAATTAATGTACTAGCTTCTTTTCTTGGGAAACAAAATATGTTAGAAACTAACAAACTAACAAACTAACAAACTAACAAACTAACAAACTAACAAACTAACAAACTAACAAACTAACAAACTAACAAACTAACAAACTTAGAAACTAACAAACTAACAAACTAACAAACTAACAAACTAACAAACTAACAAACTAACAAACTAACAAACTAACAAACTAACAAACTAACAAACTAACAAACTAACAAACTAACAAACTAACAAACTAACAAACTAACAAACTAACAAACTAACAAACTAACAAACTAACAAACTAACAAACTAACAAACTAACAAACTAACAAACTAACAAACTAACAAACTAACAAACTAACAAACTAACAAACTAACAAACTAACAAACTAACAAACTAACAAACTAACAAACTAACAAACTAACAAACTAACAAACTAACAAACTAACAAACTAACAAACTAACAAACTAACAAACTAACAAACTAACAAACTAACAAACTAACAAACTAACAAACTAACAAACTAACAAACTAACAATCTTTCAAACAGACAAACTTACTTATCAATAAACCAATAAACTATAACAAGCAAAGCCGTAAAACAATAAATCAATCACCCTCTCCAACATACATTTTATCAACATGAATGTTTATTGCATAAAAATCGACAATGTTTATTGAATTCTGTACATTAAATGGACGTGTCATAAATTTCCAACAGATTGTTAATTATACGACTTGACTAACATGGGCGCAAATAAATTCATTTCATCCATCAAAATGGCCTCAATGGCGGCGATAACCGACGCCCGCGGGAGGGGGTACTTATACTTTAGGCTTATGATAAGCGCTTTCCCATTCGCATGGCAAACATTTGAACACCATTCGTTTGATATTAATTGTCATCCGTCCTAACTCCCAAGTCCCAGCCCGATTCAGTTGGGTTGGTTCGGCAGAAGCAATTAACGGCGCGTCCTCCCCCCAGTCACTATCTAATCGCGGCTGATGTACTCGTTGCTGTTTTGCCTTTGTTATTTGCCAACGCAAATGGTTAACACATTTATTGAAATGGCTTTTTAGTTATAACTTCTATCCGATTGTTTGCTGAAGGCCTGAACTCCATATGCGATGTCAAGTGTGATGACTATTATGACGCGTGTTTGCGGACACATCAACCGCATATAATAATCATTTTTATTTGATTTATGCACTCAGCATTTGGATATTGTTTATTGTTTCATTGCGCGCGCTATCGCGGTTGTTTTTTTTTTTTTCCAGTTTTGTGAGTGTTGTTGTGGGGGCTAGAACATGATTACCTGAATTCGCTGATAAAAGTCCTGGATTCCTAATTACGCCAACACATGAGTAATTGAATTGTGATGCCAGTTTCGCTTGCAACAATTTGATATGCAGCGTAATGTTCGGTTGATGTGGGAAAAGCTCATTACATTGTGTGCACGGGAACATGTTTCAATATGATTAACTAAAAGCTTTTATTCGCAATGCGTGATTAATAATTATAAATCATTTCAATATTGTGCTCTGATTTTCATGTTTAACTACTTTGTGGTGGATTTTGTTGCATTTCAATGAACAAGTTATTTTAAATAATTATTATTAATGCGTAATAATGGTCACGGTTTGGCCGAGTAAGGAATTGCTTCGGTGCGTAAACGTTTAATCAATTTTATTAGCGTGTAATTATGACTGCTGGCTGCTTAATCGATTTTTTTGTTGCTTTGTTTTCTTGTATTATTTAATACAATTTAAAAATGAGAAATTGTTTCAATGTCTTATTTAATTTGATTAATTGGTAACTTAATATTGAGCTTAAGTTAAGCATTAATAATTCGAATGTTTTTAATTATTTTGAAATAGAAATTGCAAAAATTGTTAGTTTGTTAGTTTGTTTGATTTATGAAAAAAACAATAACTTAAAACACAATTACACTATAAATTTAATCCAAAAAAAATATTACAACCAACCCCACCCCATAATCCAGTTGAAATTAAACAATGCCAACCTTCTTAACAGGACATAAATATTTATGAATGCAATTACACATAAAATTTTCGCAAATAAATAAAACAAGCATAATTAAAATTTCTAATTTCACAGTTCTTTGAAGCCGTTTATCTGCCTCTAAATAATTCACCTTTCTCCTATTGTATTCATTAAAGGAGACATCCCACCACCCACCCACCCACCAACTCTCTCGTTCTTGTATAAAATTCCAAACCACCGTGGAAATTGAGCGCCTTCCCCATCCAAATCGCACACCAGCGCTGCTTCCACAAAATGCACATCTCCCTTTCTTGTGTGCGTTCCATTTCATCTAATATTTAGGCGGCAGTGGTTTTCACAATTCTATGACATAATTTCCTTAATTTGAACCGCTCCTTTCAACATGAATTATTTTAATTACGGTTCTATTCTGTCAGCTATTGCAAAAACCCATTCCCCCACGTTTCACATGTGGCAGAACATTTCGTACAATTGCGATCCCTTGGCGTCATGTGAATAATTACATACTTGTGTAGGTAGAATGAATTCCTTTCAACCCATTTTACAACGTGCCGTCTCCTTACTTAGTTAGTTACTGTTGTGCAAAGTACACGTGTGATGGAAAATAGAGTTCACCCACATGATATGGATACGAAACGCAAACGTCCCAGCGTATGAAACAAACATCCTGCCAACTATTTATAATGGGAGATAGAAAAACCTCTGCACTAAATATTATTAAGTACCGAAATGGCAGGGGGAAAGGGCGGAATTGTAACTAGTCTGAGGTAAATAAATAAATGTGCTAATTCGGGAGGAGGCGGCAGCACTCGTTTTGGCAGCATTTACCGGTCAAATTTAATATTAACAAGCGAGCATTAATTTTGATAAGAAGAATGAGTGACAGTAGCTCTCGCAATGCAGCTTCCATTTCCATCCCCCAATCCCTTTGCCCGTGCAGCATTCAACATTCATTTCTCTTCAACACCCTTTTCCATATTTTATTACATTTCATCCTTATTGTACATTTGTCTGATTCGCACAAACTCCCTGCAAAAAGCACTTGCCGGGTAATCCAAGCAGAACTTTATTAAATTTTCATTAATTTATCATTATTATGAACAATCTTGTGTTTCTATTTTTCCGGGTGCTGGCTGTCTGCGTGCAGTGTTGTTGCCATCCCTTCTCCACTCACCCCTTTTACCCAAAAGAATGTCTTACGCTTGAACAAGTCGCACCCCTGCCACCCTTTTAAATGCCAACATTTTCGGTTTAAATCCATATTTTGTACATTTAATATTCAAATTTGAAATTATTGCGTTTGAAGATGGCTTAATGAGTAACTAAGATTCTCAGATGAAAATTAATGGCTTAAATGAGATGAGTCAATACAATTGCGTTTGCACTTCCGGTTTTATGGGTGAATGCGGATCACAATTTATTAATGCATGGGATGTGATAGACGTGGCGGCGCGGTGTTTCATAAATTCACAAGCATTTGCAGCAAGGACGATAAATGAGAGAAATTAAATTACAATAATAAATGGAACCTTGTCAATGAATGAAAAATTTATAGCAAATTAATTAACTCAAAGGTAAAACCGGATGATTGCAATTACGAGGGTTATTAATTTCGCAAGCCTAAACCGGGTAATTTCATAAAGTGTAATGGCAGTTTTTTTTTTAATGAAATTTTTCAAGAAATTACATTTCATTTTAAGATTTCATTTAACAATTAGTTAAAATGTCTGAATTTTATTTTTTTATGAAATAATTCAAAAAATATTAAAATTTATAAAAAGAGTTAACGAATTTGTTTTTAAACACCATTTTAGCTGATTGACATCGAAACTAGGAATGGATGCAACCAATTCGCATCAAGATTAATAAAACACCATGGATTTTCAATATGGCTTTTTGAATTTACAATCATTTTGTGTTTAATTTTTGTAGAAAATTTAATATTACATATTTGAGTTGAAGAATTAATTAGATAAAAACATTTCGTAGGAACGATTTCAGTTTGCCGGCGAACGTTTTTTCGCCATTCAAGTTCATTTAGAGATGCAGGTCTCAAAGACAAGAGAGTCATATTTATGAAACAGAGTCAGAAAGTCGGAGTCCAAAAAGAAGAAACCTAATAGGCTTAAACCTATTCGCTTCAGGCTTCAAGATTTTATTCCTTAATAGTTAAGTGTTAAGAAAATTTGGATGTGGGATTTTTAAATAATATTCTTGGCTTGACGGAACACTCTCGATCGAAAGAACTTGAAGTAAAAACTATTTTTTTAAAGGAAAGTGTCGATATCTTAATATTTAATTGTGGAAGAATGCTGGAAAAATATTGATTTCGCTTTATAAAATTTATAAAATTTTGTAAAACTGTTTTTTTCGGTGATGTAATTTTTTGCGGTTCAAAAAATACTTTAAAATATGTTCTTTTCTTGATAAGGGAAACGATTCTCTACAGAAAATTGAGATTTTTTTGGTTTTCAACAATATTTTATTTTTGTTTTACTTACAAGAATAATAATTTCTTTTAAAATTTGGGACATTTCAACAAATATCATAGAGTTTACTATCTACAATAATATTTTAATTAAATATCAAGACCGATTAAAGATTCATTCTAAATTTTAAAGGAAAGAAACAATCATTAATCTTTAATTTCTTTATTAATACCCACTGCATTTAAAGGACTCTTTAAAATATAAAAAAAACAATCATCTTTTAATTTCTTCTAATTTAAGATTAGGTAAAGTCCTTAATCTTAAGTCAACAAAAAAGAGAACCTTAATAATAAGTCAAGGACAAATCATTTATATATAGATATTTTTAATCTGTGTTTAAAGAAATTATCCTTATTTGAGACTGTTTTAAAAATTTAAGTTTTTCATCATTAAGTCTTAAATATTAACAATTATAATTATTTTTAAATTAGTAATACATAAAAAAAATCTTCCATTTTTTAATAAAAGGGTCCACAAAAAAAACATAAATTTTACTAAAAAAGGACTGCAATTTCAGTTCATTTTAAATATAAATAAAACATGTTATCAATCATTTTTAATCCTTTATAACGTGATGTCTTCCACAATCACAAAAACAATCAAAAGGATCACACTTCCACCATCACAATGATTGAAACTGTATGAGCACGCAATCGTATCAGCACGATGTAATTAAAATTGAGTCAAGAGCTGCAAGGGATGAATCGGGTTTGTTGTCCTCACAAAAATAACAACAGTTAACACACATTAACCTTATGATTTATGCGCAATCACGGTCTCCATTTCCCTGCGATGTGTGCAACCACCACCACCGACTGGGAACACACAAAACAGAAAATGTTGTGAATTGTTTCTGTACGTCGAGTGATTGTTATTATTATTTCGCCACTTTTGTTTGTCTGAAAATTGTGAAATGTGTACCAAAGAATGACGTTGACGAATTCGCGTCCCAGGCAATGGGGGGGGGGGTTCCATAATTAATGCAAACATTGCCGCAACGCACATTCAGGAATATTAAATCCATCCAGGAAAATCCAGGGAGCCGGTTTGATAAAGCAGCAGCAGCAGCATTTGTTTGTGCAAGCAATAAAAAAAGTGCATGCACCCAAAATGGGGGCAAGCATAAGTCAATGTGTTGCCCTCGTTATGGAAATGCATTCACCAAAAATATGACCGTGAGTCATTGCACTATGATAACAACTTAAAAAGACAAAACCAATTCAATTACCGAGCCCCCCGGGCCGCTTTTTGCGGTGCAATGTCATTCAATGTCGAGTCCGCAGTGTGGTTAAACGACGCGCGGGAGGCCATATGGCCACGCAATTGCCATCAACACCCCCACGCAAATGTTTATCCAGCGTGTGTGTGCATTGTGCTGCAATTCAAGTGCATTGCACATTATGTGCATTATTAATTTGCAACCATTAATGTCAATGTATTCGATTATATTTGGCAATACGAAATGCGTTTGTTTCAATTATTCAATTTATTATGGCCAGCAGTTCTTTAACCGCTTGCATTGCTGTAATGCAGTGCAGCGAGTGGTCGCACATGTCCACGTGGCACAAGTGCACGTTGCACTGCAATGCACTGCACCGCGTCATATAATATGCGAACATCTCCCGCGCTAATGGACTTTACAACCTTATGATAGCGGCCGCAGCGCACTGGTCACAGCAGCCCTCTCCACAACAACTGGGGACTGGGGGGACTGGGGTGGTTTTCCTGCACAGTGCATGTTGTTTTAATTAATTAATTGTGTGCTCTGTGTGTGTGGGGATGTGACTCATGAGCTGTGCAGCCCGTGCAAGTAAAATGTTTTTGTAAGCTTTCTGACTATGATAATGTGCATTCCCGTTGCACTTTGTGTACATATGGCCACAAGTACTGATAGTGACATCATGCACCAATTGCAAATTGATGGTAAATATGGTTGTTTGCTTTTTGGAGACTTTATCCCTACCCCCCACATTGCAAAGGGCGGAGTGGGTCCGCCAACTCAGCGCGCCCACCCCACATTTTCATGAGCTGGATTGGCGAATGTTTGCGGAATGTGTGCGGACGTTGAGTGTATTTACTGCAAGCACTGTACTTGATGTAGTCCCTTTTAGTAGTCGTACTTTGTAGCATTAATTTCCTTCGTTGTTTTTGTTGTGGTGGTTGGCGGTGCCTATTTGAAATGAGCTGAATTTATTGAAATGCAAAGTAGGCCATGATATTATTGATATTGATGCAGTTGTTAACCGTTTTGTTTGTCATATTTAAAAAAAAATATTTGAGTTTAAAAAGTTCATTATTAATTTAATGTGTTTCACTCATACTCATACTCAAACAAATACTCAATTCCTCAGTAAAAGTCATGTTTTCAAGGTAGGATTCCGCATTCAAGGTCAAGTTAGTTTATTGAAATAATATATTAAATGTCTGTCCTGATAAGAACTCAACGGAGTACATTTCCACTATAAACACATAATTAATTACAGCGTAATTCAAATAATCTTGATCTTTTAAGTCTATATAAGAATAAACTCATATTTTACCCACATTAACGATCCAATCATCGCGTAGACATTCCTCAATGGAAACAAGTTAATATAAATGACTTACAAGCCTCACATCGACAATGGACACCTGTCAACAGCGCATCGTCCCTACTACTCCCTGCACTGTCCTATTCGAGACGCATTCCGCCTCCAGCAACACTTGATACACTCCGCAGTTCGCCTGCTATATCAGTAATTCAGAGCGCGTCCGCACAAATCGTCGTTTTTAAATGTTTTAAACAAAATATATTATATTATAAAAAAAAATCCACAACGCATGATGTAAAATAAAAACACTGAACATATCGACTTTCCACATGTGCAGGATCGAGTGAGCCTCAAATCATATTTAATCTATTTGCATACATTACTGGCCCAGTGCATAAATCGCCGCAAGCTTTGTGCTGCAGTATTGATGGGCATTCTCAGTGGAGTTAGTTGAGGAATAATAAAAAGAATGCGATAATAATTCATATGTGCAATATAATTTAATATAATTTATTCTGAGCTGTTGTTAAAACATGAAACAATGTTTTTGCAGTCGGACGCATCCTTATGTGGTTTTTAAAATAAATTTGAATTCCTCTATTTAATTTATGAATTTATTTTAATTTTATGAAAGAAAATATGGGAATTAATTTGCTCAATTGGAATTCAAATTATCACAATTTTAATGATTTTGTTTGTGTTTAATAATCTAAATATGTTTTGTTTTGTTAAAAAAATCTGTTCCTTACGTTATTTCGTTAGGAAAAGCAGGCTAGGCTTTATAGCATGAGTCAGGCCACTCAGGCCACTCAGGCTAAGCTGGCAGTCTGTGTCAGGAACCGCAAGAAAGGCAAACAGCGAGGATTTGAGGTAATACCGGCTAGGAGTTCTGGCAGCCAACGTCGGGAATTTCATGCCATTGAATTGTTTCACAAAAGAAAGGTCTTAATTAATCTAAACCAACTTTTTATTTGTTTTGATGCATTTTTTAACCTTAAAAAATGACCTTTAAAGACCTTTAATTTTAAGTGTTTTATTTCATACTTTTTTAGTATTTAAAAGTTTAAAAAATAATCTCCTTGAATTTAAGCCAAGATTATAATAACAACTGAATTACCCAAAATTCAAAAGAAATTAAAGGTTAATTGGTAAATATCCTGCATCTATGCAATCCGAATTTTAAATCCTTAAGTTATGTAAATTTTATTGAGTTTTTCCTAATTTAATTTAAGATTTTAATTCAATGTCATTTAACCATTCTGGCCTTTAAATAAGCTACCATTTTACTGAGATTGACAAAACTTTAAAAACAAATTGACCTTGAATTTTTAGATAACCTGCATGAATTAACGCCAGCTAAGCTGGCAGCCAGAGTCAGGATAACTGCATCAGGAATCGCAGTCTAGGCAGCATGCCAGACAATGCAGGATGTTCAGACTGGCCTTTGTCAACCTAACCTTTGTTGCCTGCCTGAACGTGATGTTAAAAAGAATAATTTAATTTAACCTGTCGTTACCATCAGAGAATAATGCCCCATTTTCTTTTGAAGTTCAATTCCGATTTAAATTCCTATCCAAACGATTAATTCAAAGGACATTACTCGGCCACCTAAACACCAACACACGAGCATGACATGTGAGAGACCACCCACACACACACACACACACACACACACACACACACACACACACACTAACCATTTAAAAGCAACAGTCAATGGACATTTAATTAAAATCCTTTTGAGTCTGTCGCACTTGACCATACCCCACCCCCAAACCACCCTTCCTTTTCTACATTTGTGTGCGATTCATTTTTACACATTCGCTTCGCTTTGAGACTTGAGTTCTCCTTTGTTGGTCATCCCTGAACAAATGGACCTCATTCCAATTGAAATTGTGGCCGCCACATCAGTGGCACTGGTGCCACAATGAAGTGCTGAATAAAAAGGCGACACACTGGGTGAATGTGTGAGTGTTTACCTTTTTGATAGATGAAGGTGGGGTGGGGGTGAGCTGGTACATTGAGTTTCCATCACCTCAATTTTCATTTGAATTTGTACGTAATATAAAGAGTTGGTGCCACATTGTGGGAGAGTGTTTGTGGACTGTGTTAAGATGAGGATTTGTAAAGTACTGGTGATTGGTGAGGGCGTTTTGACTTATTTTTCATAAAGAGTTGCATGATTACAAAGAAAATCATTTGGTTTTCAGGCTTTTATGACAAAAACAGAGATGGTTTAAAGGCTTTGTTAATAAAGGGGTAATGTCCTTTTCTATTTTATAAATGATTTCCTAGAATAAAATAGTTCAGAATTTTTAAAAATCCTTAAAATTTGACTTAACACTTTTTGATTTAATTTTTGTTTAAAATTTCATAAAGTAAATTGATTTTCCTTTGTCGATCTATGAAAAAAGGACCTCTTGTTGAATTAAAACACACATCGCACATAATTCAAATCCTTAGAGATGTTTCCAAGAAACAACAGCTCACCCTTTGCACAAGAACTTTGCTACAAATATTAAATTAAGGTGGCAACCGCTTCCGCGTTTTCCCAATTTACAATATTCCTCTACTTTCTACCAACTCCTAGCAGTAATTCATAAATTCTGTGCATATGCACACTAATTCATTATTAATATCCATTCCTGTCTTTGTTCTCGCACTCAAAAATTTTAAAATTGAATAAAAGGGAGCCACCGCACGCTGAAAGTGGAAACAACAAAGGCGAGAACGTTCGCAATTTCAACGAAAACTTTTCCTGACAGCATTTTTTTTTGTCGACTTGCTCTACACTTTTTGGGGAGTAACATAATATGCATAAACTCGCACTCGCACACACACACACACACACCGTCAGCCGATGATGGATGATGGATTATGCTAATGACAAATCAAGTTTGCTCAATTGGTGTTTGTCTTCGTTTTATTTATATTTATTCTCACAATGCTGGATATGAACACATATGATGAAGTCTGGCGGGCGCTGCTTCCACAGCTCGCATAATATCTGCTGAGTGACGAATGACAAGGGTTGTGTGCGCATGCAGAAGTGCCACAGATAAGTGAATGAGATTCGGTGTGGTGTGACTCTACACCAACAACGCAACGCAACGCAACGTACAGTTGAAAGCAATGTGATGGAGTTGAAAGTGTGCACAGCTTGGAATTATTGATTGTGTATGGATTTGAATGTAACGAAATCTAATTAGAGGCTATTTTTGTGCGAAGGAGTGAACGATTCATGATTGATGATTGGGTGTCGTTGGTTATTAGTTGAAACATTTTTTGTAATCTTGACTGAATTCAGTTGAAGAAAGATGTGAAAGTAATTTAAAATAAAAAGTGTTGCAATTTAAAATTATCCAAAAATGATAAGAAACATTTTTATCGATTTGCTTCGTCCTTAAAATATTTATATTAAAGATTAAACTTGATTTGAGATTAAATTAAAATTGTATTTTTATGACATTGAATTGTTTTACATTAATGCAAGGTTCTTACTTATTCTAAACAAATTTTTTATTGGTTAAAGGATTTTATGACTTAAGACCTTTAGTTTTAAATATTTTATTTCATCCTTTATTACTATTTGAAAATTTAAAATAATTTAAAATCTTTGTATTTTCATCTTGGTTATCATATTAACTGAATTATGCAGAACTTAAAACCAAAATGCAATTAAAATTTATTTTCATCCTGAAGTTATGTAAATTTTATAGAATTTTGATATTTCAAAACATTTTATAGTCTTAATTTTTAAAATCAATGACATTTTAATGTTGACCTTGAAATTAGCTGAAATTTTTACTGAGATTGACAAAACTTTAAAAACAAATTGACCTTGAATTTCGCTGACCTAAGCCACATTTTAAATCCTTTTTTTCTAAACAAAATAAATTAAGTTCAACAAGGACTAGTAGTAAATAAAATTAACTTCTTCCTTTAATTTTTTTTTAAATTTAAAATATCCTGCAAATATGCAATCGAAATTTGAAATCCTGAAGTTATGTAAATTTTATTTAGTTTTTCAAGTTTATTAAGACAATTTTCTTAAAATAAATCTTAATAAAATTGACTTAATAAAATTGTATTTATTTTGACCTTGAAATAATCAAATGTTTTATTGAGAATAACGATATTTTAAAATTAAATTGACCTTCAATTTAACTGACTTAAGTCGCATTTTACATCAATCTTTTTCTTAATAAATTAAATTAAGCTGAACAAGCTCGTATTAAATAAAAATAACCTTTAAATTTAGATTTTTGACCTTGAAATAATATTGATTATCAATTTCGGCTTAATTCTTGAATACAACATAATTTATTTAAGTGAGTTGTAGTTTAGATGTCCTTCATAAACTCTGATTGTCTTCAAATAATCAAAATATATTTCCCTAAGTGTCCTTGGGGCACATTTTATTAATTAGTAGTTACACACTTTCCCACAGGTGGCGCTCAATAATTTTTCAAAATACACTTAACAAAACTATCTTCTTTTGTAATACAAAATGTTCGCAAAAAGGACTCATCAAAGGATGCAATAACATTCAGACAAACATTCAATGCAAAGGAGGGTAAAAAAATGCAAATTATTCACCGATTACCATTCATCCAACTCTACCCCAACCCCCATCATAACCATAAAATATTGACATATGTCGTCAATATTTACAATGAACGTTGGAAAAACGCACGAACATCAATACAAAAATGCCCTCCTGCAACAATAATCCACACAACATTCCACGCGTCGCACAAAATGCGAACAAAAGAGTGGAACAAAACTGATTACTGGGAATAACATGCAAATCAGATGAACCGCAAAGACAATTTATCAAAAGCATTTTTGCGTTAAATCGCTTTCAAAATTTAAAAACGCATCACGTTGAAGCAACAACAAAAAAAAATAAATAAATACGCAAAAAAATGTTTGCAGGATGAAAAATATGACAAAACAAATACCGCATGATGATGCATCAATATGTACTGAAGAATTTATTTATGCGCCCAACACAAACGCACCCCCACCCCCTCCCCGTGCATTTTCATCCCTCATTCGATTGATACAGTATAAAGCGGTGGAATACCAACAAATTTTTTTTTATTATTTTCCAAACATTTCCTGTATGGATATCGAAAAGCTATTTAATATTCAAAAGTGGGACTCGCAATTGTAAGTGCTGCAGCATGAAAGTGGCATGTAACACCGTGGAATCTGTACAGCTACGTGCAAGGAAGGGGAACTCAACGCGCGCTGATTGCTCTGCTAATCCGAATGGAAAAAAAAATGGACTTTTTTGTCGACATGCTGAAGAATGATCATTCAAATTTTGATGAATTGGCGATTTTGAATAAATCTATGGAATAATACAAACACAGTATTTCATTGCACGCGGGCAAATCAATCCATCTTCTTGGGTGTGTTTGAGTGAGTGCCTTGTGCAGTCGGAATAATCGCACCGCACACAAAAACTCTACAAAGTTATGAAGCAATGAATTCCGAAAAAAGGTACAGCGCAGCGACGATGATGTTTCACATTCGATTGTTTTGGAATTGGTACAGAAGTCAAACAGGAAAAGGGGAGAACTGACACCCCTTAATATGAAAATGTCATAATAAAATTGGGAATGCTGCAATTTCAGTGACATTCACACAATTCCAGCACCTTGTTCCCCTGCCTCATTGTGCATAGAACATTAACGCATTGCGTCTGTAATATAATTTTTATCAATGCACCGTCATGATGTTTTCATTTCTATTGATTGTCGACAACACCCATTATCTTGTTTTATTAATCATAAAAGTATCATGTCGAACAGAGTGTGTGAATTCCATGGAACCCAAACATGACAATGTCAGGTTTCTGTACTTCCTGGTGGGGAGATAAAAAAGGGGAATGGTGTTTTGGTTATTTCTTTGTGTAACGTAAAATAAATGAAATGGTTTCCTTTCCCCCATTCATCTTCTTCATCCCCTAAATCCAGACATAATAATAATTGTGTCAATTCCTTGCTTTATCCATATTTTCCTGAAATATAATAAAAATTTATTGCGCGAAAACAAAGTTACAAGGACGACAGGTTTTTGTTGGACAGCTTTTGACACCCCCCATCTTTTCTTTTATTTCAATGCGATTATTTTTGCAAGGACGACTTCCCATCAATACATTTCGGACTTTAAGTAAGCAAAAAGGACACTAAAATAAGGAAGCATTGAAGGGAAAATGCCGACAATCACACTCCGGACTAATCAACTCGATCACAATAACAATAATCATAAATATAAAGACTAGCTGCAGTTGGGAGAGTTAATAACTTTCATGAATCATATTTTTACACCTCTAAGCTCATCAGCAGTAAAAGGTATAAACGGGATGTGTCACACACACTTTATGACGTATGTGAGAATTTATGGTTGCCACATTTTGTTTTAGGGCTTGCGTGTAAAACCTTATTCTTGCAGCGTGTGTGGACATCCGGAATGGGAGATTAGATATAGTGGACTTTATATGCATTGCACTCGACTGAAAGTTATTACACATTTTGTTATGGTGTTTTTGCAGTTCAAGAGTTGATTTTGTTGGGTTTTTGGCTTTTATAGAAGTGACTTTGTTATATTGTTTTTATTGGAATTAAGGGAAGTAAAAATAATAAATACAAGCGCAGTAAAATGAAATGAATACTTTAGTTATTTATGAAATGTGTGACACCTTGTTGTCTCAATGGGACATAAAAGTTGTGCACACATTTACTCTTAAAGGATGTGGCAGTCGTGGATTTAAGTCATCTTTTTATTTGCTACTTAATTTATCAAGCGACTTAAGGAAATGTTCACAATTAAAATTGGTTTTCAAAATTAATACCTCGAAAACCTTTAGAAATTTTTTATAAGCCCAAAAAAGGATAATTTTAAAAATTCAAATCAGTTACAATATTCAGGACGATTGCAATTGTTCACCACCCAATCTATTAAAGAATAAGTCTTCAGCAGTTTAAATTCTTCTCCAAATTTCTTTCTAGAAAATTTTTCTTTCACCACGAAATATTACAGTTGAAAAGATTTCCAGAAAACAACGTATTTAAGTCAAGGATTAATGGTTTATGTGTCCGAATCTTACGTTATACAAATGTAGATTAAAATATTACATCAAAAACAAAACAATTAAAAAAAAAGGCAAATTTTTTCATGAACCGCGTTTTTTTCACGTTTTATTTTGCAACTCTTTATTATTAAAAACTTAGCTGCACTAATGAAAATATGTAGCTGCCGATTTGAGCGTGAAGCAAACTCTTTCTTTTATTTGGATCATCACAGGGTGTGTTTTTTAAGGGAACCGGATTATTTTTTTGATTAATTATAAAAAAAAGATTTTTTTTTGTTTCGGCGATTTTATGTAAATTTCAATTTTCACCATTTCTTTTGGAAAATCCTTTTCTTGAATCCGTCAAATAGCCTCCTTAAGAAGCTATACACAAATGAACCCTTTTTCGTTGTTTTCCTGACCTTTAAGAATTTTTTTTGAGAAACTCAGGCTTGTTTTTCATCGTTTTCCTTACCTTTTTTAAATTGGATATTTTTTGGCTTTTTTATTTAATTTGTTGGCTCTATGTTATTTGGAAATTGTATTGGATTGTTTAATAGAACTTGAAGCAAAGGATTATCACAAAGAAAAGTCAGGCTAAGTCAAGTATTGTGAACGGGAGACCAGTCGAAATCAACATTTTTCGATATCAAAATAACAGAAGTTCTTCATTAATCAGACAACAAATTTTTTTAATTTAAATTTAATATTTTGTAACGCACAAAAACACCCTGTATTTTATTTATTTAATTAATTTTTATAATTTATCACAATTCAAATATGAGGAAGGAGTGAAATTAAGGACTTAAAAAAACAATTCAAATAAATTACTGGTCTATTTTTTACAAAGTTTCCTAAATGAATGCAGTTGATTTAATGCGATAAAAAAAACAATATTCAAAAAATCCCTATTAATTGACTTTAGATAAGTCTTCCCCCAATTTCCCTCCCAACAATAAACACAAATAAAACATAAACCTTTACAAGTTCTGAACCATTTCATTCTCCATGTACACTTACTCTATAATCAGTGTAATCACCTTTTCCCATCACACAATCTCCCATACGATGTGCAATGTGCATCCACACAATTCATTTAGATGCATAGAAAATTAATACTAAGCCCTTCCCCAGACGCTGTGCTGCGCTGCTGAATGCATCATGATACACGATGCATCGCATCTCCTGTTATCTAAATACGAATACACATCACTCAACATGCCTTGCATATGCATTATCTGCCTCTTAAATACTTCCACATCCGCCAAAACGTTGAACTCGCCTCGTCGGCTTACATTGCCCGCGTATGCAGACAACATTTTCCAACATAATATAAGTACAAGCGCTGTGCACAAAAGACTTGCATCTCATTCAAATGCAATTGCTTTCAGAAAGTTTGCATTCACATTTGAGCAAAATAAAAATGAAAATGTGCTGCATCCCTTTCACCTCGTGCATCTTCAATTGTACAACACTTTAACCGCAATGCACGCGAGGTGAAAGGTCGCCTCAACCACTTTCCTGCCCTCCATCCTTCCCTTCCCCCATTTCACTTAATATGCATTTCATTGCACAACACAAAAGCATCAAAATCTCAATGAACAGTGGCGTTGTTGTTGATGATGGTAAACGCGCGGTAGCTGAGAACTCAGTTTAAATACGTGGAACCGGTGGGCAAAATATTGTACAAAACTGTGGTTTGGTGGGATGCACGCGGAGGAGCAGTGAAGCTGCATCGCGTCACTCTGCACCATGATAATATAGAACAACCATCACCACCACCACCACCACCACAAGTCCCCGTCGCACCACCAAAAACCGAATGCACGCAATTCGCATCACCCCACCAGGATCCGGACTCGACTCTCGTCTCTCCAAAGCCAATTGGTTTTTGCATTCAGCGATGATTTATTTTGATTATGTGCGCTGTGTATCTGGCTGATGCTGGACTCTATGTTTGGACTCCGAAGCTGCATTGTTTCGCATGAAACGATAACGTAATATTATTGCATATTGCACTCAAATCCAATTAACCGATAACAATGAATTAAGAGAGTTGGATACGCAAATGCTTTATGTAAAATGCATAAATGTGTGTTGCGTGTGTTGATGTTTGTGTGTGTGTGTGTGTGGAGAAAGCAATCTCATCAATGTTGCTTTCGCTGCATTGAATTTCAGCATTTCCAATACACCAGATAACCATAAATCGCCCGGTTTATCCAGTGGAGGAGCAAAAAAATTTGTATTTCAAAATTATCTGTGCGAAGGTCCTTGTTGTTGTTGTTGTTGTTGCTCGCACTAAAACCCGAAAACGCAACGGTACATATGGGATGATGACTGCCGAAACGCATTAATATAGTGTGGTGGCGTGCAATGCAGGACATAATACAGCGGCCGTTGCAATGGGTGGTGTAGTGTAGTCCCTTTTGTGTGTTAGACAAATAGAGGTAAAATAGAGGGATGGCTTCGTGCATTTATCAGTGGAATAATGCTTGTCAGTCGATTGCATTCCGATTTATTTATTGTTGGATTTGAGAGAGGGATTTGCTATTAAGGGTAGTTGATCGATGTGTATTTAAAATAAGGATTATTGGAATTTTGGAAAGGACGAATTTAAATGGGATATTCTGGAGAGCAAGTAATCATGTTTGGAAGTCGAAAATTGATAAATTTGAATTGGTAACTTACATTATGTAAAAAGAAATTGTCAATGTACAAATTCATTAGGTTTTAACCTAAAGAAACTTGCTTACTTAATTAAGAAGACATCGAGAATGTGACCATAAATATGGTCATTAAAATTACCAACTGAAATATCAAACTACTTTTAAGAGTTTCTAGTTTCAGGTACATCCATAATTTTCAAGGATTTTAAAGATCATGTTTGGTTTTTTTAGGAATTTTACTACTTCCTTGCATTACTGTTTTGGAATGGAAAAAACTTCATCAAAACCAGAGTTTGTGGCGTTATAATTCGGTCCAGGTCTTGGCCTGACTCGATAGGTCTTTCTTTACTCCTTATTTCTACAAAGGAAAAAGAACTTACCCCAGGTCATCGTCATTAATCTGATTAAATACCCAGCAGATCAAAGTCTCTGGAGTGAAATAGTTTTCACAAAATTTCTGCTGTTGTATCACTTATACTGCTCGTTGTTGTAAAGACTTAAATGCTGTCCTTATCTTCACATTTGTGGCTGTAAGTCCTTTGCAAGATTTTCCTTTTAAACGCGTTAATAAAGGAAAGTTCTGTTTTATTCAGTGTCCACGTCAGTAGTCCTGTAAGTAGCTAGTTCAAGGTAGTTCAAAAAAGTGATTAATTTTTCATCAAAAATCACTTAAGGAAGCATAAAGGAATCAATTTAAACTCTCTTATTTGCAAATCACGAATTTTTCAATCTTAAGTCATTATTTCATTCATTTTTTCCCTTTTAATAAAATAAGTTCTATCCACAGATCAAAGAAAAATCCTTAAAAAATCATTCACTTCCGCTGATCCTAATAATTTACTCCATTTTTATAACTCAATCAAAAATGGATTCCAGAAAAAACACTTAAAAATAATCCTGTCAGATTGTCACCCGACTTAAATCACCTTCCACTCTAAAATATGTGGAATCTCCTTAAAGGCAAGCTTATCACAATAATATCCTGCCATCGAATTCCAAAATACTTGTTGACCTTGAAATTGATTAAAATCCAAGCAGCCACGATTATTTGAAGCGCCACACTCACACTTCCACATTGGAAAAAGCATTTTACAAAACAAATAAACCAAAGCAAATCCCCTTTGCAGCATTTGTTTAAAGATGAGGGGTTTAAAGTTTCCATCTGCCAAGAACAATCCAAGAATCATCGGTAAAACAAACAAACAGAAACATTAAAAAATTAAAAAAAGACCCAAGTCGAGACAAACAAACAAAGGAAAGCAAAGGAAAATCGATACACTGAATTTGCAAAATAAAAGAAATGTTTCCGGATGAATAAATGTTTTAAAGTCGAACGCTGCCACCAACCAAATTTCTTCCCCCCCGCACCGTATTGCATTTAAATCGATGCCCTGAAGGTGTTATTGTTTAGCTTCCTTTACTTCTTCCTCTTCTCCCAAACTTCTACAGTTCTACTTCTTTATTTTCATCTCCGTTTCATCTAAATAAGCACAGTTTCGATGCAGAATAATCATTTGTGCGTGTATCCACCACACTCTTTATGTAGTTGGATTAAGTCTCCTTTTCAAGTTTCATTCTATGTTAATATTGCCTCGTTCTGCGGATGATCAAATCCGATTAGTGTGACATATTTATCTGGTGCGATGCGACCAGAAGATGCTATGGAGCATTCTGTTGCTTTATTCATTTTGATACAATAAATATGGGAGAACGATTTTTAATAGCATTCGTCGATTGACTGCCCAAATCCAGAAGGATGTGTGGTAAACAAATAAGGAAGAGGAGCCACCACAAAGAAGGTGAGGGAAATAATAATATAAAAGACTCAGTGATGGCAACAATAATTTGCAGCACACATTTGCGTCTGATTATTTAAATCAGTTGATATGTGTGACTGGTTGGGATGCATCCCAGTGGAATTGATTGTATTTCTTTGAATTGTATGGGAATCCTATTGAACCGCATTAAAGTGATTTGGCGTCGTCATATTACACGGTGAATAGTTATTCAAACAACTCACATGTTGAAGGGGATACTCTGAGGAAGGGGCAATGCCCCCCAATTCCAAATTTAGTTGAATTCAAGAAGCAATTGAAATGATTACATCGACATCACGCGATGCGCGTATTTTAGGAGGGATTGGTGAATCGTTTATGCTTCAAGATATTGGATAAATAAAACAAATAGTGAAATTATTTTAGCAGGAAACACAGGACGCAGTGTAAGGGAGGAGTAAATCAAAAGGAAAAGATATTGGAAGACATGAAAAATTGTTTTATTTGTACATTAATATTGTGTTTGTGTTTCCTTTTTGGCACATTTCATCATCAACGCGTTGTTTAAACAGAGGCGTGTTGTTGCTGGTGCTGCGTAAATTCCTCCCTCGTCAAACACAGAAAGAACAGGAAGGAACCTTATATTCGAATCTAATTAAGCACAAATTCGAAGGGCGGAAGATAAGACGCATTTCTGAAACCAAAACCTTGCAAAGTAAAATTATAAAAAAAAATGGTAAAAAAAAAAAATCGAAAGTCTTGCATATCATTTCGTTTTTATCAGTAAAAATGTCCTGCGACAATGAGACGATGTCACTTCATGGAATGGGTGTCGTCCTTTCCAGTTCTTTGACATTTCATCATAATATTATATCTGCAGCGTCCACAGCGTCAGCACAAGCTTTGTAAAAATCCAACAACAATTCGCAACAGGAAAAAAAAATCAGCCCAAAAAAATGTGACAACAACAACAAAAAAAAGGAAGAAAAACAGACACGAGGACGGTACATTAGGAACTCATTTATCATAAAATAGCGAAAGTTTCACTTCCTTCTTTCTTTGTTTCGTTCTCAATCTATCGTCTTTCGTGTTGGCTTTTTTTTTTGTGTGTGTGTCCCGGTGTTATTTAATTCTGTTTTCCATCTCGTTGACGCGGGAAAGAACCAAGGAGAAGCAACCAAAAAAAAAAGGAAGATATATAAATTATGAATAACAAACCGACCGCAGTGAGGGATGCTTCAAGGTATCAAATTGAAAAGCGGACGACAGAAAGATTAATGAAATAAAAAGTGTGGAAAAATTTTGCGGATGATAGCTGTGGTGGGCTGTGAGTAGCGGCTGATATTATGCTGATTCGTTACAAATATGTGTGTTGTGAAGAAGAGGGTGGTGTGGTTGCAAGGGATGCTGCTACATGCAGTCACCTCTTTTGGGTGGGACAGATAATCTGCGCCCATACTTACTTTTTTCCACAGCAACTCACATTCTCCTTCTTTTCCTTTTTTTTTTTGTGGGTGACAGTTTGACTTGTTTGCATCGTCAGTGAAAAGTTATTTCAAAACAAGGGAACTAAATGACGGATGATTCGGTGTTTGTGGCAATTGTAAAAGGGGCAGTGAGATGGTGGGAATTTACTTTGTGCTGCGTGGTCCCTGGAGGGGTTGACAATTTTTTATTTTATCTTTGTGCGGAATGAATACAATTTGGGATGTAGAAATTGGTTGCTAATTGGGTCAGTCGGAATGGAATTATTTGAAAGGCTTTAGTGGAAGCTAATCCCTTTTAACTAATAAAACAATTTAAGCAACTACACTCACTGGAATCGGCTTAAAACTACAGTTATACAGATGTCGCTTCTGTCACGGGGTTGAATCATCGCAAATCATTGAAAAATAAAACAAAATCTCATTAAACTAAATTTTCAATTTTAATTAGAACTCAAATTAGTTTTAATCCGATAAAAATTCTGCAAAAAAATATCTAACCAATCATCAATGGAGGAACAGAAAAAAATAGATCCCACCACGATTTCAAAAATCTCCACCCCAACTCTTAAAGCCGAAGTTTCTTCCCATAACATTAATATCAATAATAAAGAAGATGCATCACAACAATTAGAACAGTCGGTTGCAGACACAATTTTAAAAAGCTCTTCCCCCTCCCTTCATCAAACAACATCTAACATTAGAACTGTTGTTACAGATGAAGGAAAGATATTAGAACAAGTAGTTGAGGATGCGCTCTCTAAAAAAACGGATCAAAATGTGATTTCAAAAAAAACGGTTGAAGATGCGACTTCAAAAAAATCGGTTGAAGATACGACTTCAAAAAAATCGGTTGATGCCATTTCAAAAAAATCGGTTGATGCGACTTCAAAAAAATCTGGCCTCTCCCTTAAACCGGCAGTTTCTTACTCAAACATTATTACCATAGAAGGTGAAACCCATCCAGCGCCCGAGGTACCCGAAGAAGAACCGCGTCGCAAATCGAAAAAGAAGTTTCGTCTTCGGATGCCCAAAACCAAAAAAGGAAGCATTAGAAAGGGTGACACTTTGGCAACGTTTATTGGATCGAAACCCGAAAACAGTCAGGCAGCACATCGCTCTGTATTTTTGGTCTACAAATAATCACGCTTGTATTGAGGATTGAGAGACGCGAATTATCCACAAAAAAATTAATGGAAATTACAAGATAAATTTTAAAAAATGCAAAAAATCAAAATTATCAAAGTGCAATAATTTAATGCAGTCTTTCAATTTAAATTTTTTGAAGGTTTTTTTTTGAACATTTCTGTTTTGATTAATGAATCACCGAAGTGGAAGGAAACTTAAAAAAATTCTAAGAAGCAGATTGAGGGAGCAAAAACAAGGTTTTAATAATTTCAAAAGAATTGCAATTCCCAAAAATGCCCTGCATCAATCAAACTATTCAGAAGCTCGCAAATTTGGTTTAAAAAACACGAAGACGGATGAATTCTGTCCTCCTGTCGCCGCGTAATTAAATTAAATTAATCAATTCCTCAAAAACACCCAAAAAAATAACTCACCGTCATCTCAATCTTCAATTCCTTGCAAGAATTACTTCCCGAAATCCATCAAAACCCATTAATTTACTTAATATATCACTGCGTCTTTAAATATTCTCCTTTCCTTAAAATCCCACTACGTTATCGTTTTGCCCACATGCAGCCTTTCCTGCCCATCACGAATCCGCGCAAATTGACAGTGTGCGCAGTGCGCACTCACCTTACCAAGCATTGCGGTTAAATTCAGTGACATGCGCACAACACGCGTAACCCAACCGCGTAATTTAAATGCGACGCGCGCACATTTACGTTGCTGTGAGACACATTGCAGCATTTAATCGCGTGCCAAACGTACGGTGGTCACCGCAAGAGAACTTTCATTTTTACAGTAGCTGATTGCGGCCTACCCAAGAAGAGAATCTGAGCCATTCAGCCGCACAAGAATGCCACGAGGAATTGTAATGTAAAGAATTGAATTGATCTTGTTGATGTTTAATTGCTTTGCATTTAAAAACAGGCTGGTTTTAGTGCGGGTAGTTAATCGTAAAAGTGTTGAGTCAAAGCGGCACGGAAGAAATAATGCGTTTTAATGTAAATAAAACAGGAATTAGAAGGGAGGGAGGGATATGCCTATTTTTCAATATCCAGATTTTATTGAATTGTGTTTGCATTGCTTGGCTATCGCTGGGTATTAAAAGGTATTCAGCATTCCAAATGCTGAGGGAATTCCTTGAGCCAATGTTGAACTCATAAATAAATTAATCCGCGCAGCGTTTTATCGCACATTTGTTGGTAAAACAATCTACTTATTGAAGTGCTTATGCTGCAGCAGGAGGAAAAGGCTATGCAGAAGCACAAAATGCATCAATAGTGGAGGCACAAAAATGGTCAGTTGGATGGTGTTGCCGAAGAACCATAAGGCATTCCAATTGAATGGACCGTACGGATGCGGGATGCTATAAGGTGGTGCACATAATGAAACTGCGCCCGAGAGCGCTTAACACATCTCTCCGATCCGCTGCAGAAATGAAGCATTAAAAGCGATACACACTCAGTGTGAGATCACAAAATGCTTTTTGTTATACTTTATGGCGATTGATTTGCAATTATTGCATTTTGTTGTTTGTTGCGCTTTTATTATTGCATAAAAGTTTAGTTTAAGAGTGCAGTCGTTGTTGTTTTTAGTGCCTTTTATTGAGTTTGTCTTCGGACTCTTCCACACTGCGACTATTTAGCTCGATTTCTTAAGGTGGAAGACGCGGCACAATCAAGTTTGAATGTAAATAAATACACTTGTTGCTTAATCGCTGATAAGAAATACCATTAGCATTTTAAACGTGTCATTGCATTCGTTCTTTAATCGCGCATCACGTTGCACATTTATAAGTCTGTCTTCGGTGTGGTTCGTAAATTATTGTGGGTTGTCTTGCTTGTAAATATTTTAGTCTGCGTGGTTAAGCTTTATGTTTAATTGATTTCATCGACAAATAAAAATTTGCTTCTCTACTTTCCACTGTGTTAAGATTTTAAGCTTATTTTAAATCTTACTGAATCTGGCTGTGAACTTAGTTTATAACTACAAAGTAACCAACAATCACTGAGAAACAAAACCTAACACAAATTTATTTTCACTCAATATTCCGGAAGCACATTAGTAATTAGTCTGTTAAAAAAAATCCATTCCCCAAATTTTGATAATGCCGAAATCCCGAAAAACGTTAGCTGAATACATTATAGAAATGCGAGATAATAAAATTGAAAATCAAAATGCAAAATCAGAAAATCATGATGAAAAAGAAAACGAACGCACCATAAAAAATTTAGCGGATTACGTTTTACAATTACGAGGTAGAACAATGGAGACCCACGATGAAAAAGGACAACAACATCAAAGTCTCTTTTACACACCCGATAAAAAAGAAGAAAAACTCAAGAAAGCAGGAAACCTCGAAAGTGCAGAAAAACTGGACAAAGAACAAGAAAAACTCGATAAAAGTGCAGAAAAACTTGATAAAAGTCTAGAAAAACTCAACAAAAAAAAGGAAAAACTCGAGAAAAAAGAAGGAAATCATGATAAAAGTGTGGAAAAACTTGACAAAAAAGCAGAAAAACTTGATAAAAAAAAAGAAAAACTCGACAAAAAAGCAGAAAAGCTCGACAAAAAAGCAGAAAAGCTCGACAAAAAAGCAGAACAGGTAAAAAAAGACGCTAAAGATAAAGAACCAGTTGGATTGAAGCAAGCTGCTCAAAATATGCTGCCAGAATCAATAAATAGCAGTTTGAAGGATATTACTGGATTTTTTGCAGCAAAATTTGCAGAACAATCAAAATTATTAAAGTCTGTGTTGCATAAAGACGAACCTCAGCCGGATGTTGATGGAAATCCACCGAATTTGCAAAAGATGTTGGATGAGTATGCTTGAAATAAATGAGAATTTATTGTAGTTTTCTTTGTTATTTTATTTTTTAGAAGCATTCATCAAATTTTTTATAAGTTACTTTAAAATTGTTGGCTTAGTTTTTCCTTAAAATATCAATGATAAACTGGGAATGGATAGAAAAGGTTCTCCCAAATCCAAGACTAACTCAAGACTTTTTGAGAAGTAAGACAATTTAAAGCGATTCCTTGTAGTCTGTGGGAAATCCAGCAGAATCCCTGGTTGCATTTGAATGTAAATAAATAAACTTGATGTTTAGTCGGTGATATGAAATGCCATTAGCATTTTAAACGTGTCATTTCCTTAATCACGAACATTTATAAGTCTGTCTTCGATGAGGTTCGTAAATTGTGGGTTGTCTTGCTTGTAAATATTTTAGTCTGCGTGGTAAAGCTTTATGTTTAATTGATTTCATCGGCAAATAAAAGTTTGCTTCTCTACTTTCTACTGTGCTAAAAATTTAAGCTTATTTTAAATCGCTGAATTTGACTGAACTTGGTTGATAACTAAAAACTACAAAGTAACCAACAATCACTGAGAAACAAAACATTACACAAATTTATTTTCACTCAATATTCCGGAAGCACATTAGTATTAGTCTGTAAAAAAAATTCCATTCCAAAATTTTGATAATGCCTAAGTCCCGAAAATCTTTAGCGGAATACATTATAGAAAAGCGATACAATAAAATAGAAAATCAAAATGAAAAATCAGAAAATCATTACAAAAATTTTTTCTACACACCTGACAAAAAAGAAGAAAAAATAAATAAGAAAGAAAAGCTCGATAAAATTGTAGAAAAACTGTATAAAAAAGGAAAAAAACTCGACAAGAAACGAGAAAAGCTCAACAAAAAAGCAGAAAAACTTAACAAAAAAACAAAAAAAAACGATGAAAGTGTAGAAAAACTCTACGAAAAAGCAGAAAAACTCGATAAAAAATTGAAAAAAGGTGCTAAAGATAAAGAACCAGATGAATTGAAGGACGAGGTTCTAAAAATGCTGCCAAAACTAGATACTAGCAGTTTGAAGGAGATTAGTAAATTTTTGGAAGCGAAATTTGCAGAGCAATCAAAATTAGAAAAATCTGTAAATCCCAAGGAAGTCACTCAGCCGAATGTTGATCAAAATGCACGTAACAAAAAATCAAAGAAAAATGCTAAACCAACAGAAACAGTCGGAATAAAGGAAGTGGCGCAGCAAATGCCGCCAGAATCAGTAAATAGCAGTTTGAACGATATTCGTGAAGTTTCCACCGCAAAACTTGCACAGCAATCAAAATTGACAAAAGCTGTGAAACCTAAGAAAGCCATTAAGCAAAATGTTGATGGAAATGCACCTGATAAAAACCTAAAAAAAGGTGCAAAAGGTGCAAAAGGAAAAGAAGCAGTCGAATTGAAGGAAGTGGCGCAAGAAATTCCGCCAGAATCGGAAAATATCAGTTTGAATGATATTGGTGGACTTTTCATCGCAAAATTTCCGGAGCGACCAGAACTATTAAAGACGAATGTTGATGAATATTCACCGAATTTGAAAAAGATGTTGGATGAGTAAGCTTGAAATAAATGACAGTTTAATTTGGTTTTCTTATTTGTTCAAATGCGTTTACTTTTTAGAACCATTCATCAAACATTTTTTAAGCTACTTTAAAACTATTGGTTTAGTTTTTCCTCAAAACATCAACGATAAACTAGGAGTGGATAGAAGATATTCTCCCCAACCCAAGATTAACTCAAGACCCTTGAAGAAGTAAGACAATTTAAAGCGATTCCTTGCAGTCTGTTTAAAAGGCAGCAGAATTCCTGGTTGAGTTTGTTGTTCAATCGGTGATAAGAAATGCCATTAGTGTTTTAAAGGTATGTCATTGATTTCTCTGTTTAATCGCATCACGTTGCACATTTATAATTCTGTCTTTGATGTGGTTCCTAAATTATTGTGGGTTCGCTTTAGTCTGCTTGGTAAAGCTTTATGTTTAATTAATTTCATTGACAACTAAAAATTTGTTTCTCTACTTTCTACTGAGCAATGTTTTTAGCTTATTTCGAAATCGCTGAATATGACTGAACCTGCTTGATATAACTACGAAGTAACCAACAATCACTGAGAAACAAAACCTCACACAAATTTATTTTCACTCAATATTCCGGAAGCACATTAGTAAAGTCTGTAAAAAAATCCATTCCCCAAATTTTGAAAATGCCTAAGTCCCGAAAATCTTTAGTGGAATACGTTATAGAAAAGCGAGATAATAAAATAGAAAATCAAAATGAAAAATCAGAAATACAATATAAAAGCTTTTTCTACACTCCTGACAAAAAAAGAGAAAAAATCAATAAAAAAGAAAAGCTCGATAAAAGTGTAGAAAAAATTTATAAAAAACGAGAAAAACTCGCCAAAAAAAGAGAAAAGCTCAACAAAAAAGCAGAAAAACTCGACGAAAAAGCAGAAAAACTCGATATAAAATTGCAAAAAGGTGCTAAAGATAAAGAACCAGTTGGATTGACAAAAGCGGCACTAAAACTGCTGCCAAAACCAGATACTGGCAGTTTGAAGGAGATTAGTAAATTTTTGGAAGCGAAATTTGCAGAACAATCAAAATTAGCAAAACCTGCAAATCCCAAGGAAGTCACTCAGCCGAATGTTGATGAAAATGCACGTAATAAAAAATCAAAGAAAAAGAAAAATGCTAAACCAACAGAAACAGTCGGAATAAAGGAAGTGGCGCAGCAAATGCCGCCAGAATCAGTAAATAGCAGTTTGAACGATATTCGTGAAGTTTTCACCGGAAAAATTGCGGCTCAATTAAAATTAGCAAAACCTGCGAAGTCTAATAAAGGCACTCAGACAAATGTTGATGGAAATCCACCTGATAAAAAAGTAAAAAAAGGCGCGAAAGGTGCAAAAGGAAAACAAACAGTCGGATTCAAGGAAGTGGCGCCTAAAATGCCGACAGAATCGCTTAATATCAGTTTGAATGATATTAGTGGACTTTTCATCGTAAAATTTCCGGAGCAACCAAAATTATTAAAGTCTGTGAAGCCTAAGAAAGTCAATCAGCAAAGTGTTGTTGAATATGGACCGAATTTGCAAAAGATGTTGAATCAGTATGCTTGAAATAAATGAGAATTTAATGCAGTTCTCTTTTATTGTTTAAATGCGTTTATTTTTAGAAGATTGTTGGTTTAGTTTTTCCTCAAAATATCAACGATAAACTAGGAATGGATAGAAATGGTTCACCCAAAACGGAAGACTAACTCAAGACCTTTTGAGAAGTCAGACAATTTAAAGCGATTCCTTGCAGTCTGTGGAATAGCCAGCACAATCCCTGGTTGAGTTTGAATGCAAATAAATGCACTTGTTGTTTAATCGGTGATAAGAAATGCCATTAGTGTTTTAAAGGTGTCATTGGTTTCTCCTTTTAATCGCATAACGTTGCAAATTTATAATTCTGTCTTTGATGTGGTATCGAAGAAATGAAATGGTCTACGTTTGATCTGTTGGAATATTAAGTCAAACATGCGATCTTGTTAAGAACTCCACTGTCCACAGTTGTTTTAAATATTTTAGTTTAAGCTATAATAAAAGAATTCATTTTTACCAAGCTTCCCTTAAGTCCTCTTCAATTTAATTTGGTTTTGTGGTATTATTGAAATGCAGAATTTAATAAAAATTAAAAAACCTCATTCCGGAAACTCATTTCTCAAACAATATCGTCAATTTTTATGGCAGCCACATTAATTACAAGCCCCTGCATTGAAAAACGCGCACGCTACAACTAATCGCTCTAATTAAACAACCTGACATCTGTATCTTTCACTCAATTAATGATGAAGCTATCATCGTCCGCATTGTCAGCACTATTCAGCAATTGGATTCACTTAAATACCCAACCCAGGCAACATTTAACATCCATTTAATCACCGGGGCCGCAGCGCAGGTGCCTTTTTTTCATACGCACGGTATCAGCATTGAGTCGAGTGGAGCCCAGGCGCTCACGTTCTTATCGGCGGACTCTATCAAATAAATGTGCGATTAATAATGAAAACCTAAAAAATTGATTCAAACTGCAAACAGTATGCAGCGTGTATGTGTTTATCCTCAATTACAGGCAATTTCTGTCTCCTCGTAAATAAGGTAGCCGTGTTGTTTTTTTGCACATGCGGGTAGAGGGATGTTTAAAACAAAACCATCCGAGTTTAATGGCATTTTATGTTTCGGAAAAATGAGAGTGGTTGCAAAATGCAGCAAAAGCATTTTTGGCTGTGCAAATAATAGAGGGCAGTTTGTGGTGATCAGGGCCAGGGAAATGCGGTAGTGAAATGAAAGGGCTTAAATTTGAAGCGATTTAAATGTTAAAAGGGATTTAAGAAGATTTGTTGTGTGTGTTGTTAACCGAAAACTATAATTTAAGTTCTGAAAGAATCAAGTTTTTTATTTATTAAAACAAACAAAATTTTTAAAAAATTAAATTTTTTTTATTAAAAATTGACTTTAAGTGACTTAAAACAATCCAAAAAAATTACACAATATTAATAAAAGTCGATTTACGTATAATTAAAGTAATAACCCAAATAAAAACTTATGCTATTTCGGTTCAGGCGTATTTAGGAGTTTTTTTAGACCGGCTTAAGTCAATGATGGTCGATATTTTGTTCAAAACAAAGTAAGATTAAAGGTTTACAAAAAATGGCTTAATAAAGGTAACTGTAGGATCAGATAACAATTGGTTTAAATGAAGTCTTAAGGGCTTAGGACCCGTTAAAACTTGTGAAGCTTCAAGATGAGAATGGTCATAAAGACTTTTTGCAAATTTTAACAAAAATATTAAGCTTTCGGGCCCTTTTTAATAATAAATTATTTTATTTTCTAAATTCACAAAAGAAACATTTTTAAATTCTTCTTGAGCACCAAAATAAGGTTCAGGAAGAATTTCAGGAAGTTATTCCCACCCTTGGCTTTACTATTTCTGTCCAGTTAATCCACTTCTATACTCAACTTATGCTTTTTTGAGCTTTTCTTCACTTCCAAGTTCAATCAATAATTCCGTTGAAGGATCTGAAGAAAAATGCTTTAGAAATGAATTAAATAATGTAAGTAGAATTCATTAAAATGCTTATTTAATTATTGTGTCTTCGTTGCCTTAAAAATTAAAAAATATTAGATTGTAGAATTGAGGTCCCCTACAAAGTTAAAAGTCTTTTAAAAAAAATTAATTTTATCAATCAGGCTATCCTCGAAAAGTTAACCCTATAAAAGCCACAAATTTTTTTCTAGCTAATCCGTCGATTGTAATGGAAAGATGTGGAGTTTATCTTCAATTTAAGTTTTAAACAAAAAATGTGGGGTCAAAAATGTAAAATGGGGTTAAAAATTAAATTTTAAGAAATCCGGTTTCATTCAATAAATTCGACACTTAATAAGTAATCCGGAAGATCGCTGATAAGATAACTACTGATGGAATACATCAACTTGTTTTAATCTTAATTGGATAAACGCAAGAACATTTATTTAAAGTTCTCTTTCAAATAAATATTGTAGTCTTAATTCTTTCCATTCTAAATTTTTTTTAAATTCAAATCACCAAAAATCAAAAAAAAAAATCTTTTTAATCCATAAAATCTCTTAAATAACAAAAGATATTTTACAAATTAATATTTCATGCTGTAATTGCATGTTAAATAAAATGTATTCCAAATAAAAACCACTTAAACAAACAATTAATAATTTTACATTCCAAAAAAAAAAATAATTGTAATAAAATTCCTCTGAACTCCAATAAACCCTGTCGGCACATTCCTTTGTAATTAATTCATATAAAACAGACACCAATGGCCTCAACCACAAACCACAAAGTAATTGACATAAATCATTTCAATTGAAAGCGGTGGGAGGATCCAAGATATCATTCAAAACCGATTGATTCCATCGTAATTGTTCTCACAAAAACACAAATACCAACACTCTGAATTGTGTTGTCTTCACTCAAAATGTCTTCAGAGCTTCTCGTTGTTTCCATCCACGTTGAGTAATTTAACAAAAATCCACACACAACTCCGCACACCGTCAGTAAATAATGGAAATCAATCGTCGTTGTCTCGCGATATATCCATTTTGATGTTTTGATAAAAAGAATGATTATTAAAACCTGGCACAAGGCGGTCGATTTGAATTGAATTGCTGGCAGGGATTTCGCTGTGTCACGGTCGGACGAAATGGGGGAATATAATGCGTTTGGTGTCTTTGTGCGCTTCACCAGAATAGCGCCGAGTTCATGATTTGTGTAAGAAGCGTACCGACACAGTTCAGTTGGTGCTGACCTCCACATATTGATGCAGCCTTTTGTGTCGGCAATTGCACATCAATTGGGGGGAAAAGAAGGAGGCATATCAAAATATGTTTGATTTAAATTGAATTCGGTCAATTTGTAATGAGTTTTGATGAGATCTTGCATGATGAGATTACTGTACGGAAGGCTTAAACACCTCGTGAATTCCAATACCTCCTAAATAGATAGACTTTATGACGCAACTGCTAGTTGTAGCGATGTGTTTACGACACACAGCGGCGCGTCTGTAATCATCGCTTGATCAGTGTGACGTGACATTCGTAAACCCCGTCATAAAAATATGTTCATCTGTCAAATAATTATAGGACTGTCCATTTTCTTTGCAAAGAGATTATTGTGGCATTCTCGAATCTTGTGATTTACACACAATGGGGCTTTGTGGAAACATTACCAAGACTGGCTCTTCCACACGGCTGACATATCAATTATAATAAACTATGTTTAATTTGTATGTTTTTCTCAGCAACATATTGATTTTGTTTTTCAATTTAAGCTGTAAGCTGCTGTGTGTCTGGGACTGGGTTTCTGCGCAATATCCTTGCGCCATTTATTTGAACGAGAGACGTCTGCCAATAAAATAAAACCCTAACCATAATATGATGTGGACGCATTCGCAGCGTCGTAAACATAGTTGAGTGACAGCTAATACCGAATGCGAAAATATTCATTTTTATAGCCATTTTTATGTGCAAAATGTTGCATTTGGGCTCTTTTTCTCCATTTATGCGCAGGAGTGATGATGCTCCTCCAAATGCTTTTTAACAACATTGTCCGGCGTAAATGTTTCAAAGCACAATGGACAGTAGCAATCGTTGAGCGTTCATTTCCATTCGTTTTGATGGGTTTTATTGCGGGACGGTGCGTGTCTGCGCGAATCTCTGCACAATGTCGGCGGGCAACTTTGTTCGTGGAATCAACATTATGTGGAACATAACCCTTTTGCGAGTAATGGGTGTAGCTGTCAGATTTGCTTATGTCATTTTGTGCAAAATGTATGGTCTTGAGAGTTGCTTCTTGGTTGTGTGGGGCCTAAAGTCGGAATGAGCGGGGAAACATGGGTTTAATTCTTATAGTTGTTTGGTTTAAGGAAGCTTCTTCTTATTTATAGGATTGTCTGTTTAATGGTTGGGCTTTTATAGCCCACAACATCGTCGTAGAAAATGTTTTTGTTTGTTGATTTTGCTTTTCTAAAGAATTTTGCTTTGAGTTTTTAAAACTTGCAGCCAAAATTTTAAGGAACAATTTTTTTTATAGGCTGCAGTAGGTCTGGAAAGTTTTGACGGTTAATCATCGGCTGTCATTGTAAAAATTCGGTTTAAGCCTTTTTGAGATTTAAATAATTTAATAGAGCAGTTTTAATAACAGCCAAAACATACCTTAGCAATGAAACTCCTGGATGGCTTTGTAAAACTACATTCAGGCGCATTTAGAGTTTCTAATAAAACAGTTATTTAAAAAAAAAACAGCTGATTGTTATTTCTAAACTACTTTCAGCCGCATTTATTGTTCCTACAAAAACAGTTACCTAGAAAAACCCCTGAATGACATAGAAAAACTACTTTTAGGCGCAATTTCAATTTAATTTCGCCTGAATGGTATTTTTAGACTACTTTCTTGCGCATTTGTTATTCCTACAAAAGTACAATAGTTACTTATAAAAACACCTGAATGGCATGAAAAAAATACTTTTAGGCGTATTGTAATTTAATTCCAACTATAATCTTTTAAATTTGAGTTCAGCCAACAGTCAATTAGAAATAAAACCCCTGAATGCCATTTTTAAACTACTTTCAGGCGCTTTTAGTGTTTCTACTAAAATTTTACTTTAAAAACGTTTAAATTTGTGTTCCCCCAAGATTATTTTGCATTTTAATTTATATTGAATGCATTTTTTTATAAATCGCATCAAAACCAATGGGCTACCAAGAATTCCTTAATTGTTTTTCATGATTTCATAGAACTTTTTGCCCTATTCCAAACAGCAAAGTGAACTCAAAAACAATCCACAAACGATAACATTATACCACCGCACAAACCTCCACCGCCGTCCGCCACCATCATTCCAACACATCGGCATACACGCTTTGACCTACAAAGATCAAAATTCATATTTGCAGCATCTCTTGTCGTGTACCCTATAATTCATGAAACAAATCCGCGCGCATTTCCATTCATATCTGCCACGGATATTAAAAGCAAAAAACTGCATGTACATTCAGCAAACATGTTTCTGCAGCAAAGAGCCAATTAAATAGTTAAGTCGGCTTTGTGCAGCAATCTGCAGGCCAGCACCACAGTCCCCATAACAATATAATATACTCGGCCGGGAATGAATGCATATTGCTGCATTCATTATATCGGCAGGCAGCGTGGTGCAGTGTGCATTATTCCACATACATATCCGCGTGCAGTGCAGTTTAGGTACAACATCACGGCGAAATTTGCAGTACGTGACTCAAATCGATAATGCGCTACATCGCGATATACTTTTGTTTTACACTCCAGTTCTTCGTCTTATCCGTGCGCGGATTTTGTAAGCGCTCCGGCTGCTGCGGCTGTGTGTGCTTTATTGTAAACCTTGAGCATCAGACTTCGATTAGTTGGGGCAATAATGCAAAAGTTATCTCGCAAAGAATTGGGACTTATCGCATGCGGGTAATCCGAAAAATGGCGGTGTGATGAATTGAAGAGGATTTTTTTTTACGTTGTTGTTGTTTTGGTGTTTTCAGATTCATGAAGGAATTAAGGTTTTAGATGTTTGTTCGTATTCAGGAAATTAGTTAAATGTAGTCAGAAATTAAGGAGTTTTCCTGTTGCCTCACAAAAATTTGGGGAAATTTTGAATAAAAATCTTGTCAGGGGTTACGGCAAGGAATTTTAAAGGTTTTATTTAAAGGTCACAAATATTTAAAGTCCTTGAAATTCTTAAAAAACAATTTTTATTACTATTTATTTGATTTAATCGCCTCAGGAAATAAATTGGCTTAATGAAGGCCAAAATAGCCTACATTTAGGCGTTTTTTTAAAATTGTTAAGAAAAGTTGTTAAAAATCGCCTAAATTTAGTTGATTTTATTTTAGATTTATTAAAAACAGCTTCCTGACTGGACAAGCAAAGAGTACAATAATTTTTTTCAGACTTCCACCCATAAATCTTAAGTTAACTTAATCCGGATTAACTTTATCCCAAAAACACAATTTTTATTTGAACTTACTTAAGCTTGAAAACTTATTTTTTAAACCTAAAAATATCACCCAATTAAGTCATTAATAATTAAATTAAATCACTTCTAAAATATGACAACATTTAATTATTGTCCTCAAAACACATCCTTGATCCTTGCGCCCGACTCAAGAGCTTCATAAATTACAACCCAAAGCACACCATTTCCACAACCACATTGTCTTTCACCCAAAATTGCGTCCAAAAACTTTTCCAGCAATGCTGTTGTAATTTCCCAGATGAATAAACCGACACCGGCAATGAGACAAAGTTAATAAAGAAATTTAATTAACATGACTTTGGATGAATATGCAAGTATTGTTGCGGGCTTCTTCCTCGTGCGGTATGTGTAATGTGTATTGTGCAGAAGATAGACGCTGCTGCAGTGATAAACGACAAAGTTGGATATTTAAGTTAAGGTAATCTCGACGTACTCGTACAATTTATAAAGAGGGCAATTTTTAATCAACGCTCAGCAGCAATCTAATACAAAATGCACATTCCCATGCTTGCTACGGGTGTACATAGATCATATTCTTGGCCCATCCTTGCGTGTGCTGAACTGATTTATGTTTTATGTTGTGTGTGCATGATGTAATGTTTTGCTATTAAATTATGTTAAACATTTTATGGAATGATATATATAATATTTAATGAAGTGTTTTCTTGTTCTTGTTGTTTGGTTTTTTCTTTGGGTTGTAAGTTGTGGAACTATGAAAAATACCGCGGATTGGGATGTAAGAAAATGAAGGGTTTCTTCAAGAATTTAATGAATTGGCATTCTGGATTGATTTTAAATAACGAAAATAATAATTGTTGTTGAAAAATCTTATTTATCAAAAGTGTTTGAGCTTCAAGAAACTAGTCTTCAACAAGAATTTTAAAGAAATCACTAAAATTCCTAAATTCAAGTGATTCCTTAAAATTGGGATGGAAGCGTTCATGAAATTTTAAAATTAAGGATGAGAAACAAAAATCTATGAGATTCTTTCGCAGTAAAGATAGCTCTGGTTCTAAAGATTCTATTCCAAAAATAAGGTTCAGTAATTTGTTTCTTCTTCTAAATATTTTCTTGGATGGCACATTTCCAGTCTGCATTTATTCCTGAAGAGATGAAAGAGACGCGTTTCGCAGAGAGCAGTTCTGACACAAAACAATGTCCAAAAATTCATCATTTCAAAGGCTATTTAGTCTTGGGGTTCTTGACACTAAGGCAGTATTCTATTAATGACCAGATCAGCCTCTTTTATAGTTTCTTGAAGTTTTTCAGTAAAGACCTTGAAGTTTTCGTCATTTCTTCAGATCAAAACGTGATCTAAACTTAGTGATTACTCATATTTTGGGGTCAAGAAAAAACATCCTTTTCTTCTTCTCCTTTATAGAGCTTTAAAAATGGGTTAAGTGAGATTTTTTATTGGCCTTAAACTCAAGAATTAGCCAGGACTTTCCTTTAATTGTATAAATTCCAAACATAAATAAATTTTGACTTAAAAAACCACTTACAAATTAAGCTGAAACCGCAAAGATCACTAGCACCAGAAACATGATTGACCTTACACTTAAGTACTTAACTAAATTGCAATTGCTTAATGATACAGGGCTTCTGTTTGCATATTTCTAAACAACAACATACACGCTTTAAAGTAACAGTGCCTTGGGATTTGTACCATTTTAATTTCCAAGGCATTTTAACACATTAACAATAAAAGATCACCTGAAGCCCCGTAGTCTCCATAATCTGTTCCGAGCTTCAGCCACCGTCTAACTAGATAATCATACTGCTAGGACTTCTGGTAAAGCCTCAATTATCAATCTAACCTAGCATGTTAAAATTAAAATTGCAGCAAAAAAAAAAAAAAAGAAGAAAAACTATAATGTAAGCCTGGCAATCAGACCTCAATCCACACGTACTATTGCAGCAAGCACCTCCACACATATTGACGGCGGACAAACACTGAAACAACAATAATAAAAGTGCATCAAGACGCGGATCATCAGCCACCTTATGTGCACATATTCCTCCATCCGCATCCATTGCACTGCAACCATATTTTTCCGCAGTTGCGACGACTTCTATCTGGGGGCGCTTCTATTTCGCATATAACCGCGAAGCCCTCAAGAATAATTATTATCGCGGCACACACAATACACATACAGCCTGCCTGCGATTTGTATAATATAATACTCCGGCACCACAACATAGTGCTTCCAATTGCAATGTGCACGGGGCCACAGCTCCTCCATTGGCTGGCTTCCTTTATGCAAATTTCTTCAATTTATTTCACTTCAATATAATGGGCGCCCGCGGCAATTTCTGCAGCAGTTGCTGCCTCTTTGTGTATTGTATGTAGTTATCGTTTGTATAAACCTACAACATGGCTTTTCACATATTTTCAGCAGCGCACTGCACTCGCTCAATGGCGATATCGTTGCATTATACTTATAGCTACATCGTAACATCACATAAAAATAGGGTTTCCATAAAAAAAATATGCTTACAAATAAATAATGGAACAGCAATGAGAAAATCAACATAAATCAATGAGCGCGCGTATGGATGGCAGGAAAATGATTGCTGCACACCCCGCACCACCCCACACTATTGTGGCAGCAATTTTATTTTGTCGCGAGGCGAGGAAGATGCCTCGCTTTTGGGTGTGCTGCAGCCTTTACCCGAAACATTTAATTAGCGAAACAACGAGATAATGGCAGCTAATTAAATGTTTATCTAGAGAGCAAACGGAGAAGGCCATTCCAATTATTATCGAGGCATAATTCTGGGTGTGGGTGGCTTTTAAATGGGTGGAGCTTTAAGTAGTGACGACGTGTGTGTGGTGTTTTTTAAATTTTATTGTTTTCGTTGCGTCACTGCACGACTTTAATTCAATTAAATGTGTTGACATCTTAAGATCATTACTCAGATGATGGTGTGATGTTTAGTGTTTTCAAAAGGTGGTGATAAGATGAAATGAGCGCGTTTTTTATCTTATCTTTAAGAAGTCGCATTCAATGGGCGGTTAAGTTGACGCTTTTGATTTTATTTTATTTATTTTGATTAAGTTATTAGCGGGAATGTTGCAATAACAACTAAAGATTAATTCATTCCAAAAGGAAATTGTTTGGGAAATGAATTTGATTGCATTTTAAAAGATATTAAATTATTTTGTTTGGGTTTAAGATCAAAATAAAAGATGAACAGGTTGATAGAAGACTGGAAGCAATGGACAGAGTTTAATTGTTTTAAAACACCCAACTAACCAACCATTCCTTAAGTGAGGTCCTCAAATCAGAGCAATTACTCCTTTAAGCCTGATTCTTTAAAGAATTTTGTGTCACTGTTTGATCCTTTGATTGTAATTTTTTTTCATTTTTTGATTAGAAGTGTCCAGCTTGGTTTCTTCATCTCATTGGCTTAAATTTGTTTGTATTTTAAAGTCTTTAAACCCCATCTTCAATTAGGAGGTGCAAGCTTTATTGTTCAATCAAGAAGATTGAAGTGGACGCACAAAGTCTGCCTACATTTTAAAGTTGTTTCAGATTAAAAGCGGACAAATTTTAGTTTTCCAGCTGGAGTTTAATAAGTTCAACAAGGAGAAATCCTTTAAAATTGAGTTAGATTGACTTAAATTTGAAGGATTTCTTCTTTTTTTAATACACATTGTTTTTTGTTTCCATTTTAATCCACTTCCTATTCTGCAGCAAGGATTTTAACAGCCGATATGGCAATCAAAAGATTTTACAAAATTCCTTAAGTGCCAATAAATTAACAATACACTGTACTAGTACCTCAAGAAAATGTTGTGTTAGTGTTTGATCTTTCTGTGTGGCCCACGAGTGACCCTTTTTTCTTCCTAATATTCCAAAGAAAACAATCCGCTCCTCTAAAAATAAGGACTATATCAACTTCCAATTAATTTGGATCAATTTTCAATCGATGAAACAATATTTTACTTTGAAAATAAGAGCACAAACAAAAATTGTAGGCTTCTTTATTATTGTTCATTTCTTCACCATGTTGTTTAAGATTAACTAAAAATTCTTTAAACTACAAAAAGGGCTCACTCAAGTCACCCCTTTCGCAAAATCATCTCCTCAATTCATTTAAACTCGATCCCTTCCATTGTCTGTCGCATCTAATTGCCTACAAAAGCATTCAACTGAGCTTCCTGACTGAGTTTTTGCAATAATAATATAACAAAATATAAAACGAAACCATGAACCGTCCTGCTGCAGCTCCTTGCAGCAGTTTGCGGGTGGCAAATAAAATGCAACAAGCAACAATAACAAAATCATAACTTCAGAAATGAATAAAAAAATAAAAACCCAGTTCTCCCTGTCCTGAATATTGACATAAATCGATGGGGAATATTAAAAAAAAATTCAGCAAATAAATAAAGTATCAAATTTAGCATTTTACAACGTGCGCAACGTCCACGCCATCCGATATTGCAACAAACATTTGATACGGCTGCTGCAGTTATATTCTTCGAATTCCCTCATTAACTTGAGGCACCAACTTTTGTTGTTATTTGTCCGCATGCATTAAACCTTTTGGGGTCGAGATCTCGCCCTGCCTGCAGGAATTCCATTTCAGCGAATTAAATTAGCATTGTGTGTTGTGATGCGCACAGAGACAAATTAACCAATTGAGTGGCAATAACGAAAAGATCCCAACTGGGCCGCAATCAACAATGGCTTTCAAGTAAGACAGTCAAAGGCAGCAGCGCCCTTTACAGTAATGCATTACGGTGGTGCTCAATGGGCGCGCGAAAAAAAAGTGCAGAGCACTTATTGTTGCAGGGGCCGCGATTACATTTACTGCGCGCCTTCAACATAACGACTTAAATAAGTGAATTAATGTGCGCCTTTGTAGCAATTGTTGTATATGGGAGGCGATGAGAGGGCATTGAAGGGAATTCAAATTTGAATAGGCGCACATACTCGTAGTAACTTAAATAATTGCCCAGCTACAAACAACATCAGTCAGCCATTTTATCCATTTTGATTGGTGCCTGATGCTTACATTTGGCACGGGGGACAGGACGGGGGGAGGGGAGACCAGACGGGTGGAATGAGGTACCAACACGCGGACGACGTGCACATATTGAGGCTGATGGTGGTGCGCGCCTCTCCATTATATTAAATTTCCATGGGCGCTCTCCACCGCCTCGGCCTCCCCATTTAAATGGTGCAGTACACAAACCTGGCCATCGTGACTGCAAAAATAAATAATATTCGTTCTGGAGAACGCACAAATTACTGCAAAAGACGAACGTATCATTTGCATTTTGATTAAAAATTCTTCCACATTATTCCCATTTTGTTCCATAACATCGCCTCGACTCTCTTCCTCCTTCTTTTGTTGCCCCCCTTCTTTTTTTTGTTTTGCAAATATAAATGCAGCACATCAATCGAGGAGGGCTGCATTTTCGTCTTGCATTTACATTCCTCTTTGCCCAATGTTTCTGCACATCAGTTTTAAACTAATTTTTTTTTTTGATTTACAATCCATCATATGCGGACTGGACTTCAACTCCCCATCTCCCAATTGCATAGCCGGCACATAACTAAAATCCAGGGCAACGAATCCAAAAAGACGAATTGTTGCTGCTGCTGCTGCTGCTATGCTGCTGGCTGCTGAATAGCCTCCCAGTGCTCAGCCCCGCGCAAATACTTTTGCAAATGTATCGGGAACTGAAGATGATTATGATGTACAGCACGTCCCGTGGCCGCGTCCAATGTGTATAATGTGCACAGGGCCACAGTGCCCATCATTGTGTTGTGTGCGCGAAACCAAATGGCCGATCGCCATCATCATAATCAAATCAAGTGGGCAAGAGCCATTAAACAATGCACATCCATGGATCTGGAAATGGTAATGCGCGCAAGGAATGGGCGCAGGGAGGAATGGGCAGGGAAGAAAGGGGTACTTTACGTGCAGGACGTGCACACGGGTAATTTTTTTTTTGCGTCATTATAACTATACTGGCTGCATTTATGTAACTCGTCAGTATGGCAAGGCAGCGCGATTGATGGCCGCAGATCAATTCGTTTGTGCAATTTTCGTTTGTGTTTCTGCTTTTGTTTTGATTCGCATCCCATATATTCATTCCGGGGTTTTGTTTTTTTTTTTGTTGCTGAAGACACACACACAATTCCTGCATTCTGTTGTTCTCAAGTGTTTTTGTTGATTATTATCTCCGTGAATCTCACGTTAATATGCATGTGTGTATCATGATTTGTGCTGCGGCGGAATACAGCCCGGGAATCATTTCATACATACTTACTTATTATGTTTATTATTATTTCCACCATATTGCGGGAACTGGCAAAGGAATAATGAGACGAAGACGCGCACAAAAACACAACCATCAACAATTTTTTTTTTTTTGCCGTTCCCCATCCCAGTAATGTTTCATATTATGGAACTTGAATGAAGGTTTTCGGAATAACCATCCCTCTTCTCTCAACAATTCACGCACATCTAGACAATCATACACTTGGCATTCAAAAGATTCAGATAAATTCTGTTGTTGTTTTGTATCCCTCTGGCAATGTTCTCAGTTTAACTTCAACTTATTATGCATAACGCTGCGGCTTCCAATATACCCTCGCACTCTCTGCAGCATCCCGTCATCATGGATGGCGCGTTATTTTACTGCTTCTGACCACCATCACCATCCCATTCGGACGCACACGCAGACCGCGCAGTTGATTTCCCATAATCAGTGCCATAAAATGCCTACAAGTGTCCAATAGCAAGACAGCATCATCTCTTTGGGTTGGATTCTTTGACTGCAGGCCGTGCAGGCTCACAATCCGTTTGCCCCGCATGTATGTTGTTTTATATGCTGAATTGTAAGGATGTTGCGTTGGGCATTTGCATATTATACATGCTTTATTGTTATCGCTCAAATTCAAATGTGGAAAATGGTTGAATTGAAATATGTTTTTTGCCATTTGCATATTTGTCTCCCTTTTTTTTGCTGCCTTTTTTTTGTTTATTATAATTGCAATGTTCGGTATTATACACAAAAACGAACAAATTGTGCTGGAAGGCATTTCTCCGTGTAAGATTATTGCGAACCAGTTTGTTGTTGTTGTTGTTGTTGTGTATATTTTAATGCAGAGTACTTTGGAGTTGTTTCTTAATATTCCATCCACCATTTTGAGTGAATTTCAATGGCATTTGAAGCAATTAGAGGGGTTTTAAGTTGTTTTATTTAATTTTATGGGCCATTTTGAATAAATTTTAGGTGTGTAGGTTAAATTATCATTGCTGGGAGGACCTTTTTATTGTTATTGAATTGTTTTTGACTTTGTATTAGAAAATAATTTTAAGCGGTTCTTCAGCAGGCTTCACGTAAAAAAAGGTTTTAAATTCACATTCTCGATGGCACCTTAATTAAGCAAACAAGTTTATAATTTGCTTAATTACTGTAAAGTGTTGCATACATAGTTGTCATTTTTGACAGTTCTTTACATTTAAATAAATTCAGTATTTTTTGACAAATTATTTTGAGGGAATTCTAATAGGTTGCTGAATAAGTGTAGCCAAAACAACACTTTTTTAATTCCGTATTTTCCAGTAAATTAGGTTTATTGTGACTATTGACAAGATTAACTGCATCTGAGTTTAGGCTGATTAAACGAAAACTGTAGTTTAGGACTTAATAAAACATTCAGCAGGTGTAATTTAATACCTCTATTGACCAATGCGCGACAGATACTACAAATTGAACGATTGCGCGTTATATAACAGCCAAAGTCACAATGTCCGAAAAGTCCATGAAAAACATGTAAATTGGCACAGAGCACGAAATTATATTGTTTAAAACAGAAGATCTGCAAATACCGAAAAAAAAATGGATTTAGATAATAAATTACCATTGCCAAATTAAATAAATAAATTTCGCGATGTCTAAACAGTAAAAACAACATTACGAAAAATTCCGCGATATTTGTTTTTTCTTTGTAATATAATTCCATCATCAGTCATCATCATTTAAACTGGACAGTGTACAATGATCAATTTGTAAACATTGCGGCTTAGTTTTAGACTTATTTTAAATTTAAAAACAAATCGCGAAAAAAAACGCAGTTTGTGAAATAATTTCACATCAATTCAAAAAAATACATATTCTTCATTTCTACTAATTCAGAGATAATTTGAAATTAGATGGATTAAATATGATCAAAGCCACTAAAATAGACAATTCAGTTACAATTAAAAATTACAATCGAACAAAAAAACTTTCGATTTGAATAAAATCACAAAGTCAATCAACTGAAGTCACAACCCACATACATTCTGCAACACAAATTGCATTCACTTTCTTTATCTTAACACGTCGATCGAATACATTGCAACAATCCCCCAATCAGTCGCACAAAACCAGACAAAACCATTGTAATAATAATTGTCTTCCCAAACACTGCTGCATCCATACAAGAATGTATCATTTAATCGACTAGCTTCACTGCAAAGCAATCTGTGTGCCACAACCATTTTCCAATCCACAGTTCAACATTTCCATCGCACATCCCGATAATATAATATTAATGCAGTAAAACCTCGATCTCGTGGGGTTCACATACCCGGATTGTAAATGTAAAATTCGCTTCACTCCACATTGCCATTGTTTTGATTATGTCTAAATTAAGTTGTTTGCAACTAAAATGTAAAAGCAGAAGAAGAAAACGGTGCTAACAGCATATAAACTCTTTTCGCTGCATGCGCGCCTGCCTTTTCCCGCGCCATATTATAATATTACAATATATTGCAACAAGAGACGCAACTCGCACCGTCATCTCATGTTGGGTGAACTGGCGTGTGGAGGTGCGTCGCATTAAGGGACTTGGGGGGAGGGAGATGAACGGGACTGGGCTGGGGGTAGAGAGTGGAAGCTGCAGCATGCGAGAACTCGAGCTGCACGGCGATTATTATACTTAAATAGTGCAAGGAGAAGAAGAGGCGATGAACACAGACCGATAAGGTTCGTAATGAATTCGATTAAGTTAACATGAGAGCTCGCATATAGTGCGCGGCGATAGTTTTTAATACCGGGGCGACTAACTATATTGTAGAGATCTTGCTGATCTTTTTTTGATAAAAAGGATAGGAACTGAAACACACACACACATTTTCGGTATTGTCTGCAAGAAAGCTTTGGCAACAAAAGGAATATGTTCGAGCATACCAAACACGTTCTTCAACTCGACTTATATATTGTGTATTAAAGTGCAGTGCATGTAATTGATACACTGCATGCCAGGACTGAGGAGTTAGAAGGGCGAGGAGCCAGAAGGATGAGGTGTGTAAGGAGTAAAAGATGTGTGGGGCATGAAGTGCTGATTGTTGCACAAAAAAATATGTAACAAAATTAAATGAATTAAGGTCTTGTGCAAGCATTTACCTCACTTTTTGTTTTAAGATTGCTTCAAATAAAGTCAGTAAACTACGAGAAGGTAAAGAAGGTGCATTCCTTGCTAGAAAAAAAGAAGAACAACCCTTAAGAGCTTATTTTGATAAGAAATGAAAGTTTGTTTTGATGTATTTCAAAGATTATCGTACAGAGATTAAAAGCAAATCAAAAACTACATCAAATAAAGACTGTAGTAAAAACGCTTAAGTGCTTCTAAAAAAAAAAAAATTGCCTACTTAGAAAACAAATAAGTCTTCTTTCTAACTACTCCTTTCAAACATTATACTTCATCCTTCTTAAATAGAAAGGAAATATTAAACACTGCTGAACATCATTTAAATTAATTCGCCACAAAACCATACTGCATCGTCCCCAATTCCCCAACACAGTGTTATAAGGACAGGGAAGACAAGGAAGACAACGAAGACAAGGAAGAGACGACACAACACGACGCGACTTACGGAAGTTCCACAATATTATGCACACATTTTATGCTTGCACCAAATACATAGCATCATAAAGGGGCCAGGGGGATGATCATTCCAGTCAGTAGGGGGGACTTTATGGACATAAAGAATTTCTCGCGTGACCATCATGACATTCCGATTCTTTTGGCCGATAATTCAGCGCCATTTAGACACAGGCTTCTTCTGTTTACAGAAAACTGTATTGTATCTTGGTCAATACAATTAAGATAACCATCGTTTCACGAGGAGCATAAGCGCTGCTGCCTGCTGCCCCACGTTTAACAGCGCGCGCACATCTTGCAGCATTGCAAAACCATTGTACACCAGGCGCATAGTATAAGACCTCGAGTTGGGGGGATTCTCTCTCCGCTTCATCAGCAGCAGTTATACATTTTAAAATGAGTCTCGTTGTGGCCTTTTAGTAGTCCGGACTCCCACCACATCCCTCTTCCGGATTTTGCCAGCGTGGCGTACTACATGTGTTGCATTTAAAGAATGCTCCAAATTGAATAGGTTCTTTAAATCAAATTGTTTGTTAAACACACTGGCAGCATGCATATTAAGCCTCACCGTGTTTACCCACTGACCAGATCGTTTTGGAAACAAATGAGCCACATACCGTACGTGTGTGTTGGGGGCTGCAGTGTTATGGGTCCATTAAAAACAATGCAATTGTTTTGGTTGCGTTATGTTGTGTTGTTATGCGAATGAAATGGACTTCTGCACAAACTGCACGTATTCAGTATTGTATTGTATTGTGTGTGTGTGTGAGTTTGTTTGTTGCCTATGGCCTGCGTGGTAATAGTTGAGTAATGATGCGTTTTATGTATTTATGCTTGTTGTACACTTAATATTATGTAGAGATTGTAGGTACGTGTTGTACATTGGGGCATTGTGTTGTTGGGTCTTTTTGTTCGACCATTTGGGTGAAATCACTGTGTGGAAATATCTGGTGCAAAACCGTTTTTCAAGATTAATTTGTTTGTTTTCGCCGGCAATTTTGTGAAGTTTATGAATGAGATAAATTATTTGAGAGGTGGAGGGGGAGGCTGGATTTGCATTGAATTGAAATAGTTGTGTGGCATAAGTGAAGCTGCGGAAATTATTCAGAAGTGACCATTTGCAAAATAGGCCTTTATTCAATTATTTTGGAAGTCTTTAAAATCATTTAATTAAAACCGAATTCTACACCTGAATAAAGAGAACCTACTTATTTTTATTGTGTCCATTTTTTCCTCAAAGTTCAATTTAACGAAGCCTCTTCTCTTAACCAATACACGAAGTAGGCCAATTGTTTTTTAAAGTCCTGATTTTTTTTATTGGTTTTTAAATGTTATTTAATTACTAACGTCTGCTTAATTCTCTGTACTAACCAATGATGGGACTCCCTGGATTAAGACTCATTTTGACTGAGTTCATGTTCGTCATAAGTCACACAATTGAAACCATAAGTAAGGGTTGTTTAGTTCCATATTTCACTTAAGTGTAGCTGGATGTTTGACATCCGTGGGAGTTAATTTTTTTTCCTTTTTTTTAAGTGATATCACTTAATTAAGAAACTGGTAACGCCTTGTAGGTTGTGTTAAGACTTAAGCTGAGTACTACAAGATCCAACCTTAATCTCTATTGTATCCGACTTACTTAATCCTTTCTTGGCAAGTTCCTTTATTTATAACATATTCTTCAGTCCCATTTTCTTAAAGAACTTAAGGATTTGAATTGTATTAACTGTTAGTAAGCTGCGTCATTGTAGCATTAAGCAGGAAAGAATCACAGGAACCAGCAGCTTACTAGCACTTGTAACTTAACCCACTTTATGTCCTTAAGTCCATTAAAGAAATAGAACTGGATTGGTGTGGTTGTTTATTGTGAGGAACTTGAAGTATTAGTGTTCTGTTGAATCAGAATGAAACCTTACTAGATGGACTGAAATTATGTAAACATATTCTAATAACATTTTAGACAATTTAAAAACTCCCCATAAAAACCTTTTTTGAAATATTTTCCCACTTCCCCAGTAGTTATAATATCATAACAATTTTTTCCAAATTATTTGCACAAAAACATTCAACACAATAATCTTCTATTAACATTTTATCTTGATAAAATGTCATGCTTTCGTGATAAAACATAATACACCGCAACCTAGCAAATAGAACCGCTCCCACGTACGTATTCAGAGTACAGAGGTACAATGTTTAATTCAAGAAGCATATTTTCGTTATTTAAATTTTAAATATTTACTTCCCTTTATTGCCACTGCAGCTACTTCATGCCTAGCAACCAAGGAAACCACGCGTTTACATTCAACATTATACTTACATCACCAAAACAGGAAGTCGCTTGTGTACACGACAATTACCTACCAACAATGACATTGTTTTTCTTCCCAAAAAAAATGTAAATAAATTACAGAGAAAATTGAACTAAGTTCCCGCGTGTAGAACACAAAACAAAGTGAAAATTTAAATAAACTTCTTGTTGTTCGTTCTTATAGTTTGAAATGATCAACAAAATCATTTCAACCGCATGCAATTTATAATTGGATGACGCTTCAGAAGGGCTCCGCAATCGAAATGAACAAACAGACATCGGTCCTCAGTCCTCAGTCCCCACAAATCATGTATCGGCGCTGCATTAAGTGGCTGGACCCATCGATTTGTCTAAATTAGAGGGAACGTTAAACGTTTCAACCAAATGCCCATCCATTAAGTTTGTGTGCCCTCTTCGTGCGACTCCTTTCAGATGGAAAAGAGTTGACGCAACAGCAGGCAAATGCATTAAATGTTGTCGCATTCTCGGGGCGCCCTTTTTGGCTCAAAACACTGAAATCTTTTGCGTTTATGTTTCACCGCTTATTTGATTGGAAGAATTTCAGGAACGCATTCTTTTGATTCGAATTAGTTCAAAATTGTTATGTTTTTGACAAGCTTCCAATTATAATCAGTCGAAGTTTGGTGCCAATCTTCAGATTGCAGCGGCATTGTCGTTGGCCCGGGTTGCACATTTATAAGTTGACTTAAGGGCAAACGATTGCCTTACGATTATTATAGTCCACCAGACAATATTGGTTATTAAAGTTGGAATGTGATGAGTAAGCAGTGAAGAAGGAATGGGTGATGGTGAGGTTTATTGAGGAAAGTGATGGTCGATGGAAGGTGATAAAGATTTAAAAGTATAGGACGTCTAAACGTACGTGTAGCGAAACCAATACCGGCTGCGGCATATAATTAATATATAATTGATTAGTTAGGAGGATGAGTTGAGTGCCTGGGGGCTCATCCATCAACCAGTCAAATCAGTCGAATTCCATCAAACTGTGCGCGATGATCTTTTGTAGAGTTTTGGTTGTGTGGATGATTTTCTGCGGAATTATTATACGTTTTGAGGCCGCAAGGTAACTGTTGATTTAATTTTCTAATTAAAATCACGCACTAGAGGACTTTGGAGCAGGTTTGGGGTTTATTTTTGTGGGTTTTAGTCTTTGGACTATTTATTTCCATAATTCATTAAGCACAAGAAAATACGAAACTTTCCTCAATGCATTTTAATTTTAAACCATTTTTTATATTTTTGTTTGAGGGATCTCTGCACCCACTTAGGGTAAGGTGGCTTAAGAATCGTACTTTAGCCAAGGTGGCTTAAGTCAAAACAATAAATAAATTAAATCAAATTATACTTAAAGTGGTTGGTTAGGCGTTTATTATATTATACTATGGATTACGAAATGACTTAATGTAATAAATACGGTGGCTTAAGTCAAAACAACAAATTAATGAAATCTAAAACACTTAAAATGTGTTTTTTACAAGAAGGAGTGGACTTAAGTCAAAACAATAAATTAATTAAACAAAAATACACTTAAAGTGATTTTAATCATTTCAAACGCCGAAATGCACAAAAAAGCAGCCATTTAGGCGTTGATTGTAAGGTGGCTTAAGAAAATGACTTTGGGCAAGGTGGATTAAGTCAAAACAATAAATTAATTAAATAAAATTAGGCTTGAAGTGATTTTTATCATTTTAAAGGCCGAAAAACACGCAAAAGCAGCAATTAAGGGGCTCCCTAATCTAAATTTCGTAAATTTTATTACTGATTATAAAAAAAATTATTTAAATTAAATTGTTTGATTCAATTTTAGCTTACAGTCAAAATAGTACGATATTTTTTATTGCAGAAATCGACATCTTAAATTAATCTTTAATTCGAATTCCATTCGCAAAGTATTAAGCCGTGGGTAAATTTTTATTTATTTTTGACTTTAATCCGTATTTTAAATTTATGGTTCACATTCATTCCACATGAATTAAAAACAAGAATACAGAAGCTCAATCCCCAAATCATAATAACCACACTAAATCTGTGCTAACTATTAAGTCTATCAGACAGCAATTAAATGTGTAGATAAATTCCAATGCAATAAATTCTTAGAAAAACATTTAAAGACATTAAAATATCGATGAGCACAGACACATAAAATGCTAATTCCGAATAAATGCACATCCCAATCCATTTAATGGCGCGACAGGAATTGTACCGTACGAGGAACTCAAATCCCAATGCGCGTCTGCCCAAATCAAAACAACAAAGCATCTCTGCGCATAGCTCGCGGTTTCGCGTTATTTATGCGATGCATATGCGTCCATTAAACGGTTTAATGTGTGTTTCAAATAAGCCTCCTTCAACCGATTCTACTGTGATGATTGAGGATTAATATGTCTACTTTGTGAGTAAGCTGGTGCTAATGCCGGCGTGAGAAATGACGCGCACAACTCACATGAATTCAACTTGCATTCGTTCTATTTTGAAATGAACTGCAATGAGGAGTCGTACTTTGTGTCTGACATTCAATTTATTATTATACAACGAGATGCAATCAAAATGTTCAGCGTTATGACGATGTCGATTCTCGTTTGTTTGTGTTTGAAAATAAATATTTACACAATGTGCAATATTGATGAAGGGTGCATTATAATTAGGACGTTTGAATGGATTATTTGGCGCTTTAATATGTTTGGAAGATCATCAATTTGAAGACGTGAAGATGAAGTGCATGTGATGAGTCGATGCGCCTTTATTTTTAATGATGTCTATATAGTTGTAATGTAAATTAGTAAGACGTCTGTTTGTAATTAACTAAAACAATTTAATTAAACGCCAATGTCTATAGCAATTGCAGCCATTTAGGCGTTAAAATGTTAATTAAAGAGGCTATTTAGGTGACTTGATTTATTGTCATTTAAATAACACAATTCCAAACTATAAAACATTGCAGCATCCATAAAAGAACGCCAAGATTTATGGTCCACATCTCAACACCGCATTGCACTTGTACACACCAAGCCCTTAATACTAATGGCAATTCAATTCGCACCATAATACAGCACCTTCAATGCATTTCAATAAAAACCAAACCACATAAAATATAAAAACACGGAAAGCAGACAAAACATTATAAAATATGAATGCACACCACCGAACACCACAACACAGGGGAACAACAAGAGAGTGGATGCGAAACCTAATATAACAAAAAGAATTCGCCGCAGTCGATTTTCCCTTCAATTAAACAAGCGCACCATTCAACAGGCCGCCCTAAAACAATCGCGATAAAACGCAATGCTCTCTCACTGATGCTTTTTTATTATTTTTATATTTAGTGCGTTGCTTTTTGTGTGCCCCGTTTATTTTTTTACCTCCCCATCATTCTCCCACCTTCAGCACCACACCACAATCCATCCAAACCATGCGGCAGTTGCCCCTCGGTGCCCTTGTGGTGCGTCCTCACTTTTTATCCGTTCGGATGAATATTAAATTTCCAAATTAAATGCACAATGTGCAGTGGGAATTTATATTTTGGAAAGCTTGAATTTAGGAAGTTAACAATTAAAATTTTTATTCCCCAAAAAAAATAAAAGAACCAATTTAACACTTCCACCAATATGGAGGTCAAAGTTATGCAGCGTTAACAACGCGCAGTGTGGCAATTTCGTATTCAATTAGGTCAACACTGGGGATTGGGGGGGAGAGAATTCCCAACCGGGAATACGTCATTGAGAATGCGGTTAAACCGCAGTGCTTGATTGTAAGGAGAGGGGATTGTTGTAAAGGTCGTACCATTTTGGAGTGTCATTCAATCAAATCGCAATTAATTCCTAATCATCATGTCACTCATGGGATGTGTACTGGGATGCGGCATTCCACATTTCGGCGTCACACTTGTGCAAGGGTTTTGCATTGCAGTGAATATAACATAATGGAAGCGAAGGTGGGTTGACGTCGTTGCCACTTAGAATTACATAGATCATTGTGTTTGTGATGTGGTGATGTGGTGAGATGGTGACACAGATACGCTATCCATTTGGTGTGTGGCTATTTATGATTGAGCTTTAATAAGCCGCATGGAAGTTCAAGTCACGCGGGATTTTGATGGTGGCGGGTGGACAAAATTTGGCTTACTCATTGACGTTCACAATCTGGCTTGTTATTGATTAAAGTAGTGACCGAGTGATGGTGATTTGTTCTTTTATAAATTAAGTGGTCTGACCACGCGAGTTTGGCAAATTTTGAGAGGTTTTTGCCCTCTCTAGAAGTTCCTTTTCCGAGCATTGTAAACAGTACATTTTTTAAACGCCAATGTCTGTTGCAATTGCAGTCATTTAGGCGCTAAAATATTAGTTAAAGATGGTAAGCTTATATGACAATTTAAATACAGTTAAATTCTTAATTAAATTGGGTTTAAAGACGCTAATTTAGGTCATCCTTTATTGCAATTTAAATAGCTTTTAAGCAGAAGATCATTTAAGATATTAAATTGATAACCTTAGTATGCTAATATTTTAGCCTTTTTTGTAATAATTACATAGAAAATTAAGCAGGACACTTGTGAAATGAATTTAGATAAGGATCTAAGCAATTGCAGCATTTTATAACGTTTTGTTTTAAAAACATCCCATCCCGATCACAGAAAAGTCCTTTTAATTAACAAAAAAGCAGTAAAATGTATTTAAATTAATCAATTTCATGTTATGGAATCCAATCAGCAATAAACATCTTTGCAAAGAATAATAATTAATGCGCTTCCGATTTTAAATATTCAATTAAAAATCGATGCACAGTCCATCCACTCTGCAGTTTATGCATTTTCAATTAGGGACGACCCCCTTCTTGAAAATCCTCACATATTTAATACCGTTGTAAATTGCGCGTCACCCGTTTGGAAGTCTCTCGCTTCCACTCATCTTTCCACCACGTCGACATAATACCGTAGCGCTGACAGATGATCAACTAATCAAACAGTTAGGCCCCGTGCATTGATGTGCAGTGTGCACCTAAGGCGCGCTCATGCAGGCTTTCACCTGTTGCTGCGCGTTGTATTGAGGTCCATCATAAATGTCCTCGAGCGCATAAAGGCAGTGCCGTTAATTTGTGACAATATATCATCCTGGATGGGCTTATTATTTGGTAATTAATCTTTATTTCAATCAAGAATTATCCTGAAAATATTAATTAACTTCTAAAAGTGACGCAACAAAACGTCCATCCCAATGCTCGTGAAGTTCTTACCAATTCTACATCACAACATAACCTACAATTATTGTGTTTACAATTTTATTTTTAAAGTAAAGGGAATAAGTTGCTGTATTAAAGTCACTACCGGGTACTCAAGTTGTTAGCTGTGTAGTTAGTTGAACTGGACAATGGTAAATGGATGAGAAAATTGAAAAACGGTGGTACTTGCCATTTCCTGGATCGCAAGTATCGTTAAAGCATGGCAGCAGCGTAACAATGTAATTGCAATTGAAAAAAGGCGCAATTTGCATACGAAATAGGTTGGTTCTGTTTACCAGACAACATGACCCCAGTAGCTAGCTGCTGCTGGTTAATGGATCTGTATCAATACAGCAGATACAAGCAATCAAGTTAATTTATTGCTGCTGAAACAATTGGATTGGATTGCTTTGCTAATGGTTTTGATAAGACTGGAAGGCATATTATTTTATGAAGGAGAAGATAAATGTAGATTTGTACATTCATCAAAAGACAGGCGAATAAGAATGGTTAATAAATATTAACCAGGTGAGTACGAGTAAATTCTTAGAAAATATGAATCAGAAGCTAAGATAATGGAGTGGTTTTTCGTATTATGTAGTTTATGATGTTGTTCTTTACATTTTTAATTTCTTACATGAATAATATTCAATTCAATTAATTAGTTTACATTTTTTATGGGACTTTGTAATATTTGCAACTGCCAACTGCTTTAATCTTTTAAATTTATGGTTGGGGAATATTGTGGAGATGGATTTACACCCCCTTATTTTATTGTTGCAGTGCAAATATGCAAATTGGTTAATTAAAGTGCTGAGTACTTTCAGTTCTTACTTCTTACAATTTAAGTGACAAATTTTTTAACATTTATTTGACTAACAGAATGTCCTTCTGAGATTTTAAAATATTTGGAAATAAGCCTAATATTTTTACAATTGAATTTTGATGAATTTAGTTTAATTTCTGAATTCTGTTTGAAATGATAACTATGAAATTGGGAACTCAAAGCACGAAAAGCGCAACGAAAATGCTGGAAAAATCAAACAATTTTCAGTTTTGTAAATAGATGGATTTAAAAAAACTTATCCAAGACTTAATATTTAATATAATATTGCTTAAAAAAAAGAAAAGTGACATTAAATAATAAATAAAATTAACTTCAGAATTTATTTTTATTTCAAAATAGTGTCTTTGCTTTGTGGGTCATCTTGGAAAATCGATTTGTCCTTTAAATGTAAACTATAAGTCTCGTCTTCACATTAAATTGATTTGACAAAATTTTAAAGCATAATTTGAAACCAATTTGAAACGAAAGAAAAATGCAACTTTTCTCAAGACAATTTTCCAATCTTTACTGTCATAAAGTAAAAGCACTTTACTGTTACTAAGAAATGTGGATAAGTCCTATTTTCTTGATATTCATTTGGTTTTTATAAGTTTTAAAAATTGATAAAAAAATAATCTTGAAGAAATCTGGAAAAACTCGCGTTGTGTTCATCTCTTTAAAAAAAAATTATGACCTTGAATAAAAGGATCGCAACATTATCAAGTCCTGAAAATAAATTTCGCTAATTTCCCTCAATTTTTTGGTTTTTATAATTTATTTGTTTTTTTCTTTCTTTATCTAATCCAAATTTTTCTTTCAAATCAATTTTGGTTTTGTTGAAATTTCATCATCCACAAACTCTAGGAAATACTTCATGGGCTGATTTTCTAGAAACTTAAATTAAAATAAGCTTTTTTGAGATCTTAATTTAAATTTTAAAGACAACTTAAGTCAAATAATTTAAAGGTCGACGAGCTTTACTGTTTAATTTATCAATTAAGCCAATTTATTTATTCACGGAATTAGTAAAAAAGCTCACTCCTCTTCACAATAATTAATGAAAAGTTTAATTTACGACAATCTAAATTAGTGCGTTGAAATTAATCAACTTTTTGCGTTCATTAATTCCGTGATCAGTAAAAGAAATTACTTCAAACTGCTAAAATTACAATCAGCAATTTAAATACTCTACATAACTGCTTTCAATTATAAATTCTACTTCATTTAACTCCAAATTATTCCAAAACTATTATATAAACGATGATCTCACTTAAACATAAAATCTACAGCATTTACTTCAACTATACAATTTGAAATTGAGATCATATTTTAATAAACAAACCATCCATCAAGCTTATATTTATTTAGTAAGACCACACCTTCATTTTGTATCAACACTGAACACACAACAAAATGCAACGTCAAAATTTATAACATTTCCAACTCCGATGCATTTGAAAGCTTTACATGTAATTTTAATATTAGTTTAGTTGTCACAATTTATGCAACTACATCACCACATAAATCAACTACGAGAATGCTCTCCGCAGCAAAACCCCACACGACTTAACCCAACACAGTGTGACAGCACCTAAAATTAACTTAATCTCATATACGGCAAAGGTCAGATATAATTCAACTGCAATTACTTCAAACACACGGGCACTACAAAAAAAAAATAATGGCAAGAAACAACAACAACAATTGCATCAGTGCATGGCGCTGCAATTCGCATCATGAACTGCATGGAAATCAACGGGAACAACGCCGGGGTAAAATCAAAAATGATTTTATTGGCGTCCCCTGCCTCGTCGGCGATTGCGACTTGCGTCTCGTGTGGCAGGCAACGATAATCAATGTACGTTCACGTGGATAAAAAATAAAAATACAAATAATTTCGCCCGAGCATTAAACTACAAGGGTCGCGCGGTATTACAATATTGCTGTTGACGCGCACGGCCATACAAAAGACGCAGACAACAAATTATTAATCAATATCGCATGCATGTAAACAAATCGGAAGAGAATGCAATAAAGTATTGCATCGGGTCCTGCCGCACTCGAACAACACACTGCACAAATATCGCGGCGAAACGCTGTTTTTTTGCAGCGGATGCACATTGCACATTGCCTTTGGAAGCCCGCACAGTTCACATCGTGCATTTCGCACGACTTGTTTCCCGGGATGTTTCTCGCAATTCGCCACGTACTGCGTGGCAGCTTGGCGAGTTCCATAAATGGACACATAATAATAATATTGTGCGCAGTGTTTCATTTCGAAGAAACACGTTTGCATTGCATTCGGTTTGTTGTGGCTTAGGGATTAAGATTTATAGCCTTGTTCGAGTTTAAATGCGCGGCGATCCGAACTCTTGCAACATGTGTAATTGTGTAAAGATCATTTGGTTTAGGAAATTGTGATTTGTTTCGATTGGGGTTTGGTGTTTTATTTTCCCAGGAAATTTTTTCATTTTTTAGGAATTAATTGGTTTAATTTTGGTATTTTTGATTCTAACCATTTATATTTATTTTGTTGAGGTCTGAAATATGAAAAATACGGGATTTGTGTACAGTAAATCATTTCCAAGAAACTTTTTTGGGTGAAATTTAAGTAAAGGATTAAAAATTAAACTTCATTTTGGGGAAAAAACATTTTTTTAAAGTACTTAAGTTATTATTAAGTCAAGTGAATTGTAGTTTACCGTTATTTTCTACTTTTTAGACATTTAAATTAGGAAAATTCTTGTTCTATGTTAAACTTTAAATATTTAAAATAGACTTTATACAAATTTTAAACTGTTTAAACATTTTACAATCACTTTCAAGGTCAAAACTTTGATTCACCTTAAGTAAGTCCGTTATTTAAGCCAAGGTTAAATCATATTTAATTGAATTTGATGGCTTTAACTGATCATCTTAAGATTAAAAACAAAATATTTATTTTTTGATTTTATGACCTTGAAAATAAAAATATTTAAGCTTCATTGTTCCGAAAAGTGACTTTTATTTTAGTAACAGCCAATTTGAATAGTTTGGAAATGAATTTAAAAATACAGAAAATGCTTGACCTTGAAATAATTCGCAAAATAATTTTAAATTTATTTAAAAAAGTATTTAAATTACTTGAGCTGTTTAATTTCCTTAGTTTAATTGTTTTTTAAACAAATCGCATCAAGTTTAAGGCGTTTTTTTAAAACACCAATTTAAAGTAAGGAAATCTAATTAATAAACATTTTTAATTAATGAAATTCCTTTAAAGCGTTGTGAAAATAATCTTCTTCCTTAAAATAAAATCAGTATAATTCTAAGACGTACAATTAATGTACTATTGATATTATAAAATTTTCTTTATCCAAGAAAATATCGTCTTACCCTTTAGATTGAAAATGCATCTGTCTCAAACCTAATAACATGTTCTATATTATGAACTTCATAAACAATTTTGTACCCTCATATGTAACCGAAATCAATATCGTAATACGCATAAATATTGAGAGCATCTTAACCCTATCACAAACAATATAAGAAAACATATAAAACGACCCCAAGCAAATATCTTTAAGAATCCAGACCACACTACCAGCATTTCCTGAAACATCATCATTATTTTAAAATAGGATCAACCAACTAACTACTCGTATGGTAGACAATAAATAATAACAACAACATTAGACACAAACAACCAGTGCATTTGTATAAAGCAACAAGAACCCAAAAAGTTTGGCCGCTGCAGACATGCGTGCACGAGCGTGCGTCTCAAGTTACACGGCGTGCCCTCCCCCCCCCCCCTTCACAGCGCAACCTCCACGTGCTTTTAAATCTATCGCCAAAACTGAAATAAGAAACGCATTAAGTGGTGATATACACCGAAAACCTCCCGCAACATTCGCTAATAACTTTTGACGTGTTTGTTTACACACACGGCGCTTTCCTTTCAACCTTTTGTTCGATTCTGCGAGTAGTGAGTACACGTTGCTTAACATTGCGTCTCCGGTCTCGCACAACTAAATGTGTTTAATATGTTTGCCGTTTCCCTTTGCGTGCTTATTACAAAAGGTTTCCATTCACTTCACCTTTGATTATCTTCTGCGGAGACTTCTTTCCACACACATGCACCACAATGGCAAGACAAAGCAATGGCGAGGCTGTGACACGCCAAACTCCGAAGACGTATCATCCAGCCAATGTGCGATTGTGAATGGCAAAATATAATATAATGGTTGTGGGTTTATTATTCGTTTTTCGGGTAAATAATTAGGAAACATTATTGCCATATTTTGTGTTATTTGTGCCTTTGTTGCGATTTATGCCTTTAATAACGTCCTATGTTGTTTTGCTATTGTATTGATTGTTTATGCTGCATTAGGATTGGCAAAGGAAAGCTTTTATGATCATGTTTATTTGTGACTCGCACGCAAATGGAAATGCCACATACATTGTGATTTGTGATACCGGTATTGATTTCTTAAAGATATTAATACTTATTAATTATTAATTATTATGTTTCACAAGTATTATTAATAGCTCTTAAATTAATTAATATTTAAAATTGTTATACCGTAATTATGAACTTTAATAATCTATTTTATTAAATGTTAAATTAATGATTTTCAATTACATTTAACCTAATTTTTAAGCAGCGTTTATATTCTCCTTTTGTACTATTATCTTGTAAATTAAGATTAAAGATTATAAAAGCGAAAACCATCAATATTTAGCAATCAATTCCTTAAATGAATTTGTCTCAATATTTAACATGAAATATTAAATAACTAAATATATTCATAGCTTAAGGGAAAACATGTGCAAAATTGGTTTACAATTCAGTATTAACTTTACACTTAACTTTAAAGTTTAATTATGAAGGAAAATTAAAGCTTAATTGCGATAAAAGTATTGTAACTTAATTCTTCATACGTTTTTTATTTATTTAAATTGAGCAAAGGATTAAAGTCTCAACTAAATTGATATTAAATTTAAAGAACGACGTCTTTAAAAAAAATCCTTTTGACCTTGAAGAATACATTTATCTTAATAGTATAGCTTGGTAATTTAAATTGTTGCCCATTTTTCATCATCTCGTCTACATTTTTAAAGTTCAAAGAAGCTTTATTGAAAAAAATTGGGGTTTAAAACCTTTAATCTTGGAAATGTTTATATTTATGATTTGACTTTCTTTTTTTCACTTTATAAAAATTAAATAAAATATGCCGTGGTACTTTTTGTCTTTAAATTTGATTAAAATTTGTCAAACCAATTTTGAAATTGCTTCTAGAAATTGTATAATCTGCTTTGGCAGGCGACTTATGTTGTTTTATTTTGCAATAACTTCACCTTTAATGCCTTTAAAAAAATATTGATTAACTAATTAACTTAATTCATTACTTAATTAGTTTTCGATTTTTTTAAATGTTCTTTCTTTTTTTTAACTCAATTTTTTACAATTAATTTAATTTTACCTTTAATTGTCTCCGCTATAATAAATTAATTATTATTATTAACCGTAAAGCTGGTTCAAATAACCCTCTCGTATTCTTAAATAGAGATTTTTTTTTGATTAAGAGCAAGTTTCGGCTAGCGGCAACGTCAGAATTTTTCCCATTTATTTTTTCATTTTAAAAGTTCCAATAAAAAGTTGTAAGAAAACTGTGATTTTGAAAAAATAAAATTTAAAACCAATGGACTTTGAAATATTCTATAATTTAGGTATGTGATGACCTTGAAAAAAAAATGTTAATACATTTATAAAACATCCAAACTCCAATGCTTATTCAGATTAAAATTTTGAATTTTAAGCTTCTTTTTTTTGCGGACAGTGGACTGCAGTCAGTCAGTAGAATTTTTAGTCTTAATTCCTTCTTCTCTTATTATATTTTAATATATAATGTTAAATACAAAATAAAGTTCTCATTTTGGAAAGTTTGTTATTTTAATTAATTTGAAATCATTATTTAAGAAAACCAATTTCATTCAATTGAAAGCGACCTTAAAGCCGAGAAAAACAAAACTCGAATGCGCTTAATTTAAATATAAATTAGAAACTAGATATTTGCCACAAACGAAAACAACGTTCCAGATTCAGAGATTTATTGTACAACACAAAAAAAATTAAAAGAACGATATAAGTAAGAAGAAAAAAAAACTTACGATTTCCAATTTTTTAATTTAATTTAAACTTTAAATATCCACAAAATAAATTATGAAAACAACAGAACAAAATAATAAATAAGCTTAACGTCAATTGTAATTTATAAAGATTAAATTCGAGAAAATAAATAAAAAAATTATTACGAGCTTTTATTAAATGAAATATACAATAATATACTGGAACAAGAAATTTAAAAAAAGACTTTGTTAAAATTAAGAAAATTAATTTAAAACAAAAAAAAATTCAAACATTTCCTTTTTTAAACAATCATTCATTGAAAACATTGGATAATAATTAAAAAGCTCATGAAATCATCAGAAAAAACAAAAAACATTCCAGTCTGACCAGAATTGAATTCCTTTTGCAATAGATACTTCGTACACCAATGTACGTCTATTATTTTCATCTTCCATCCATGTGCAATGTACAGCTACACACCCCCACCCTCACCACATGCAAATATTTACAGTACCCAGTTTCCTCAGTTTGGCCTTACGTACATAAATCCTTGCACACATAATACACGAACATCACTTTGGATGATACTTGAAGGAATGAAGCAGCGGCGTGCTTCAAAACAAAACGACACAAAAGCTTATACGATTGATTTAACTGAAAAGTTCAGCAAATCTTGAGTGAAGAGTGAGCGAATCAGAAGCTTCTTCATCTCCCTGTAAAAGCCTTTATGTACTTACCTTTAGGCAGGCAGGAATTCATTCTTAGCAGCAGCCTTATGTACCTAAATATAAATTGGAATTGAAATTGTGTATAATTTTTCAAAGATACAATTCCAAAATGAAATATCTCACATCTTCAAGCAGTCCCCAAAATAAAAGGATATAAAAAGGGAAAAAGCATATTTAAGGAGCAAGCGCCAAGGCGCAAGATCCTGCTGAAAATACAAACCCGGAGCCACACTCGCAACGAGCAGGCAGCTATACAAAATGTGCTTCATTCTGCGTCGCGTCGGGATGGCAAATTATTGTACGTGACGTACCAAAAGGGAGGGAGTTAACATTTCATTGGATTCTCGCAGTTCACGAGTTGTTCTGTATTAACTTGCATTTCGATTGTATAGCAAGTTTTTTCCTTATTTCATTTTCATTTCAATTTGGAATATCATTGCCGTTGGTATTTGGTTATGTACCTACGTTTCCCAGTGCCGATTCGAAACCGCGCCCATATTTTGTATTATTGTCGAAGGGGAATCGCCGCCGCTGGAAGCGTTTGATTCATTTTGAGTGCCCCCGCTTGCGTTGCGATAACAGAGCTCTTTCGTTGGAATATGGAAGCGGTGAATGAATATTATGTATTTGTGAAAAAAGGGGAAATCTTTACTACGTGGTGACTGGTGTTTTGTGGAAATTCGATTCGTATCGGTGGCGGTAAAAAAAATGTAAAATGCAGAGGGTAAATTTATGGGAAGTTTTATTTTGGATGAGGAAGCTTTTTTAAAGGATTGTGGTGTTTATTAGGCTTATGTGATAATAATTTGTTATTGTTTGGATTTGTGTGCAAAATTTATAATGACGTGTGAAATGGGGAATGGTAAATTATTTATGTTTATGGACTATAATATGATGGTTTAGTTGAATTAAAATAAAATATGTTGTTGTGGAAAATACACGCTGTTATTATGTAAATAACTTATTTCTACTAATGTTTTTAGAATTTGTTTTATGAGCATTACATTTTCTGTTAAATATTTATTTTTGTTGTTTGTCCTTTCTGTAAGAACAGACTTTTAGTTTCTTTATAAAAGTGTGAGATCGAGCTTTATTATCTCTTACAAAATAGAGAATATTGTACAGGATTGAATTATCTAAATGTAAATAGACTTAAAATTTAAAAAAAAAGACAATAGTTGTAATTAAGTAGGTGATGATAAAGCGACTGATCCCAAAAGGACTTTATACAGTTAGCTGTAGCCTGTATTGTTAATTATTTAATCCTGTAACTCATTTCTTAAAATTATTTTCATTTTTAGAAATAGATTGAGCACCCCTTAAATTATCCCAGTATTTTAAAATGTCATTTTGAGTCGTTTAAAGTAAATAATTTGACACTTAAATATAATCCAGAATAACTTAAAACTCCACAAAGTGTAAAAAAAACAAATAACATAACTCTTTGCAAGTACTATAAAAAGAATTTAAAAGGATTTTATTTGAGCCATTTTATTTAATTTTTTATTTTTCCGAATAAAATTTGAATTTTATTGCATTAATTTAGGATGTGTTGTTTTAAAATTAAGCCATGCTGACGAATTGAAACTAGAGAGTGCAAATATCAATAATTCTGTTAATCGATAAAATTAAAGTGACTTAACTTTTAATTGTTTGGGCGTCATCTGCGCTAGAATCAATGACACCACAATAAACAAAATGGTAATCTGTTGAGGAGATCCCTTTAACTACGCGTGATATTAAATTAATTCCTATAGAGTGGTATACATACTCGATAGCTTAATTCAGACATATGTTTAATTCAAAAATATACTCGTCATAAAGCTCTCTTAGTTGGAAACATGAAATTTTTTAACTTTAGCGGGTAATTAGGACGCAGGGTTTCTTTAACTTTTCCGGTCAAGATCCTTTAAACATTTTAAAACAATGGACTAATTTTAAATTCAATTTAATAAGTTTGGATTATGAGATCAAAATATTTTCTAAAATCCATCAATGTATAAGTTAAATTATCTTTAAGTCACTTTTTGACGCTTTAAGCAGGATTCATTTTAATATTCCCGGTTTTAAGTAGTTTTAAATTCATTAATTAATTAAATGTATAAAGGAGAATAAGGAATAATATTTTTTCAGGATTCGAATGGCTTTGATTCCAATATGAACTCGAGGAACTTGAGCTAATAACTCTTTATATAATCCTAATAGGTGTGAAGTCCTTTTGTCGGCGTGCACAATATAATTTAATTGACTACTTTCAGGAAGCGTTATTTAAACCGAGAGAAACCCATCTAAAACTTATTAAAGAGTCCTTCAAGAATATAAATTTCGATAAACTCTTTTTGAAAATGATGTAAGAAGGAACCTTTATTTCTTAAATTAATCATTTAAAAAACTAGTTTCCGAGAAATGAATTCTTAAATAGTGATTGCTTTTGAAATTAATTAGGTAACTTTAATCGAAACCATTGAAAATTGAGGTAGCTGAGCCTTAAAACTACAAAATAATTATATACGAAACAAAAATACATTCATTTTATAAATACATAAATTTAAATTTAAAACATCAAACAACTTCAATCGATTATACAATTTGGAATTTAGCATTTACATATAAAAGAGAAAATTATTCACAGAATTGAGATAAAATTACACTAAAAGAAAAGAAAAACATGCACATAAAAGCAACGCGATTTCAGAGAATTACCTCTAGTGAGTGCAAAAAAAAAACTTGCCATAGCAAAAAAAAAGACAGAAAACAAATCGATTAAATTAAACACGTTTATCCAATTTCAGTCGCGATACACAAAACACATCAATCTACCTACTACTCGAATATCTACATAAATACAGCCCCATAGGTACAACTTAAAAATAAAAAAAATAAACCAGCGCCTAGCTAGGTGCCACTCCACACACACCTATTCTCTCCATCCAATCCCCGCATAATATAAAATGTATGTAACTCAAAATTTACATAATGAAAACGAGCAAACATATATACAATTAATTTTTTCCGATATGCGATTTCAACTGATAACTGCAAAAACATAATATAATTTCCCAATGTGTCCCAACTACTTTATGTACAATCACCGTGTACTCTGGCTACAGCTCCTACACACCTTCCCATATATTAAGCTCACACACACACAAAAGCAAAAAAAAATTAAGCTGCAGCACCGCACACAAAACCCACTAGCGCCCCAACTTGAAATACAACAAATCCAATTTACATTCCTCACAATTTAAATTCGCATATGTGTACACACAAAGCTCTGCTCCACTCCACGCTTATATACAATTATGAATTGTACTCGACATCTCTTTTTCACCCATTCCGTTATTGCGCCGCAATGTCCCCGCGTGTGTGCCTCCCCAGTCCCCGCTTATTTCAAATATAGGCGTGGCTTCGAATTGATGCCGTCTGGAATAAACATAACCAAATACCAAGTCTCCGCGTACACTGAAGCAATGATATTCCAATCGAAATGAAACCGTAACACACAACAGGATAAAAAAAAAAAACACCCGTCTCTATATATGGCACACACAATCGTACAATGAAAGAAACGTACAATAACGGATAGAGAGCTGGAAATCCAATGAAATGTTAACTCCCTCCCTTAGAATTGGCGACGGGTACGATTTGTCAGAAAATATACACGACGTGTACCACTAGCTATAGGTGGCTCTAATAGTAAAGAGGCGCGGAGTGTTCAGTGCGTTCAATGTTCACCGTGCGGAGTACAGTAAGGTTGTGCTGCGGCTAGAGTTGGTTGTGTTGTAGCGCTGCCTTGTCTCGATTTGTATGGAAAATACCAGTGGTGCAGGGTGGAACGGGGAGGGGGGGGGGGGTTCTGACGATTTTGCGCCCTTCAATGTTGCGTCTTTCTTCAGTGTACTAAGTGCAGATGTAGATATTTCATCTGTGATTCCCATCTGGAAGAGAGAACCAAGATATTATAGTAAAATTTGATTCCATAATTTGTACAGTTGGGTATATAAACGTGGCGGGATAAATAGAAGATCTGTTATATATTGTGTATGGAATAAGGTGAGCGCTATAGAGCTTCTGATTTGTTTGTCGCCTTCCCTCCAATAATGTGTGAGTGTGAAGTATTTATTTCACATATGTAGAATATAAAAGGTATTATGGTACTTGAATCTTCTTTGGGACTTGGGAATTGCATTTATTATATTTCTTAGAAGCTTTTGTGTGAGTAGTACAAAGTTTGGTCCTTGCTGTACCTGGGAAGATTGACGGTATCTTTACAGGAGACTTTTATCACTTACATATTGCACCGGAAAGATATTTCCATTACAGTATTTGGTGTATGACCTGAAATGTGAACTTTTACACCAAAATATTTGAGTGGTGTGTGTGTGTGAATTTTACACAATCCCGTATTTTTCATTTACTCCCTAGTACTACCTTTAATCACTATATATGGCACTGAATGAATTAAACACACACACCCAAACATAAAAATGAATTCACTTGGTACCACTGTGTTGGTAATAATAAACGGGAACTGGGAACTGGGAAGGAGAGACGTACATCATTGCGACTGGAAATCCCGCATTTCACATGCACAGCTACAGAAATGTTGTACAAATATTATTTAAGTATATTTGCTGTGGATAATATGGTACGGTTTCGATTGTGCGCTCTGTTTGTTGTGTGTTGAACGTCGTCCTTTTTAGATCCATTCCGACGACTACTGGTTTAAATATATTGCAGTGTGATTGTTTCTGTCTCACCCATTGCCATCGGCATTCGCATTACGGTGTCCTTCTCTCGTATGTATCCGTATTCCGTACATGCGGGATATCATTCCGTTTTATTTTTTATTATTTTACTATTTGTACAATTGTCGCCCCACAGTTGGTCTGATCGGTTGTGTGTTGCTGTATACACCGCGCGTTTATTTTAAACGACACGGTACAATTTCATTGCGCTGTTTCAACTGTTGTTGTATTGTTGAGAGCGACGACAAAACGTTAGTGTAGCGCTTTTTTGTGCGGCGCACACATTTGTAAAACGGGATTGAACTTGTACATTGTACAACTCTGTGTGAGCAGTGAGCACATCTTGTTGGCTGTACGCTAGGGTTTGCAGTGCTGCTGTGGAGTTGAGTGCGCGCATTCCGTCTGATGCAAAAGTGGAATTAGCATTTGTCGGTTTCGAATTCAGTGCCGTCGTTGTGTTAATGTTAATGTTATTAGTTATGTGTTCAATTTATTCACTGGCATAGTACAGAGTTTTAATTGTAGAATATTGCCGTCGTTGTCGGTCGTCGTCGTTGTCGTCATTGCGTCGTTGTTGCTCTCCGGGTAGTAACTAGAATTATTATACATAACGTTAAAAGCTTACTGTACTGCAGTCTGCAGGGTGTGTGTTTCCCGAATTCCTTTGCGTGTACATAGTGTTTTCTGTGTGGGCTGATCGCATTCGTACATACACACACAGAGACGTGTACATCGGTACTTCGGCGACGCGGTGTGCCCCCGACGCTTTTCCGTACATACATTTGCATAACGTTATATTATGTACAAATAAATGGGATGAGATACGGTATAACTGGCAACTGCTGGAAATTGGAATTGGCAACAAACAGAAACGAAACAACATGAAATTGAAATAATTTCCAGAATTATTTTTGCGTTTGCCGTGTTCTCTTTCTCAGTGCAACTTCGACGTTGAGCAAAAAAAGTTATACAGCCGCCGTGGATTCGCTCCATTTCAGAATTGCGTTTTCCGTGTTTGTTTGTACAAATCTGATTTAATTGCTAATATGACTTAAGTGATTTCAATGCATATTGTGTCCGAAGTGAAAATATTGCAAGTGATTTTTCCTAAAAATATTTTACAATTAATTTAAATGAAATTAAATTGGTAAAGTTTTAATTTTTTTTAAAACGCAATTTTACTGTAAGAATTCTTAAGTGAAAATTACCATAAAGTGTTTGAAAATAATTCCTGTCAATTGGAATACTGTTAATTGAAACACAAATAAAAGTGATTACAAATATTTAAAAAATATTAAGTCGTGTTTTAGATTAAACTGTGATTTAGTAGAATTTTAAAAGTGTATTACTAAGTTGGAAAAGTTTATTTAAATGCGTCATAATGTATTTAATAAATATTTTAATTGTGTCTGTGACTTAATTGGAATTTTCCAAGCCAAAAAATAAATTTGACAAAATTTGGTTTAAAAATATTTAAGTGAGTGCATTTTAAAGAATTGTTAAGTCAATTTAAAAAAAAAACATAAATTTTGAAAAAATAAATAAAAATTTAGTTGTTGAATCAAAAAATAAATATAAAAAAGTTTCTTAACCTTCAAAAAAAATTAAAATAAAACCCCTAAAAAAATTTCTTACAAACCGTTAAAAATTCCGTCGACCTGGCGAGTTTGGCAAATTACTATCCGCTGCCATTGGCGAGCAGATATTTTGCTGAACAAGCGAACGCCTTAAATCGAATCCGTTTGACTCCAATGAGCATGGATTCGTCGGCGATGGACTCACTCTCAACCACAAGTGATCACAGTGTAGCCTCGTCCAACGAATCACCCGTCATCTCCATCAAACAGCAACCCCTCAGTCCGCTCTCCCACAACAACAGCCATAACAACAACAACAACAACACACCAACCGGCATCAATTCCACGCACCACCACACCACAAATCATCACAACAGCCACTCCAACAACGGAAGCTCCCACAATAACAATCACAACAACAATAACAACAACACCTCCAACAACTCTTCCAACCACAACAACAACAACAACAGTTCCTCCCTGCTGAACAACAGCACAGCGAGCAACTTGCACCACTACCACCATCAGGCGGCGCATCATCACCATCATCACCAATTGCACAATCGCAGCCCAACACCGGTGAGCTCTCCCGGCCGCCAACCGTCCAGTCCCTTGGGCACTGGTGCCCCCCAAATGATGCCAATGCCGCACCCGTTGAGTCCGCCACAAGTGTCGACGCCCAGCAGCATCGCATCGATGGGGCCCCGCATGGCGCAAAGTATGCCCCATCTGCCGCCGCACGGTCTCGGTCTGTTGAACTCCCTGCAAATGATGCATCATGCCAATCCGTTGGAGTTGATGGCGGCGGCACATCATCAAATGCCACCGCGCTCGTACAACAGTCCGCCACCGATATCGACGTCGGACCCCACCGCAAACGAGTGCAAGCTGGTGGACTATCGTGGTCAAAAGGTGGCCGCATTTATAATTGCGGGCGACACAATGCTGTGTCTGCCGCAGGCATTTGAGTTATTTCTGAAACATTTGGTGGGTGGGTTGCATACGGTGTACACAAAGTTGAAGCGCTTGGATATTGTGCCGTTGGTGTGTAATGTGGAGCAGGTGCGAATATTGCGGGGTTTGGGTGCCATACAGCCGGGTGTGAATCGGTGTAAGCTGTTGTCGTGCAAGGATTTTGATGTGCTGTATAGGGATTGCACCACTGCTAGGTACGTATATAAGAGCTAGGCCATGTTGAGTTGATATGGAAGTTGTATGGAGAGGAGATGAAAATTATTCCAAACAATTGATTGAACTGTTTTTTTGTCCCGCGCCTCAGCACATCCTTCGATCCTTAATGATTATCCAATAATGTGAAATAATTTTTTTGAGTTATTTTTTGAGTGTTTTTATGTGACCGATGAGCATGAGTGTTTTTTTTTTTAAATTGGAACTTGTTGCGTCCTTTTTAATCCTATTTTATATTTTTGCATGAGATTATGTTGTTAAGGACATTTTAACATGTTGTAAACTGATGCATTGCAACGTAGTAATGGGGGCGTGAATCCAATATTCCCACAAACACATTTTACATTCAGGTGGACGATGCCTCCTTTTTCCCCTCTTTTATTTATTATGTACATTGTAAGTCCAAGAGAAATACGACCACCGGTGCAAATGCGGTTACATATTTAAACAACAGTAGTGTGAGGTCACTGCGGGTTCAAACCGCTTTTGCAACCCCTCGATGATATTTCACTTTGCAAAATAATATCCTTGTTGCTGTTTTTCTTACAAAATTGAAAGGTGAGGGAGTACTTTCAGCATAATTTTCCCTTTATGCGTTTGGATTTAAACGGTTGAGATATTTATTTCTGCACTGAAATGCACACGCTTGTACAACAGTAAATCGCTTCGTGATTTAATCGGGTCTTCCTTATTTGAGGGGGAGTGTGGGTGTTGTGGTTTTTGTGGAAAGCAACAGCTCATGATCGCTTTATTTAAGCGGGTGTGTAAGCGTCTTAAAGACACAATCAATTGAAATTTGGCACTCAGTTTGCAGAACTGTTGCAGCTGCAGGATAAATAGGGAGTTTCTGCAAAAAGGGGTGGTAATTATTATGGTGCATTCGTAAATTGTTTTATGATTATTGCTGCAGTGAAGCTCGATTGTTGGTTTACTAATTCGCAATCAATAACCGTTTTCACACATGATTTGGTTGAGTGATTAATTGATAAAATAAACATGTTGAAGGGTTGGTTAGAGTTGGTTTAAATTAATTGAAATTGTGAAAAATGTTGCTGCATTTTAAATAAACAAAATATGGGGCAGTTGTTATTCTGCATTTATTAATAATTAACGTTTTAATTTAAAGGATTATATCAGGATGAAAAATCACTATTGCAGTTAAAAAGTTAATTTTAAAACATCAATTCATCCCGGGTGGAATCATCCATAAAATGATTATTAAATAAAATAATAATGTCCTTAATTTGAATACATTTAAAAACCATAAATTAATTATAAAATTCCCCCATTATAAAAATCCGGCAACAAAGGAAATATTTAAAAAAAAAACAATCTCTCTTGTAAAATCATAAAAATGTAATCAAATTGAAATCAGTAAATCGTGACGTAACGGTAAAAATGCAAAAACCTGATGTTTTAAAATGTTGAAAAAAATCAATTCAATTTAAAATTAATACCAACACCATTAACAGGAAAAATGATAAAACGCTGAAAGGGAGTTGCAATATTATGCTGCGTTGCGTTGGATGTTGCCATAATAATTTTTTACCGCATTTTTTTTTTATATTTTGTCCATTCCCGCATACTTACATATTTATGCTGCATTTTATTCATTCCACCATATATCCATGCTTGATTGGATTGATCTCATAAAAACCGGTTCAATTTTGAATTAAATTTTTCCACATTTCCATTGGAGAGGCTCCCACTGACAGAAGTCTCGTCGTTGTACGGCGCGCATATTTATCTCAATTACTGTTATGTGCATTTCAATAATAATTGTTATGACTTATGACTTGGGGAGCTGTGGGGCTCTGCAGACGCTGCTGCTCTCTCGCTGCTTATGCCTGCCTGCCTGTGATTTACAATTATTATATATTATGTACGGCGAATAATTATGTTCAAGGCATTGTTTTAATTTTTTATGTGTCTGAAAATTTTTTCTGCTTCTTTTTGGTTTTTGAATTGCATGTTTTCATCTGCATTTGTGAAACTGCAGTGGTTTTATTGTGCAAGCACGGTGATAATATGAGTGTCTCGTCATGATATTTTGAAATGCATAATGTTAGTTCAAGAGATTTGATTTATTTATAAACAATTTTATAAAGTTAATATAAGTCGTGGATTATTAATTATTGGGGGTTTTGTAAGTTTCTAATATGTATTGTGTTGTTTAAGTGGAGTTATTTTAATTATTAATTCTTATTTTAATAATATTTTATGTAAATCCCACTGACAAACTTTTACCACTACTTTTACATGATTTTATTTCAAAATTTAATATTTTAAATAATAAGTATAAAATATGAATGTACAATAAAATATAAAAATTCCAAAGAAATATGTTACTTCAAAAAACTTCAAATTAAATATTTGTCATTTTTTATCAATAAATTTTCTTTTGACAATTTTTTTTAGACAATCAGTTATTATTTAAGCAAATTATCTAATTTTATTTGTTTCTTGTTCATGTGAGTTCAGGAAATGATTATTCACACGAGAAAATTGTGACTCAGTTGCGTGACCGGCAAAAAAATGCTGTTAAAATCTCCAAAACAAAATCAAAATAAAACAATTTAAAATAATGTTGAACCTAATTTAATACAATGCAGGAATTGTAATAAAGTTGCAATATTCATAAAGCATCTGAAATTCCCCTAAACTCACTAATAAAAATATAAAACCACATTATTTATGCCAGACTGAATTTAAAAATTTTAATCTTGGGGTAATAAATCACTTTTCAAATAAAATTGTGTAATTCGTTCTCTAATCTTTAAAGTTTCCAATTTTTTGTCTCACAATTTAAGTTACATTGTCAGAATATTTTTTATTTACAAGAAACTAAATCAGTGATTTGAAATGACTGTAAAGAAATTTGGTTTTGCTTTTTTTTGCCATAAATTTTTTTGTTTTAATGTAAATTAATGTTACACATCACAATAGTTTTTACATCTGGGAATTTAGGTTAAAATAGTTTTTATTACTGGGAATTAAATCCACAAAAATAATGTAAGAAAAATTTAATGTGAAATGACTTGGAAGCAATAAATTTCAATAAATGCACCCGACTGATTGACATTCATTATTAATTTAAATTTATTTTAAATTACCCTAAAATGTTGCAATAAATAAAACAACAGTCCCAAAAAAACATAAACAAAATCCCCCATTAAATAAAATCACAAATTTCATAATTAGGACCACACCAAAAACGGCTCAAATTAAATTCTCATAAACTGTCAATTTAAAACTCAAACGTCAATGCAAATAAAGTGCAACTATTTGATATTTCAACATAAAATGACAAAGGCGATCACATTTAATTCAAACTTCCAAGAATGGATAAAAAAAATTATGAAATGGCCATAACTAACAAAAAGAAAAACAATCGGTGGTTGTCTGTGCGCCTCATGCACATTTAAATTTAAAATTCTGGGTGTCTGCCTGCCAATTTGCAACTCTTTTTCATTCCACTTCATTTTGTGCAACAAAACACCACATTATAAAATCTCAGCCGAATTACAAAAACAAAAAGGATCAACTGTTAAATTAAAGGTGGAAACATTTAAACTGGATCACAAAGCAAAGCATTATTAAAAGCACGTCTCACACAACAAAAAAAAAATGAAGGGATAAAATCGAAAGTCTCAATAAATGAAAAATGAATTCATTTAAATCCTATTTGTCAATTTAGTAAGTGTGTTTCTTTCTTCAACTGCGGCATCATTGTTTATTGAAAAATAATAATAATAATTCCCAATAAAACATCAACACACAAACACACACACACACACACACAAATAAATATTTTAAAGAATTATATGGTGAGGCAAAATCAAAGTTAATTGGGAAACCGAAAGGATTCGGGGCCTTCAGTACTCATATCAGGTTACATGCTGACGGCTACACGCACGCTGCTGAATAATGTTTATAAGGCGGGTGAAAACGAGATGAAGGCGACAGTATGGAGTGAGTCCGTATAAACCTAATCACTGTTGACATGTACACGTTACTCTATGGGGCAGATAAATCGCTAAAAAGTCGACTTATTGTGTCCCCCTTCCTCCCTTCTGCATTGCCGTTTTATTTCAATCATTTTATTCACATGTTGTGTGTATTATTATACCGAAAACATTCATCACACAATAGTTATTATACCTATGATTAACGTAATGGCATAATATGCTACATTGAGAGATTGGCAGATTGGGTGGATGGATGTCTACTGTATCATTATAATTTGGTTCTGTTATTTGAACGGTACAATATACGATTGTTGCGTGGGCTTTTTGCTCTCACAACTAATATGAGTAGGTACGTTTCGCATCAGCGTTAGCAAAGAGAAATGGAAATAGGAGAAGTACTGTTATAGTTTTTGTCACCATTTTTATCTCACTTCATCATGTTCTGCGGGTTTTTAAAATATTATTGCCCAATTTACAGAGACTATTATTATTACGCAATATTTTTTTATCATCGGGATTCCTTTTTTTTTTGTTTCCCCAACAAAATTCCTAATAAAAAAAGTCTTAATAATATTGATAGCATATTTTTTTAAAATATTGTCATCATCATTTTGAACTACTATCAATATTATTGATGTTATTATCCCCGAAGTTGAGATTAAATTTATAGTCTGTGATTGTGTTAAGGATCATGTAAATTAATTTTAAAGACATCCAAAAGGAATTTTTCAATATTTAAAATAGAAAAGGAATCCAAAAAAAACAATTCTTACCAAATAACCTCCAACCATCGAACTACAGTAATAATTTTCCAACACACATTTCCTTTAAAATTGAAAATTGAAGCATGCATTTCAAATGAAACAGATGCAACTTTCCTTTTAAATAAAATCACCCAGCACGCACTCCTTGACTGCTTGCAATAATTGCACAATATTTTGATTTGCATTAACGGCACCCTTAAGTTGTACACATTTGTAATATTTAAGGAGAAAGGGTTATCGCTTATATGCACTGCAGTTTCCGTTATTTCAGTACGGTACAACTTGTACCCACATTTCAAGTGCAGCAGCAGCGATATTATTACGAAGTTGAAAAGTGCAAAAATAAATTTCGCGATATTCATTTCCGGTTCATGTCGCATAATATGCAGCAGTGCGCGCTGTTATAAGTATTGTTGTGCAATTGCAATTGCGCTCGTTATTATTATGCCAATCAGTGATTGCTGGTATTTAACTGTAATAATAATTTTAAAACGATATGGGGGTCTCACTGCGTGTAAATTTGCATGAGAAGTCAAGTCGCATGCGTTTTAAAATGAACTAAACAAAATGTGCATTATATATTTTGTGTTTGTGCGCTAGCACTCATTTTTCATTTAAATCTGCAGTCAAAACTAAATAAATATTATTGTGTTATTTTTCAAATGGTTAAAATTAATCCGCAATTACAAAATGGCCATAAATTATGTTGCGGGGTAAATAACACAGGGAATTGGACGCCTCGATAGAATTCACAGTACACATAACTGTACACCAATTGCCATTGCGCTCGCATGTATCAGAAGCAGGAGTCGTCACACGACGAAATTCAACCGGTTAACCTGTACGATTGCCAGCACGATTCGATTTGTTTGTTTGCGGTTATTATTTTAAATTTATATCCGTCGATTATGGAATTTCGAAGCGAGAAAAGTGTAGAGACCCCAAAACATGCCGATCCATTGCTGTGGACTGTTGCAATAAGTTGGACCTTACTCGTATAATCAAAACCAGTACTGAAGCAATGTGCATTTATTTTACTGCAGATTTTCTATCGATTTGTTTACATGCATGCTGCACTGATTAATAATTTGTTGTTTCGCCTTCATTTATTAAATCTGAAAAGCCTTTACACACAACAAGTCCAAATGCAACCAATTGCTTTAAGATTGAGTCGGGTATTTTGTTGTATGCGATGCACCGCGCACGTGATGCATTGCGATTATCTGGATGGCACGCCGCATTTATATTTGTACAGATCGATTGCTCCTCACCATCCATATTACCTCTTCTTGTACATTACATCGTCGCTGGGCAGTGTTCAATCCCACAGAAGTAGGATCTAGCGATTGTGTCGACTGTCGATTTCTCTTGCACAAAACTTTTCCATTTCAAAGAAGTATAATTGCAGATGAATTTTCTCAATGCCCGTGTTGTTGTCCCCGCCACTCTGCACCAACACTCCACAATCTTATAACCCGGCGCAAAAATATAATATGGGTTTGTTTCGTGCGTCCACACGTACAGACATTTTCGCCTCACATATTATTCTGCAGTATTTGCCATGGCAATCGCAGCGACTGCTCCTCAACAACAGAACAGTGTGCCATCTCACAAAAATACATAAACGCAACATAATTAATGATATCGAGCTGCTGCATAACAACATTTGCCCTCACAAACAGAATGAACCTCTAAATGCATGCAATATTTTCGCCAATGCACTCGAGTACAATATGTTGCAATTGGAAATATGGAAACAGCAGCCACGTGATTTTCACAATAAGTCAATTTTTTTTTCTCTGTGTTTTTATGCGCGCAAAAAATGTGTACGCCGGTTTATATTTTTCATCATGTTTCCCTTTTTGCTTTGTATGCATTTTATATATGTTGACCACGCCCTTTACAATTATAAGAGCAAAGACCAAATCATGAGAGGGTACCACCACGTTCCGTCCTCGATATTATGAATTGTGTTGTTGCTATATTATGTGCGTTGCATTTAAAATGTGCATTCAGCGCGCATATAAGTAATATGTCGATTGCAGCAGCATGTACATTGTACAATGCAGATTGTGTGTGGTGCACCGTGGTGAGGTACTCGTATGTAATTGAAGGCATAGTTTCTTCCTTTCATTTCTGGTATGGAGCAGCACATTCACAACAAATCACATTTGGCATATTTTATGTGCTTTATGCACGGTTTGGTAAATTCTTGTAAAGATTTTTATTAATTTTCTTTGTATGTTAATGTCAGTTATTTAAAGATTATCAAAATTATTATTGTCTATAAATTAATTGTTGTTTAGCAGCTGTTGTAAGTAAGCTGATCGATACAAGTTAGTTTGACCCTGAAAGGGCATGGCTTAATAATTTAAGTCTCTTTGAAAAATTGGATTAACCGGTAAAATCAATGTAGACAGTTTTTATTTCGTTTAAAATGTAATCGCGATTTAAAAGAAAGCATCACAGTTTATTTCTGACTGCATAGATTAAATTGTTTGAACCGCAAAATTATTGCGTGAATCGGTAAAACCCCTGATAACAATATTTTCTCTTTTTAAAGAATCAAATTATTATTTTTATTTTCATTAATTTTTTTAACAATAAATTAACTTTGAATTATAATATTATTTTTTGAACCGATAATTAATTTATTTGTACTAAAGTATTTTTTGATTAGCACGAACCCCAAATTTTTAGATTAACGTATATTTAATTTCAGTTAAAAAAAAAAGTTTTTGAGTTGCGTGTAAATTTCAATTTCTACATTATTCAGTTATTTTCTCTTAAGGATTAAGTAGGCAGTTAAATAATGTCTTTCTTTTCATTCCATTAATTTCGCCAATTTTTATGCACCATTTAAGTAACAAAAACTTTAAAACTTTAATTGCCCATCGAAAAAAAAAATCATCTTCCCTAATTAAATACCGCACACAAAAGGACCCGCACATGTTGATTTTCAAATAACAATAACTGCGAATATTTAACTAAAATGAGCTCGTCATGTTAAACTGTCGGCTGGAATGCCCAATTAGTGGTCCAAGCATAGTCAGACTGACCACAAATGTTTAAACGGCATCTTAAATCTCTGATACAATGTTGCAAAATGCCACATTTTATGCAAAACAAAAAATGCATGCAGCGCCTGCACAAATTTGGCCATTGAATTCACATCCTTGCCATCGCACATTAATGCTTAGAGGCTGTTAAATGATGATATACCGCAAAGAAGTTGTGGTTAAAGTGATTTTGAGAAACGTAAATCGGTTGCGCATTCTCGTTTTCTAATGCGGTTTTTTTTTTGAGTGCCGCTTTGTGCAATGTGTGTGTGTGCATTGTGGAGGATTCAATTAAGGCATCTGTCATTTGAGATGTCATGTTGGCATAATTTTGGACAAGATAATTTGTTTAAGAATGATTTATTTCTTTTGTTACTTTGAGAATGATATCTGATTGTTTAAAAAATCAGTAAAAATTATTGATTAAACGAAAACAGATGTCGTAACGGTTTAATTTATGGAATTTGTTGTCATAAACGAAAACAGTTTATTCGATTTATAATTAATTGTGGTGTATTTAATTATAATTAGCGGTTTAAATCCCTAGAACAACCGATTAATGGTTCGATTGAGTAATTTTAAATTTCACTCAATTTAACATTTTATTAGCGAAATACATTTACTTAGGGACATAAATGAGTTAAATTAAAGTGTGAAGTCTCCCTAGATTCACCTTTAGAGCAATATTTGCTCCCTGGTATATTTATTTTGCTTACAATAAAATTACACTAATTAAAACAACAATATTTTATTAATCATAGTTGTTACTTTAGACACTCTAATTTCAATAAATTCAAATGGCGTCTTCAAGGACGTGAATTCATATGGCTAATTAAAACAACATTGAGTTTGCAACAGAAATAAATTTTACATAACAATTAATCTTTGATGACAGCATCAATTTGCTTAAACGTTAAATAATGCAATTGCATTTGAATGCAGTTTTCTATTAAACAATTAGTTGGCCTTCTGTGTTTTCAAACCTAAAATAAAATAAGTTTAAAGTCCTTTTATTAAACTAATTTAAATAAAAATTCTTGTGCCTGAATGTTGTCTAGAAAATTAAGACAAATTAAAGCATAAAATAAGGCGTTTAAAAAAACTGCTACGTATTTGCATAATTCAATTTAAATACTTTTTAAAAGACGTTCATTGCGTCACACTTTCCACATTACTTTTAATTCTTGAAGACACTGACATTCCGAAGATTACAACAGTTATAATTTTCACCAAACATTTAAACAATAAATAATGAAATTAGTCAAATTTCAAAAGATTAAATCTCGAAATATTTACAACATTTCTCTACATGCACAGAAATTCCAATTTAAACATTTTTATCATCCAAATCCCTTAGGCCTAAGATTTAAATAAAAAGCCCACACAAAATTTATCAGCCATTGTGGCACCATTCCCCACCTAATTCCGAACCAAATACATATTGCACATTAATAATTATGTACATTAAAGCAAAACAAAAATGGTGCCACTGCGGCTAGCACCGTTTCAAGACCGCATCAATTAATCCCTCAAGGGCCAAACAAATTCATTTCCCAATCAAGGCACACATTAATCTTTGTGCATCTTAATTGTTCCTCACCATTTAATTTTTAATTTTTTGGTTTATTTATTTAGCATTAAAACGACGAAATCATCGTTGGTATTTAAATTTGTGTCAGTCCCATAAATATTTCGCGCAAAAGCGGAAAGATTTATTGGTGCAGATTAAAATTGAGGCTTCGTAAATATAAATTCGTTTCACCGTGCACAACAAATGAGACAATTGAGAGAGAAGAATACGCGTGTGTTGAAACTCAACAACCTGTCACCGAAAAAATATTGTAAAAGCCACAATGCCACCTTTAAATTGCAATAATTATGATAAGCTGACGTATTGGCTCAGGGCTCTCAGACCCAGGACATAATGTCTTTGTACGAATGACGGGATGAGTGGAGGCGCAGTTAAGACATGACTGTCATGGGTTGTGCTTTTTGAGTAGTTTGTGCAGAAGAGCTGCTAATTGTATTTGGCGGGTTGATGTGTTTGTAGTTTTGATGCTTTGTATTTTGGCTTTTAATGGTATTAAAATGACAGACAAAATATTATTTAGATTTTGTGTACAGAAAAAAGGTGGAAAAAAGCAATTTGAGCTGCAAATAAAAAACTACTCAATAATTGAGTATTTTTCAAATAAAAAAATTAATCTATTTAATTTCTATTTTAAAATTATTTAATTAAATATTTTTTCAATTCCACAACAAACTTAATGCATTTAAAATAATCATTAATGAAAATCAATGAACAAAAGCAATTTCCTAATAATTATAAAACCGAAAAAAAGGAAGCGAAAAAAACAAATTTCCAAATGACTCTCCCTTCTGACAGAACTCATATAAATCCAACCGTTTCATCTTGAAGCGCCTTCATTTGGATGGAAACCAAAATGATTGATGACGCTGAGTGGCGCACCGAAAGATCTTTTTGAAATTAGAAATTGTAATCGAGTTTTTGGGAATTGATCTGCAGAAACTATAGTCTCTACCTAGCTACTTAAATTGCGGTGGCTCTTGTTTCAAAACAACAACGCTCACGAATTGAAGACAGAAAAACTTATTGGTTATGGCATTGGAAAATGTGATTTCTTCGGTAATTAGTCACGGTGGTGTATAGGGAAAAAGTAATTGAGTGATTTAGACAAAAGTGATCAAAAATTTTATGACTGAGAATGGATATTAGGATAAATAAATAAACTATCGAATATGAATTAGGAAAATATAATTATAATAAATTGCGCAAGGATAGATGGCTCGACAATTTTTATGATTGTTTCTAATTTTATTGTTCCACTTATTGGCTTCAAATTAATTGTTTTTGGGAGTTTTGATTGATAGAAAACTATTTCTGACTGGTTTGACTTTTAAAAGAAGGGAATAGACGTCTCATTTGCTTTTATTAAAGTCAGGATCAAAAGAAAGACACATTTTTAATAGCACTTAAATTAAAAACAATCCGAATATTTGCTTAATATTATTGTAAGAATGGTACACATTTAATATTTTTTAGCTAATAAGCGCTTAATCGATAAGTGCAATAGTTTAAATATAAGCGAAACAGCTTAAATAATTAAATGAAAAATTGCCATCGAGTATGCGCTTTTAAATTAGCAGCGTTAATTAGCTTAACAAAGTTAAACAATGCCATCGAGTATGACATTTTAAATCAATTGAAATTGGGTTTAAATTCAATCAAATTAATTTGGCAACAATAATTACTGTTTCTTTATTTTACAGTTAATTTAGTTGGCTATAAAACTATCGTAGTAAAACAATTAAAATAAGCCTAATAATTCTCATAATTGAAAAACCACTCATTTTGATAATAAAACTCCACTCAATACATTACCCTTTATTAAAGGCATTTAATTCTCAGCCACGATGGCGTCCACTTAAACCACAAGTAATACCGAATACCTACTTGTTAGTGTTACATTAAACCCCACGGATTTCGTTACAAAAACTTTTGCAGATAACACAATTATTAAAGTACGTAAACCATTATCAGTTACACAATCTGTGTTGGTTGTTTCACTGCCTGAAATGTTTAGGGGGAATTAAAGGCTATTTAGGAATTAGTAGTTTTAGCCATTGTGAAACGATGTGGATTTGGTGTTTTAATTAAATTTAAAATACTGCAATTAGTCTATGTTTTATTTATTTAATATTTAGATTTGAATGCTTTAAAATTCACTCATGATTTTAATCGTTTAGGAAATGTTGTTTGAAGAATTTGCTTAACTTTCTTAAGCTGAGATAATTTTTGTGGCTTTAGTATAAACAAGGACACTCTGCAATGCACATTTAAGTATGTCCTTCTCTTAAAATAAATATAAAAATATCTTCCTTCAATCCTTTTAATGATCGAAATCCACAAATTTAAAATTTCGCCTCAGCGAATTTAATTCCATTGAATAAATGTCAAAAAAATGACGGATTATCTAACGGCAGCTCCTTAACAAAAAGGAACAAAGCCTAATATAACGAAACAAATCACATGAAGCACCTTTTAGCTCATTACAATCGCATCATTTAATATTTTTTAATAATTCCCCAACCCTTTTGTTGCGCCATGAGACAGATGTGTTGTGTGCAAAAGGGCGACTCACCAATGAGACAGATGAGTCAGCTAGTATTCCTGTAACGAGTCACATTAAAACATTAACATTAACATTAACTCGGCCAAAAATAAAATACATATTGTACAAATATTAGGGAAAATGAATTTAAAAAAAAGAAAAGAAGACTGGGCGCTATTTGCTGAGTTGTTAAAAATATGAAACAATATTGTTTTGTGGAATTGAATTGCTGAGTCAATACCCTACGGCGAGGTTTGGGCTTACACGCACTGAGTGAACATTGTTATAGGGAATTTGATGTGCAACTGTTTATATTCTTGTTTGGGAAAGTAATCCATCAAAAAATGGTGCAATTTACATAAATTTTGTTTCGATTTGCTGTAAAGAATATTTTAAGTCAGTTAAATTTTAAAATGTTTAATAAAAAAAGTTTTTTTATGGAAATTAAAGTATTTGGCATGATTTTAAAAAATGCTATAATTTTTTTTCATCAAATTAATTGTTTTAGTTTTGGTGGCATTAATTATTTTTTAATAATTTTTTTTAAATTATCACAATAATTTTAATTTCATTTAAATCTTTAAATTTTCGCATGTTTTATTAAAAAACGCATGTAAACATATTTTAATTTAAATCAAAAACAATTCCCTGAAATAAATCCTTTTTACAATTCCAATAAAAATGACACAAAAATTGCTTTAAACATAATTAAGTTTTGAAAGAATAATAATTTTTATTTTTATTTTAAAACCAAAATAATTCATTGAACGAACGGAGGATTTTTTCTCTTTTTATTTCAGATGCTTGTCGGTTAAACCGCCCGAAAGGTAGCTCACTCAATGTCATGTCCTATAATTAATAAAATACTAAAAAAAAAAAAACACGCGTATAGTCAGTCCTAAAAAATCGTTACTGCGTTATTTGTGATAATTGAAATATGGCACCTCTGCAAAACTAATGCTAAAAACAAAATAATAAAAATAATTAACTAACATCAACGGGATGCGAGTTCATCGATTCTTCAGGCGACTTCAGAGATGGGGGTGTAGCTGGCATGTCGACCGCGGGACACAACTCTGAGCTTACCGTCATCAAGGTGCCGGAAACAGAAATTGCAAAAAATGAAAAATGAAATGAAAGATTATTTAAGAGATTAAAAGAAATGAAGATTTTACGAACGAAAAAAAAGTGACAATCATTCAACATTGAATTGATGAATTTCACATTGAATTGATGAAGTTCCACATTGAATTAATGAATTTCACATTGAATTGATGAATCATTTTAATAAAAGGACAGAGAATTAAAAAAAAGGCCTTCCATACAATGAGAGCGACAGCATTTTGAATTAAAATTTGCTTTTGAATATTTAGAATGAGAATAAATCCGCTCATTTTTCTGAATTTATGGAATGGGTCCTCTGCAGGCTACACCCCCGGCCTGTTGACCCTGAGGATCGGCGGACAATAAGTATAATTTGCTTTCAAATGTAACTCGATGTTGTTTAATTTTTGGTTTCATTTTAAATTTAAGTTATTTAATTGGTAAGTTTTTTTCTTTTGAAAAAAAGAAAACTAACATTTTCTATTATAACGGTAATTTATGATTATTAAATTTAGAAAACCGTTTAATATTGTAGATTTGGTGACTCATTAATTGAATCCCGTAATTTAATTGGATTTCCAAAAAATCGGAATCTTTAAAAAATATTTTTATAAATTACTTTAATTTAAATTATAGGGAATTTATTTTTTTTTAAATTTCTAATTTAAAAAAATTGACATCCCTTTGACAAAATGACGCTTGCACCAAAGAATCCAGTTTTCAAAAAATTGTATTCAAATGTTGACCCAATCCACAGGCTTCCAGCGGCACATACAATTACAATTTAATGTAACAAAAAAAAGTAAAAACACAAAGGCCAATCCTTTGAAAGTGTCCAGCATTTGCATTTGACAGGAAGCGTCCCTCTTTTTTGTGTAACATCCATTCACCGTTGTTTTCCTTTTTCGTCCAAATGTGTGTAAACGCCTTGTACATACAAAGTTGATGTCCCTATTTACTAGCATGGACAATAAATACAAACAAATTTACCCCTTTTTATTAAAAAATTAATTTTTTTCATTTAATTAAAAAGGGACACACAATAAAAATAATAATTCGTCCATTTATGTTTATGTACTCGTATTTTTAAAATGCATTTGTCAGCACAACAAATGGATGCAGCGTCAATGAATGCCGCCTCTCCTGATAGAAAATATTGAGTTTTTTTTACAATCGCTTTTTCTCTCAGTGTTGTGTTTGATTGCGTTTATTTACATTTGTCCGACCGAAAAAAACCGGCCGCGATCAGAGTGTGTCCGTTATGTCGGGCACCCGCATAACACTCACACCTTCGTAGCATGTCGGCAAATCAACACTCACACACCCCCACACCACAAATTATGTAAATACACTTTAAATATGTTACTCCTGCATGTATGCAGACATTTCGTGCCACAATTCAACTCTTTTGTTTTAAATTCATTTGCTGAAAAATGAACATAAGCAGAAAAATATCGCATCGTCGGCAAATATTCAAATTAATGTTTATTTCATGTTTTCCAAATATGCACATGTATAATGTGTGGCGAGTACATCCACTTTCCACAATTATTATTGTGCTGTATGCTCACATTTGTGATTTAAAGTGTGTGTGTGTGTGTTGGTTGTGCCGCGTTGTTGCGTTCGCGTCCGATCCCTCGCGCCCGCGCCGCGCAACGCAGCGAGAGTGTTCGTGTATTTTGTACAGCCCCATCATGAATACATTATTATGGGTGTTCGCCGCCTATTAAGCTGCATTTCAATTTATGCTGCGCCTTCTGCATATTGTGCTCGTTTGTAGGCTGCATAACTATGTTCCTGCAATATAGACAGTTGTGTGTGCAGAGCAGAGGCTTCTCCGTTGAAGAAATGCCCGAGTCGGCGTGAATGTGGCTTATGCATCGAGCAGAATCAACGTCATATAACACGGAACGCAGGATTTAAAAACGCAACATGAGCAGAAATCGAACACAATCAAAAAAACTAAATTTCTGCGTTTGCGTGACATTTTGTTTGTAATTTATTTAGATGCTGTTTTTTATTATTTCAATTATGTATTGTAAAATCAAACTAATCTGATAATGATTGCTATGTTATAAGCAACTATGTTTTTAATTTTGACATTTGTTGCGTCGGCTTACGTTGAAAGTTGGTCAACTTTTTTACATTTCTGCGCAAGGACTGCGTTTGCCTTTTCTATTTATTTTATTGTTTTCATGTATTTCCAACCATTTTATTACGCTGCGTCCCGTTGCGTTACGTTAATTCTGCTCGAAATGTTATCTTTAAAAGCACATTTTAAAAGTCTTTGAGTATTTTATTTTGCGCCCGCGTCTGATTATAGTTGTTGCTGCTACATGTGTTAAAAGTTAAAACAGATACATCTATTAAATCAGCTAGACATGTGAAAATGCAATTACATGTAAATACATAACTATATAATATGAGTTTTGTTGAAATAGCGCGACTTTATACATATAGTGAGATTAAGTTAATTACAAGTTTCATTTAACTGTCTACTTTGCAGCACTCTGTTAACTCGAGAGGCGAGACACACATGCGTTCTTTTGGTTCAGCTTCGTTATGTTTATTGATATTAAAGTCATAAAACTAGTATGCACATTGCGCATGTGCATTGCATTCCACATTATGTTGTTGTTTCGTTTTTTTATTTTTTTATTTGTGTATAATTTACGCGACAATAATTAACAAACGAATTATGTTTAATGCGCATTGAAAACGCGGGCTTTGTCATTATTGTCTGGGAGTACGTAATTTAATGTGTTGTTTTGTCACACAGACGGGAAAAATTGAAAGTTATTAAGATTGCTTGCTTGACTTTTATTCATTCTGTGATGAATAAGTGCAGACTAATCAAACTAGCTCTATTTTAAGTCCACTTTTCTTGATCTTTTACGCGATTTTATTTAAATAAATTAAATTTATTAATAGCTAGTGACTTAAAATTTTTATTTTACTTAAGCTTTATTTATGTCCATTTTAATTTTCCTTTCAGTAATTTTAAATTATTAATTTTTAGCGACATGGACCTAAAATTTAATTTTTTTTTAATGAAAATGGATCTTCAGTTTATTGAGCTTAAATATTTTTTAACGACTTCCCTTTAATGATGATTTAACATAAAATCAGGTTGGCTTAAGTGTTAATTATGTTTTGTTATTAATCACTTAAAATTTAATTTAATTAACTTATTTTTTTAAATTTATGAAATTGTTTTATCGTTTGTTTTTGTTTAAAAAAAAGTATTACAAATTTAAATTTAAATATAAATTGACGAAACATTTAATTTAAGTCACCTTTTGTAAATTGAAATGTTGTTTCCCGAGAAATTTAATTTTTTTTTTTGAAAGGATTTTTTTTTGCTTTAAGAACCTTGACACATTTTTGTACGTTTTGAATTCGACAATGTCGTCCCAGTCGTTAACTTTAATCGCCCTTGTACTGTCTTTAACACAAGAATAATACAGATAAGGCATTGCTCAATGCTCATGTTTAATTATTTTCCTGACGTCACGCGATACCAAGTAAATAAAACAAACAAAATTTTGCTGGCGAGTGAAGTGGTTGTGCTATGTAAAATTTGTTGTTAGATAAATTTCAAATTAACTTCTCAAATTTATTGGCTTAACGTTTTTCAAAAATTAATTTTTAAGTCCGATTAATTAAATAATTAAATCCTTTTTATTGGCAAAAAGAAAGGGTTTTGTTTAACAGCTCTTAAGCCTTACAATAATTGTTGGAACCACAAAGTTAACGTAGTTTTATATAATTAATTGATAAATTAGAAGACTTTAGGTTTTAATCAGATAATTAAATTATTTAAGTTTAATTTTCAAGCCTAATTTAATGTAGTTAAGAGTTTTCTTAAATATTTTGCGTTTTAAATCACGATTTTTACATAATTTGTCACTTAATTTAAACTACATATTTCCTTTTAAGTCAATTTGTCTTACAGTTTATTTTATTTGTACTTAAGTCTTAAATTAAACTGAATTTAAAATTGCAGTACCCCAAAGTTCAAAATCTAAATCAGATAACGATACATAACAAAAAAAATCCTAAACCAAATAATAGCGCAAACTATTGAATTTCGACATTGCAACATATGCCAAATAATAGTAATTACATCCAACAAAAACTACAATAACAGATAATCCCAACCCACTTACATAAATACGCAACAATAACTCGACATTCGGCAACATTATCGCACACAATGAGGGACTCCAAAAACTCTCAATGAGCCAATGGAAGCGTGTGATCCGCAAAGGGACAACCAAACAACACCATACGACAATAGTCATATTTAGTCGTTAAACAATAACTACAATTTAATGCATCCACTCCATATTTGTGTTTCCCAATTGTGACACAATGCGCTGCCCTCTCGACATGAGGTGTCTAATCTTTGTGTCGCACAATTTTTGTCGCAATGTGTCGCACTGAAATTTGTCAAACCCCCAAAAAGGAAGAGAGAGGACAAGAACATTTTGAAGGGTGCGACCTTTTTACTGCAACCAAAATACAAATCCATTTAGACAATTGAAGAAAGCAATGGAAAGGGATGGTATGTGTGTGAGTAGTCCTGAGGGATTTTATGCTTGAATTAATTGATATGATGATGTTCTCTTCGGCTTTCTTGTTCTTTGAATGCGTTTTGGGTTCGGTTTCTTGTTGGCTATGGATGGATGGATGGATGGATGGGTTTTTATGCCCTTTCAGTCAATGAATTGTTCTGCGTGGTGTCGGTGTCATCACTTTTTTGTTTGTTGAAGTATTATGCAACTGATTTTTTTGGGTGTTTGTTGAAAAGGAAGTGCTTTTAAATGATAAAAATCGGAATTTCTATTTTTTTTCTCTCCACAAATTTTCTTTAGGATTCATTTTAAAATCCTTAAAAGGGTTTAAAGATGCTTAAAAAAGGAACAGTGTTGATAAACTGAAAATCCTTTAAAATTTCCCACCCCCACATTTATTTAAAAAATTGAGATTTTCGTTTAAAAATAAAATCCCCAAAAATTTCATGCACTCAAAAAAAATGTTTACAATAAAAACGAAAATTCAATTTGCCTCAATTAAAATCCCACCCCCCCACAAAATTCCCCATTTTTTTTTTAAAGCACAAATTCACCAGAATTACGCGAATTGTTGCAAAAAAAAAAACACACCAAAACTCGATACACTTTTGATAACGGTGTTTACGCGAATGTAAATTTGTTTGCGTGCGCCAATTTCCCGCAACCCTTTCGTTTTGTTTCACCGAATTCACAAAAACACATCCTTCTAGAATTTCAATTCACCCCCTTGTTGCCGAGCATTTGCAATGCGAGCCACTTCACTTTGAGTGTGTTTTGGAGTTGTTTGTATGCACATTTTGTGTGTTGCTGCTTGCGATTACATTTTTTCATAAATCAAAGGGAAATTGTGGAAATGCTGTTGTACGTTTAATTTAGTTGGTAAATTATTCATTTGAAATATTTTCTGTATTACATACCGAATTGACCGTTTAGGGGTTGTTGCAATTCAAGTGGGCAATTTTTATTTGTCTGGGTAAAAAAAGGGGGGTTGTTTTCACGTGCGATTGTTTTTGGAAAATGTGTGTGGAAAATGAATTTAATTTAGTTGTAAACACTTCAATTTAATGCAATTGTTGCACCGTTAAATTTAATTTGATAGTTAAAAAATTATTGGCTTGAAATTTTAACATTTTGTTTTGAGTAAAACCATTTTAATTAACAGAAACAAAGTTTATTTTTAAGAAATAAATATTTGAAATTAACGGATTAACTTTTTAAATCCACAAACACTTTTTTTTTACTTAAAACATTAATATTATATTAAACCGAAAACGCCTTTGATTGTCACTAACAAAGTTTATTTGTGACAATAAAAAAACAAGTTTTTGCGTTCATTCTTTATTTAAATGCCCATAAAAAAATGTTTACCTGCCCAAATTCCATTTAAGATTAAATCAATAAATACCTTAATTCAAATCACTTCTAAAAAAAGAGCGATAAACTGAATTATAGTAAATTATAGTAATTATAAAAAAGGTCTCAATTTTTCCCACAGTGAGATCAACACCGTTATGAGCTATTAAATCTATTTTCAACGGGTTCATCATCTCCACTGCACACAAATAATTACACGTCTAATAATTCAATGGCCTTCAATATAATATGGAATTAAGACATTCCACGAGATTGTGCATTCTTAATGCGGTAAATGGTAACAATGCAGAACCTCCCTCCGCTAATCTTCTAAAAACCACAATCAAAAACCATTAAAACCGTGAATAGCAGCTGAAATATGCAAAACATTTGCATTTCTTAAGACACATTTCACCGCCATCCATGCATCTCATTGCGAAGAAATCGCAAAAGTCTCACTCAACCAATTTAATATGTAAAAATGAATTTACTGTAGTCATGATTCTCTCAGCATTTCTCTAATTTGCCAATATAGTAATATAGAAATGGGGAAAGAAAAACTCACAGAGTAAGAAGCGCTAATTCCAACTGTAATAATTGTAATCAAATGTTCAGCCCCACCACAAACGAAACTATAAGTTTGTATTAACATTAAATCCACCGTAATTACAACCATTCAGTGTAATTGCGCAAATCTTTTATTTATTATTAACTTTCCGCTGAATTTTACCGCGGAATTAGCATGCTGCGCAGCGCAGCGCGCATAAGTCGCCGGCGCACGGGTTCGACTTACCGTGTTCAGGCGCGCGATATCTTGATGCAATGTGTGGAAATGTCGGCAAATCTCTAAATCACTGGCTCACAGAGCACACACCCGCACCAAATATTTTTTCTCTATCCACCCTCCCACACTCACACACACTGAGAGAAAAGTTTTTACTTGTTCAAAAACACATTCCATGCATCTCATAAATATGAAGATTTGTTTTCTTAATGTTATGTACACTCTTCCATCATGCTATTTACATACGAAAATGTAATACAGTAGCGTTCCCACAACATATTATAACTATAAAACGCTTGCTACTGCTGTTGCTGCTGCTGCTGCCTGCTGCCTTCCTGTAATAGCTTTGGCTACATATTGTTACAATAAAGAGTTTTATTATCTCACTTTTGTTTGCGTTCAGATTAAAACGTCTTAGGCACAAAATACGCAAACAAATAGAAGAAATACTCACAACACACGATTTTTCGTCGCTTCTTCTTTTTTTTATCGTTTTTAATAAACGAAATGAAAATTATCCACATGCGCAAGCGCATTATTACAGTGTGATCTCTGCGATTATACAGTTAAATAAATATTAATCTGTTTTTTTTAAAAATGTGACTTAAATTGTATTTTTAAAAACGATTTTACTTAACTAAAGTTTTAATTGGGGTTTGCTTTAATTTGACTTAAATAAAAATTAATAAAATAAGTAATAGGACGTATGAAAATGCATTTAGAAGACTTTAGTTGGACGAATTAAAGTTTGTTCTCGGTAACTGAAATTTAAGTCAGGAAAACTGATAATTGATCTGCCTTTTACAGCTCTTCTAGTTAAGTCTAGTTAAGCCAATTAAAATGTCCCGTAAGCCTTTAAAACCAATTTATGGATCACTTAAGTGTACTGGCTTTTTTAATGTGACAATAATTTAAGTCGGTGCAGCCAAAAATTAATTGTAATTAATAAACATTTAAGTTGGGATCAATAAAAATTAATTTTGCTTAATAAAAAGTTAAGTCACTTCTACCAATAATTTATTTGACTTAACTAGAGCACAACTTTAAGGCTTTTCTAAATGCTTAATTCTTTTCCCAAACATTTCATTTGCCCTTAAAAAATTTAATTAAATCGGAAACAAAATTAGTTTATGAGAACTAAATTTTATTTGTAGCAACTAAAATCTTTTATTTCATTTTTAAAGTTCTTGCTTTTTATTTGTTAATTATTATTAATTATTATTAGTTAAAATAAGTCACAATTTTCTATTTTGTTTAGCCTAATTTGTCTTTTAAAGTACCACTGACTGACTACGAGTTAATTTTAAGCACTCATCTGAAGGAATTATAACCAAGAATAAGTCAAGCATCTGTTCTTAAACTATTCAACTATTTCTTAGATAAATAGCCTTATTTTAATTACCACGCATCATCATAATTATGCTGAGACAGAGACTGCTTAAGATATTTCTGTAATAAAATTGCAGTGAAGCATTTAACTTCCTTGTTATTTAAATATTTACATTAATTGCTTTAAGGATGATGAGACGCGGCGACGTCTTTAAATCTTCTCACAATGAACGAAAGGCTTCTATTTTCACATGCTCAATGTAATCTAAATGATACTTAGTACCTAAAATAAAAAGAAGTTTTATCTAAATACAGTTTAAGTGACTAAATGAATCAACAACACCATGACAGGAAATAAACAGACAATATTTCGGAAGTTTGTTTTAGGGGAAAGTGTACTTAAAAAAAACACACGAAAAAAAATTCCTTATCACCTTCATTTAATGCATCTGCTTTGTTGTTTGTGTTTTACAAATGAGGGGGTGCACATTGCACTTTTTACTCTTTTTAAAAAATGCATTATTTAATGACGCAATTTATTAATTTATTAATTCATTTAGACGTACATTACTTAACTGTTTAATAATCATTGAAAAACCGTAAAAAAAAGCATTTCTTTATGGCAGATAAAAATCAAAGCGGCTTGCAGCGCCTGCCGACAGATGCACGCGTTACACTGCATTAAGTTGCACAATACTTTGGTGCATCGGCAGCCGCATGATGCACCGGTGATGTGTATTGGCGTCAGTTGCATTCATATGCAAGCAATTTGATGAGCGCGTTAGATTAAAAATAGCTGTAGCTGGCTTTTTAATGTGAAATTGGATTTGTGATTGTTTTCTTTTAATTTTTCTTGAATTATGTGCGCTCTGTTCAACATCTCAACTCCATTGCAATTTGATTTAATATGAGTAAACGTTGCGTTGCATTGTACGGGTGATGCATTTCATGAAATTATTTGTATTATTTACGAGTCGAGATTTTGCATTTGTCTGAATGAGCATTTCTATTTTGGAATTTGCTGCTGCTGCACCTTCTTTCTTTGCCGTTGAATGTTGATGTGTGGCAAAATATTTATCATAAAATTCAGCACATATTGAATCATTTTGTTGTTTTATTGTCTGGCTGCTGTGTTTTGTGGTTGATGGTACAACTGGGGGATTAGCATTGGCCTTTTGGCTGCTTCATTAATTGTTATTTGTGAGGATTTATGGTGAATAAATATTTTGGATTTAATTTTATGGCAAAGCGCATAATATTTTGTTTGTGTTTATAAATTCAAAATTTGTAATGAATCAAATTGGATAATATTCAACACATTGTTTAAGCAACATTCATATATTTTTGTAGAAAACCCCTTTTGATTTAATTTAAGGTTTCTAATGAATTTTTATTTTTATGTTCAAGACTTTTTTTTTTGTAAATTTATTTGCAATGAATTTCGAAATGTTTAAATTGTATTTTTTTTCGATTACAATTCAAGGTCACTCAATTTTTATTTCAAGGCCAAATTTTGTGAGTTTTTTGTTGTCCAAATTTATTTTAGGATTTTTTTTACAAACCTAATTTTGATTGTTTAAAAATAATAAACAACTTTGATGAACGGTTAAGGTCAATTTTTAATTATTTCAAGGTCTACATTTTAAAAGCATTGAAAATTTAAACATAACCTCACTTATTATTTTAAATTTAAAAAGGGAATCTAAATTAAAGATTTAGCTTTAATTTAAGTCACTTTTCTTGCAACAAATAATTTGTTTTCCATTGTACCATTTCATGACACAATACCTTAAACAAATTCTAAAATAGCTCTCCAAAATTCCCATTGTTTCTCTAAATGTGACTTAAAACAATTAGCTCACTAAAGCTTTAACAAACAAGGATACAACTGACAAAATTAAGCACACCATACAAACGCTGTACAATTGATTTAAAGCACATCTGAACAAATGATACGAAAAACAAGAGCGGCGCCACTTAATCACAAAGAGTTAAGACGCCATAATTCTCATTCAACTGCCGTTTGTAGTATTTGCACGATTTTTGTTGTACAACTACATTAATTACACAGTGATGACGCCAAATAATTTGTTTCATTCAAATATTTGTAGAATTTTCCCTAGCTGAATAAAAAAATTGCTCATTCCGGCAAATAAATTAAAGTAAAGCAACTAAGTAATCTTCAAATGTAAATTAACAAATGTTTCTTGTGGATCATTAAATGACGTCAGTTACAACTTATAAAAGTAAAATGACAACGAAATAAATTCAGTCAGTAGGTTTATTGTTCTTGGTAAATAACAAACATTAAATTTGTTAATGCTTAGCGAACTCTGCGATGCATCATTTAAGTCACTTGTAGCGTTTAAAAGTGTACTTAAACTTCCGGTTATTTGGTTTTTGATAATAAGAAAATTAAGCAATGGATCAAAACTTTAATTTTTTAAACTTAAGTAATTTTAGTTTTAATTAATTGAAAACATTTTACCTTTTTATTTAACTTGTTTAAGAAGTTTAAGCTTAACTTATTTAAGAAGTGTATACTGAATTCGTTTCACAAATTTAGGCTACATATTTTAATTTAAAAAAAATGTATTTTATTTTTTTTAAATTAAAAATAAAAGATGCCGAATTATTTTTTAAATATTTTAATTAAGAGAAAATATTATTAAAATTAAAAAGGTTGCCCTTAACAAAATTTAATTATCACAAATTTAAAAACAGCTCTAAATTCGAAACGAGAAAAATCCCATCCCCAAAAAAATAATTTCCCATTTACGAAAAAATCCCAGCAAAAAAAAACAGACCCACTTTCAAACCCCAAACACCACCCACTCCCCCCATGCATTTACTAACATCCATCGTTATAAACCTCGGTAACTCTCTACTACATTTGCAGCTCTAGACCCGGAAGGCCACCAAAGCGCGGCTCAATCGGGCTGTCACTGCCCGCCAGCCACCTGTCCCATCATCCGCAGCTCAAAAAGCATCGCATGGACAATGGTGATTACCCTTACGAGAATGGACATTTGACTGGTGAGTAACTTTGCATTTAACTTAACCTAATTCTCCGCAGAAAAAAAAGCACTTCCTTTTTGTTAAGCTTTAAGGATGGTCCCTCCATAATAGCCTCGGTTTTCTTTATATTAAACCGAGCTTTAATGAAGAAGCCCCACAATACGTCCCGTTCTCCTTTACAGTAAACCCCCTTTCTTAACGGTAAAGGACGTTCCTAAAGGGGTCCCACTTTAAGCCCCGTACTCCTTTACATCAAATGTTGTAGGTAAAATAACTGGGCTTGTTGTGAAAACTCCAATTGTTGTCATTTGTGCAACACGTCGACTTGAGTCGCGTCACCAGCATGAATTAGGTTCAAGGTGCACGAATCCCACTTATTATCAACAATTTAGTAAATAAATACGTGTCTTTGATGACAGCAGACGACAGGCACCGGCCGGGTCTGAACTGTGATGATGGGTTTTTATCCGTGACAAACAAAACGTCAACAAAAGATTGTGGTTGTCCACTGCAATAATAATAATAAATGACATATCAAAACAATAATTCTCTCTCTCTCCTTTCCTTTCTCTCTGCATAAAAAATTATGGAAATAATTTTCACATTTCACACATTATTTAAGGTGTTTGCTTGTGTCACAATTTTTTTATTGTTTTCACAACAAAAAAACATTGTGGTTTGATGCACAATGTCTAAAAAGGGTGACGACAGACGCCGCACTGCCATATTGGGAAAAAGAGAGGAAGAAAGTCAACTCACGTATTTGCTCAAGGTGATGGGTTTGTGATGGCACAGTAATGATAACATTTAACTTTGTGCTGGCGTTTCTCCCTTCACCCCTATTATAGGTGCCTGGATAGTTTGCCAGTTGTTACAAACAATTCCGTTTGTTTATTTCAAACAGTTGATTGTTTTATTTGTTGTTGTTTTGGTGGGGTTCGTGATGGTTACCATCAACCCTGAAAAAGCATTTGTCATGAAACGGTTATCTTTGGAGTGTTATGCATATTTGAACTATAATCGAATTTGAACTCACACCCCCTTTTTTTCCTTTTTTGTTTTCCCTATTGAAATCAATCGAAATGAAGTCAAAATGTTTTGTGATAGACGATTGTTTTGCGTGGGGTGAATTACTATTTTATGAGGAAGAGCTATAAAAAGACACGCGTGTTAACTAAAAGTGTAAATAAACTGTGACAGCTTACTCAATTGCATTATGCATTTAAAATTGTTGTAAAAAGCTGAATTGAGAGGAGACTTAATTTGGTTTCTCCATCCCCTGAACCCTTCCCAAAAAATAAAAATAAAACAATAAAAAACCCACGAAAAACAAACGAGAGAGAAAAAAACAATCGAGAGAGCAAAAAAAAAAAGGAGTGATGATTGAAAAAAGTGAAACAAAAACTGTTCAAAAAAAAAAACAGTAAAAAAACCCTCGTCTGTATGTTTAACTGAATGGGCATTCATGCAACGGTTAAATATTCCGATTAAATGCGAAACGACTGATGAAAAGAATCGCACGCGTCACACAATTAAACACAATAAATGCGTTGTGGTGGAGCTTTTGTGCGCGTCGTCGCTTGATTTAAAGCATGCCGCCAGTCGTCCACCCGAACCACACCACCATCTTCTCCTCCCTGCTGCCCATCCAGCGCCCGCGTCGCGTGAATTTATTCGCAAAATATATTTATTTATGTATAAATTGTTGGAATGAGCTTGCAATGGAATAATGGAAAATTAATTATGAGCTGTCGTGTCGGATAATAGTAAAAGCATTTAAATACATTCACAACAAAAGCGCGACCATTGCACATTGGAATATTGTTGTTTTATTTTTTTTCCGGTGCTCATGTTTTGGTGTTGTGTGCGTACTTTGCCGTTTTTTCTCTCTTTTCTTTTTGGTTTGCAAACAATTTTAATATTTATTTTGTTACACTTTTTTTGTATAATTTATTGTCAAAGACAAATGGGGTGTGGCTTAGACTGTGTCTTGTGACTTTTGTGGACTCGTTTATCAATTTTTAGTAGAGAGCATTTAATTTCAGTGACTAGGCCGTGTCAAGTTACAATTTGTGGAAGAGAATGAGAATATTAAAATGATTTGAATTTTATTTTATGGATTAAACCCACGTGGTTCAATGTTTGTTGTAGACTGCTCATTCAGTCGGGATGTTTTATAAATGAAGCAATTTCGCCGTCGGCTTTTTAACTGTTTTTTATAAATTAAATGTGTACTACCGGTTATTGTAAAATTGTTTTTATCGCAACCTTAATTTAATTTAAAGTGAAAATATTATTAAAACAAATTTATTTGACTTAAAAAGAGAATATTATTAATGTAAATTTATTGTTTTAATTTTATCTAAGTAAGTTGGAGTAGATTAAATTAAATTTATTAAAACGTGAATGTTAATCATCCTTTTATTGTGATAAGTCCATTTAATTATGTTTAAAAATCACTAAATATTCGTAATTAAATATTGTTTAACCATTTTAAGGTCAAACCTTGGTTTTGTTTTTTTTTATGTTTAAAAATAAACATGTTTACTTATTTTTTTAAAGTCAGTTTATTACTATTTAAGTCAGTTAAAATTTGAGCTGAATAAAGTCTTATTTGGCTTAAGTCATAACTACAAAATAATAATTATTCGAACCGGTAAAAAAAACCGAAACTGTCACAATTAAGTGGGTTATGACTAAATTCAAGTTTAATTTAATAAGACACATTCTCGATGGCACCGATGGCAGCCAAATTAGGACCTTGCAGCTGGATTACTTGATTTTCTTAGTCCTTTAAGTGCTCCAAATATCATCAGAATATTTCATTTCTTTGGTCATAAAAATGTTTTAGATTCGGTAAAAAAATGCTTTTACTTTTAATTAAACTTAATTTTAAATAAAGTCGATTTGCGTTTAAGTCAAGTTTGTAAATTAACTTATAATTCTTCAAGATTCAACTGTAATTACAAAGAACAGTAATTAAGGTATTTTCTAATCCTTAAAATTTCTGGGAAGGCTTAAAAATAAATATTAAATCATTTTTCAAAATTGTATGATTGTATTTTTATGACTTTAAATGTCATGCCTTTTTTTAAGTGCTAAAGACGAGCTATCTGTCTTTATCCGAATTAAAAAAATAACCTGCAAGAATTAATAACAGTTGAATAAACCAATTTTATTGCAAGGTCCCTGTTTGCTTTTAAATCATTTAATATTGCATTTCTGATTCCTGCGGAAACCGGATGATTGCTGCAGTTCACCTGTCCCACAGCTCCACTATCATTCATTTTATGCCGGCCGCCAAAGACTACACATTTATGCAATAGTGAGTTATATAAGTAACGTGTAGAAACATAAATCGTTCATAGTGAAAACACTGCGCCTGCGCATATCGCGAGTCGTCGCCCCGTTCTAATATTATCGGCATTTAGTCCAGACACATAGCGAAAATTTAATGCGCTTGCAATAAAAAGGGGGTAAATTATCTTTTCAATAATACAGCGTGATGAAAATAGTTGGCATGTTGCATTTCCACGCAGGTTGTGTCCCCGCCGCCGCATTCTCTAGCCGTGCATGGCTGCAAGATGCGAAAATGCCACTCGAGTAAATACCCACCAGGTATCATTATGAAGCTGGTGTACTCCTTCGTGCAGTACAGCACCGCGCGCCACCACACTTGTCGAATTTTTTGGGTCACTGGCTGGGACTCCGAGTCAGCCCGGCGATTGCAGCAGTTAAATGCACCGCACCGTGTGCGCTTGGGAGTTGGGACTCTGGGGCAACCGCAATTCATGCACTTTAACAAATGCTGCACGTTTTTTTTATTCAGCATTTATACACATCGTACCTTCTTTATATGTAATTATCATTCGGATGTCGGTTTTCTCAGTTACAATTGCTAATCGCAATTATTCCTTTCCGTTTATGCTGCATCTTGAATGTTGTGAAGCACTTGATGCAAGCGATGCAAGTTGTACGCTCGGCGTTTGTGTCTTAGAGGTCTGGCAATTCGAATGTGGTAAATATTGTGGTGGTTTGTTTTTTTCATGCGCACATGCAAAACGTATTTACAAATTACACGTTGCGTCCCACAAACAGTCGGACTTGAATGGTCGAGACTTGTGGTATTGAGTTGTGCATTTTTCTGTGTTTTCAGCTCCTGTTGCTGCAAGACGCAAGTTCTGTTTTGTTTTCCTTTCTTTCATATTTTTATTTGAATTCCATTTCATTTATGTGAATTAATTTGTATTCAATTTAAACATTGAGCATTTAACTGTCGCTTTATAAATATGTTTATGCGGTTTTTACAAATGCAATTTCTGAGTACCTTTTTTTGTTTTGAGGTGATGACAAATTGACATTGAAAAGTGGGCGTGATTGCTTTTTTTCAAGGTTGCGTTAGGAACTGGGTAGCGAAGACCGTAATTTTAAATTTTTTTTGTTTTATTTATTATTTCACTGGATTTTATTATTATTCAAGGTTTTGTTCAGCAACTCAGTAATCTAAAAAAATTTAAAAACGCCTAAAAGTATGTCCACTTTTCTAAATTTTTAAAACAATAAAAAAACAAATCCTAAAATATTTTGATTGATTTTACAATTTAATTAAACACTCCTTAAGTTATGTAATTTATTTTTAGAAATAATTCACTTTTATTAGTCTACATTTAGGTGTATTAAAGAAAGACTTGATTTGCATTTTTAAAGCCAATTTATTTTTCATTATTTTAAAATTACTCCCAAAGAGAGCTTAAAACATCTTAAGTCACCTTTAAAAAAATTAAAAACTGCTTTTTGAATTAGGAACGGTGCAATTTATTGAATTTAAATGAACATTTAAAATTGGAAAGACTTAAGTTTGTTTTTAAAGTAATTAAAAATGCTTAAAGGTTTTTTGGCATGGCAATCAGGACTTTAAATTTATTTAAATCTAAATACATGAATATAAATTTTGATTCAGGCGAATTAAAAATAACTGTACTTAAGCCACTTTATTATAATGTGCAGAACTTTAAGTTATTTGTGGAAAAAAAAATCTGCAATAAAAATTAAAATAACTGCACTTACTATCTAACAACAATCCCCACAATCCAATTTGCATCTCAAGTTCTTTTAGTTCTTTACTTTTCATTTTACAAGTAGGAAGTTTGAATGCACATTATTCTAAAGGGGATCGCTACTTAGTAATTAAAATTACACAATTGTTGCCGCCGTGCATTTTAACCCCTCCAGCTAATTGCAGAAAATGCATTCAATTCAAACTGCCGCTGTGTTTCAACGATAATATTCAAGAAGTTCGTTTGCTTCTGGATCCGCACCCAATTCATCGCGCTTCCCAGATGTTGCAACATTCAATTGCGGCGATAAGATTTGCTTTCAACAAGAACAAGAACTTTGTACTCTTGCACACAAAATGTAACAGCACAAAATTGCATTGTACAACAATGTAGGAAAAAAGTGTTCAATTGTGGCATTGGGGGATTGGATGCACTGCGATTTTTGCTTGCACTTATTAAAATGAAGTTCCTTAACACTCAAGTACGTGGCTGGATGGCTAGCCTGCAAAGTTGCAACTGTGGATGAAATGGTGTTACCTTTTTTTTACCAAATAATACAGTTAATATCTGCAATCGGTTCGGTGCACACTTAAGGGCACAACATCTAAAAATTATATAAATGTTGTTACACAATGAGCAGATGTCTCTCATCTTTTTTTTTCCTTTTTTTTTGCTATTCTCCAGCATTTTAAAATGCGCCGGAATTATTATTTCATTTGCCTTCATACAATATTAAATATTGTGCACAACAATAGCATTGAATGCTCACAGCACATTTACCTCTCAATCCATCCATCCATCCATCCAAATTCTGATCTATTCAATAAAATAATATTCCATCCACAAACCGTTTTGCTAAATAGTGGCAACACAAAAATGGTTGGCGCGGCAGTGGCACGTTTTTACCTCCGCTTTTTGTGTCGAGACACTACTCTTTTTTGTTGCGCCTGTATTGCAGCAGTGTAATTTTATTATTGAATCAATTTCAGTTCCAGTAAGCCTATCCTGCGGCGTATTGTTTCTGTGTCTTCTTTACCAATCACTGCAGCACAGTGATGTGATGGGAGGAAAGGCTGAAGCGCGGATTTTTTTGTTGTTGTGTGTGTGTGTGTTGTTTTTTTTATGGCGCACATTTTTAAAATTCGATGAAGTGGTTGCGTATCCTGTATTTAGAATATTCGCTGGCAACATAAACGGATACAATGTACATTGTACATGTTGGGAGCGCAGCATTCATTCTCCTGGCATATTAGAGGGCTTAAAGCCTTTTGGGCTTATTGATTGTTCAACTGTGTTTGATTCGATGAATTGTTGATTGATTTGTATTATTTGGAGTGGTGCGAGCAAGAATGAGATGGAAATTAGCTGGGGTGTAGCATTTTGAGATGAAGAATGCAAACCGGTTAATTGTAACAACTGCAGTTTATCGACTTTTGTTTGGATTGTTGTTTCAATCACAATAAGGATTGGGTTTTTGAATATTTTTTTTTGAAAGTGATTTAACATTGTAGGCATTGGAAAAAGGCTTGTTATGATTATTCGCCAGAATGTAGTCTAGATTTTTCGTGTTTTTAAGGGAATGTAAACATTTAAGTATACCTTTAGGGGTTTTAAAAAATTTAAATGCTTTTAGGCGGGTTTTTAAATATTATTTTCAGTTTTGATGAATACCTAGGATCTTTCCGTTTTTATTTATTGAAAAAAATTAAATTAAAATGTTGCGTCCTTTTTAGTAAATAACTGTAATACATCCACCACTTCTTTTCCATTATTGGCTGAGAAATCAATCATGTTTACTTATTAATAAAATAATTGCAATGCACAATAGAGAACGGAATTAATATTTTATAAAAATTTCAGTTTAAACCGCATTTTCCTTTTTTAAAGGACCAAACAACCAATTTTATTTTAATATAAAAAAAAGTCATTAAAATTAAATAACCGCTGCATTAATGTCGCCATCAAAATTGCACTACTTAGTTACATGCCAGCACCTCCAATTATTTCCTCTCCAGCACCTTGATTTGCATATAAATTGAACATTTCATTGGAATATCAATTTGAAATCAGAAAATAAATAAACACGACATTACATGAAACTGCACAGTGCCTTTGACGTTGGCTATTATTACATCAAGTGTATTATATTGTTGCTAGTATTTAGAACAAACAACGCCACACTGTTGCAAGCAGATTAAAATAAAGCGCCCAATTACACCTCACCCGTCCAGCTGCTGCACTTTTACTATGTTGCTGCATAATATCATACATTTTAATTAAGTCGCTCACATCGACAAATGTGTGCTGGACGTGAAAATTACAATAATCATAGACTTATTGACTTGCTCCACACCACGTGAAACATGAACCAACGACACAGTTAGGTTAGCATGTTTGTAGTGGGACTTTGTGATAAATCGATCAATTTCCTTTCCGATCATGTTATAGTAATCAATAAATCGATAATTACATAACTTTCCGAAGCCTATAAATGTGCAACAAAATCTCACAATGCGCATGATTGTACTACTTAACAGTTTATAATTGCTGCAATTAAATTATGAAAACATTTGGAACAAGTGAAACTAATTGTTTTTATTAACTTTTTTAGATTTGTCACGTTTGGAGAAGTCCCCATTGCTGGCGAACGGCTACAATCCACCACCAACCCATCTCAATCACATGCAATTCATGCAAATGAATCATCACCATCCCAGCTCCATGATGAGTCCGGGCATTCCGCCGCACGGCATGCCGCGACCCGATGGTTCCATGATGAAAGGCCAACCGGGAATGCCGGGCATGGACGCAATTGCGCGGTCGGGCATTTGGGAGAATTGTCGGGCTGCTTATGAGGACATTGTTAAGCATTTGGAACGGTAAGTGGGAGTTTAAAAATAAATAAATTTATTTTAATAATTCTAGTTTTTTTAATTTAATCAAAATTCAATTAAAATTATAATAAAAATCATTTAAACCCCAAAAAGTATGCAATTGCAGCCATTTTGGCGTTTATTGTTAAAAAAATTAAGTTTAGAATTAAGTTCTGGAAAATAATTTATTTTAAAATAGAAAGAAAATAATAATTGAAAGTTTTTAATAAATAATATAAATCTGACTAATTAATACCGTTATTCCCCCCTTCATTTAGATTACGCGAAGAACGCGGCGAGGATCGCTCCATGGAAATAAAAGCCCGCGACTACGCCTCACACAACGGCTCGCCGAACGGCCACAGCCCCGTCCTCAACCTTTCCAAATCGGGCGGCGGTGGCATTGGCAGCGCCAGCAGTGTCATCGATCAGGGCAGCACCGGCGAACCGAGCGATCGCAGTGAAGTGCATTCACCGGCCGGCTCGGTGAATCATCACATTATCGAGAGGAAGCGTGGCAGCATAAGCGGCAGCGGTGCTGGTGGTGGTGGTGGTGTTGGTGGGCAAGTTGGCGGCAATGATTGCGATGATGAAGATGACGATGAGGATAATGTTAGCGATGAGAATGTCTCGGAAGTGGATGAGCGCGATGAGAAGGACGAAGGTAAGCCGAAGCGGAGAAAAAAACGCAAAAGTCGTGTTTGGGTGATTTATGACGTTGGGGCATTTTGCAAGAACATTAATTCTTTCGTGACCAAGTGGCGTTAATCCGACGAAACTTGGCATGGGGTGGCGAATTATGTTGTGTGCGCGTGGATGCGCGCGGCGCAGACAAAATGTGGGAACGTTTATTTATTTGGCACGCATTTAAACACAATTCGTTAATTCAATTAAATAAATGTGTTTAAATTGGGGATTTTTTTTGGTCACTTTTTTATTGAAAAGATTTTGTGTTAATTAATGGAATGAAAAATGGTTGGAAATGATTTATTGATAGGAATTGCGATGTTATTTTCTAAAGAGGAATCGTGATTGTTTTTTATTGTTGAAGTAAATTTACATTTAAATTTATTTTTGCCAGTTTAACTTATTTCAATAAAAAAGCCAAATTATTTAATCAGAATTTAATTTTTAAACACAAAAATAAAATAAAATAATTTTTTTACCTTCAGATGTCAGTGACACAGAGCGTGACCTTCCACCCATACCACCCCCATCAGCACCCCTCTCCAACGCTGACCATCAACAAGCAATCAATTACTCCACCCTGGCAGCAACGGCCGCCGCCGTGGCAGCCAGCACAGTTGTGAGCAATCCAGGCAGCACAGTTGGCATTATACGGGACACCCCGTCAAATCCACCCAGCGGTCATCACCATCATCAAGACCAAAATCTCTCATCCACCGAGACGCTGTTGCGCAACATCCAGAGCCTGCTCAAGGTGGCGGCGGACAATGCCAGACAACAGGAGCGCCAAATAACCTACGAAAAAGGTATTATTTACACATTTTGCATTTCATTTATTTCATTGAATTCGCAATGATATTGCACAAATGAGCGGCATTGCGGTATTATAGCTCCTATCATTTGCGATCGAAGTTGCAATGCTACGCCTTATCGCACTTCATCACTTGTTGTACGCCGCTCTCCTTCCACCCTTCTTTTTTGCTGTTGCACATTTATTATTTGCTTAATTGAATACTCCGCAAATGTGGTGCTGTGCCTTATCGAATCGTGCTGATCGCGAATCGTAAATGGGCGCACATCCTTTTGGATAAATGCGGCGATGCGAATTTAGTTTGTGGCTTTTTTTTTGTTAAAACGTTAAAACATCTTCATTCCGCTTCGATGGACATGCAGTCGTGGCCTATATTATATTGGTTGTTGTGCTGTTGCTGGGCTGCACATGTGACAACAACTTAATTGAATATAAGAAATATAAGAAGAAGATTGTCTTCG